>JANDJT010000114.1:17627006-17668817 GCA_024331685.1 Stegophilus panzeri
ACACACACACACACACACACACACACACACACACACACACATATATATATATATATACACACACACACACACACACATATATATATACACACACACACAAACATACATATATATTATTATTAAAAAATTAATACATTGTAAGAATGAGATGTGGTTGTAAACCACAGTGTAGTGGGTGTAAACATTGTAAATATAAGCAGCAGACTTGAGTGGAATTATATGCAAAAATGGTAAAGAATGATAAAATGAATATGGTTATATAGTATCGTATAGAGTGGAAATGAGAAAAAGAAAGAAAAAAGACAAATGAATAGAAGCAAATAGAAGAGATTTTTGATCAGCCAAGACATTAGTTTTACGCTTAAGTTGCGATGCTAGCAAATAACAGGGGGTTTATAGCTACCAGTTTAGCGTCACGCAAAATAAAATATCATGCTATATTTCCTGAAAAGACATTAGGCATCATTTATCAAACTAGACGTGAATGAACTTATATAATTCATTATAATCATCATATACATTTTTCGAAAGAGCATTTACACAAGAAATTTAGGTATATGTAAAAATCCAGTTATTTAAGGAAAAAAAAAACATTCGTATCCTTCAAGAACTCCTTTGTTTATGTAAATTTACATGTAAGGAGACTTATTAATGTGAACCCCAACTGACCGGCTTCAAATTATTTCAATAGC
This sequence comes from Stegophilus panzeri, assembly GCA_024331685.1. Taxonomy (NCBI): domain Eukaryota; kingdom Metazoa; phylum Chordata; class Actinopteri; order Siluriformes; family Trichomycteridae; genus Stegophilus; species Stegophilus panzeri. The sequence goes on from JANDJT010000114.1 coordinate 17,627,699, forward strand.
AATGAGTTACTGCGATTTTATATCACGTTTAAATCACTTATTCATTTCAACTGCAATTTCATATTAATGACTTAAAAGAAATCAATCCATAAATTAAGACAAATAAGACTAGTTACACAATTAGTGCAAAAGAAATGGCTCCCCATAAAATGAGGAAGAGGTAGTGTGTGTCTATGGTAGCTGACACTCTGAAGTGGCTGAATTAGATTACTGGATTTAGCTGCATTGAGGAGGCACTCATTTTGTTGTTTTCATGTCTGTGAGCTTAGCCTTTTATGAGGTTTTGTGGCCGTCACTAAATGTAAATTAGCTGTGAATGTGCTTGGTAATTTATGGTGATTTATGACATTTATGAATATGAAGAACACTGTTTTTTGGGGGGGGTTTCTTTTTAAATATATTGTGAATTTTTATTTTGGTTTGGCCTATGAACACATTTACACAAAACTTGAGTTACACGAAGCTTGATAAATGACGGCCGTTTATGCAGGCGTCGTTTATATGATTTGTACATAAACAGTTTAATAAACTACAATATAGAGACCATGTAAAAATTCCATGTTCAGACTCTAGGCCACACCTTATATCTGATACCATGTGCTGATGGATATTCCAGTTTAAAGATGGCTGCTACTGTTGTTGCTTTAAAGAAACCTTTAAAGCAAGTCCATTTGAGATATGCAGTATATGTATATGATATGCTCAGGCTGGAGGTGGATAAAGGCATGAACTTTACAATATAAAAAGCTCAAATCGGGTGATCCATGACTGTTACACAGTAATCAAGTGCATCACTTACACATTTTTTTTTACTACTGACACACTCTCATAGAAATCTAATTTGCAGGAATGGATTTGGTGTTCAGTGGACTCCTTTAACTCTCATTAATCATGTAAATGTAACTCCCACTGAAATGTCAAACTTGGTACTTTCTGAAGCTTTCTAAAAGGTCAGAGGAAATTGATAAATTCCACAGTGTGAACAATTACCTTAAACGCATCTGATAGAATTTCTATCAATCTATTGGGACATATGGTTTGCGGTGAAAACTAGTTGGTTATCTGGTCCCGAAAAACTGTGTTCAACAGTTCATTTTTTTGTGTTTATGAGTTCTATTCATTTTGCCATAGATTGTATTCGATACAGGTCAGTCTAGGTGAAAGCGATTTTAGCTCTTCTTAATTAGGACTTTTATTGTTAAGCATTTAATTCTCATGGTGAACATTTTGACTCATCTGTTCTTTGCAGAAGATATTAATTTGATTAGCTACTGTATACTGTGGGCAAACACTACACTACATCAAAAAATTCCATGAATTATGAATATATATTCATCTCAAGTAAAAGTTTTTTGGTCTTATTTCTGGTCTTATTGCCATACAGCCTCACATACTTGACAGTTAGGCAGGGAGTCATCGAATCCTATCATGTCAGCTATACGTATCATTACTGATGTAGCTGGACGTACAACATCCTGACCCACTTCCATGTGTCTTTAATGCATAGACAAGATGTGTAAGACACTTGGTATTGGCATTTCCAAATTGTCCATAGTGTGTAATTGTGCCCTGTGATGGGGTGTCACCCGCGTTGTGCCCCGAATTCCCTGTGTAGGATAAGTGGAGTGAAAAATGGATGGATGGATGGAGTTCTAGAAGCTTGTCCTCCATCTCTGGGATGCACTGAATGTGTATGGATGTGTCTGCCTTTCTCCCTCCTTTTTCTGTCTACATTTGGCTGTTTGGTGTATCAGTAGTAAAATGTTATTGCTGACCATATTGCTCTACAAGACACATTTTAAAATAAGTATACTATATTGTGAGTTTCCTGAAGTGAAATCAGAAGGTTTAACCCACTCACACATGGCAAGGGGATTTGATCTAGAAATTACACCAAACAAAAAAAAAATTGCAGTTAATTTGCTGTGTTTTATGATTGACTTTAGTTTTTATACCAGATGAACTATAATAAATCTTTGTAACAAAATGGGAACAAATTACCAGCTCAGTATGTCATATGAGGAGACCTGTTAATAATTCATCTGGCAATAAAATTCGTTTAGATTCACAGACTAAGATATTCAATGCATTCTCTTTATTTCTCAGAAAATTTAACACTAGTCCATCCATCCATCCATCTTCTTTCAGGGTCACGGGGAGCCTGGAGCCTATCCCAGGGAGCATTGTGCACAAGGCAGGGTACACCCTGGACAGGGTGCCAATCCATCGCAGGGCTATTTTTAACACTAGTGTAGAAAACAAATGCAGCTTTATAACTCTATAATAAGAAAATATCACACCTGTACAAGATGGCCAATGGGTTTTGGAGCAATTAGTGAAGTCTCAGGGCTTGACTTCAATATGAATAATATATATCTTTTTAAAGTATTAATAAATGTACTACAAGAAAATAATACATTTGCTGTACATTTAACTCATGTAATTTCACTTTGTGCTAAAGGCTTCTGATACTTTTTTGGCAAACATGAAAAATTGTCCTTCCAAATGCTAATGCTGGACCATAATTCTTAATAACACTCTTTCACTCGCAGACAAGCGATGAAAGCAGTTTAATATATGCCTCTGAGGCAGCCGGCCTCTCTTCCCGTCATTACTCAAAACTTTAGGGAAAACAAAACAAGAAACTACAACAGTTACATAAGAAAAATATTGCTCTTTTAATACCTTTACTCTTTTAATACCTTGACTTTGATCTCATTCCTAAATAAAATCCTTCTGCCCAATACATTAGACTTTAAGTGAGATAAATAACTCTGTGTTTTTGAAGTTAGGCTCAAAGGACAAATTTTTTTTATTCATCCTCTTTAACTGGCTGCATGTCTAATGTTATTGCCCCCAAAATCGAACCTGTTTAAAAATGATTATACCAAGGCCATGGGAAAATATTTATTTCTGATTTGCTGGCAGGTGTTCATGATTTCTTGGCAAAAATAGAATCATATTTCTGAACGAGTGTGCCTGATAGCCTACTGTGCAGTCATACTGGAATATAAGCAGAACCACAGTCAGAAATAATGTTTTAGGTAATGAATTATGTTGGGGTTAAGATTTTAGGAAGAATGGAAGTTATGGAGTTAGTGCTAGAAAATGGAGTTAGTGCTAGAAAATAATGATGAGATAACCCTCTATGAACCATAACACCAATCATATAGTGATATAAAGTGGAAATATCATTATGTGCATACAGAAATGTTAAGTAAATAAAATAACAAAGATTTGGTCTCATTTTAAATCAGACAGTTGAGTTAGCAGAACATACAAAGTCTCAGTTTTTAAACATTAGTAAGTAGTCATATATAGGTATAAATGAGATAAGGCCACCCAATATCCCAATCCCAATATCATAAACACTCTCCATTTTGTGTCATGTTCTTTGATATTTTCTGATATTATTACGCTTCTTGGGCTTTATCTTTCACATCTCTTTTGGACATTGTTTGGGTTAAAGGCCTTGTTCAATAGTGTAGGATGGCGACATTCCTGCCTCACCGACTGCCATTTCCAGGACTTGACCCTCCTCTGACATCTGTTGACTTTTACTTTTGTCTCAGTGTCGCAATCTGTTCTTTATTTCCAAGTGTGAAGGCATGTGAAAAGTCCATAAGACTGACACTACATGTTGTCTTTGTAAGGAAGCAGATTCAAAGGTGGGATGTAAATATATATTGGTTTTAATCAGTGTGTACATGTATTGCATAGTAGTGGGTTTAATGCCTGAAGAAATAAGCTTACTGTAATTAAGTACGGAAAAAACAACAACACTTTTTCCGTCCGTCAGGTTTAAAATAAGCTGGTTATACAGTACATACAGTATAACACTTCAATGAGCTTTATAACTTTGAACTGCATTTTAGTGCTCAGTCACCTCACATTTAAACACATTCAAATTGAAAACAAAGACATATTATAGGCGTGTTATAGAAGTCTTTCTCCTATTATGTTTTGTAAAGTCCATCACAAGTGGTCCAATAATTGTAAAGTTGGTTGCTTTACCGGGTTTAAATGGTTTTTTTTTTAATGATTACCTCTGTGTACTGGCATTGCAAAATCACCAGTTTTTATTATCATTTTTATTATTATTATTATTATTATTAATCAATTAATTACTTTTTTTTTGTACTTGCTTTAATCATGATGGCCATCTTTTGGTTATACAGCTGTTAATGCAGACCTCAATATCTCGGCTCAGGATGGTCCTAGCTCCTTGGAAGAAAAACTGATCTCTAGAGCACATTACATGGTACACGTACATATATAAACATTCTGCACATTCTTGGACATTCCTTAGACTTAGAACTTAAGTCCAAATGTAATGCTCCAGATTGCTCACAGTTCCGCTATTAATCAATTTACTTCACTTTCAATTTACATTTACACGTTTATTCATTTAGCAGATGCTTTTATCCAAAACGACTTATGAATGAGGAAATTTTACTTTCCCCCACTTCAACCTCCAAACTTACCTGCCTGTAATCTTCTAGTAATCCTGAAGACCTTGTTAGCTTGGTCAGGTGTGTTTGATTAGGGTTGGAGCTAAACTTTGCAGGACAGTGGACCTTGAGGACCAAATTTGAAGAACCCTCATCATATGTTGGTACAGGTGTACAGTTGGTATGCGTGACTCGGTTTTATCCAAATATGGAAGTACAGTGTTCAGTTGGGTGTTTTACAAATGAATAGTGTCATATACAGAGCTGTGGTGTTGTTTCTCCTGTGATAAAAGACTCACAGCTGTGGTTAAAATAAAAAATGGTCAAGCAACCTGTTTTTTTTTTATATATATATATATATATATATATATATATATATTGGACTCAGTCTTTTTGTCTGTCCAGTATTTTTTATTTATTTATTTCACAGCTCTATATAGATGTTACTGGCAAATAAACATTATGCAATGTATTTCTCTGGGTGACGCCCCTCACCACTGATTATGTCATGTGACCAGAGACCAGTGACGCAGATGGTGTTTGAACACGGAGACCTGACATCAGGCAAACTGGCAGATGGAGTTACTCTTTAAATCTCTGCAGCATCAGTGGAAAGATGTTGACTTAAGTAGGGCATGCTAAACGTAAGATCACATCATGCTGACATGCAAAGCTCCTCCTGCCCTGAATTTTTTATGGCGCGGTTAAAAATAGCACAGCATGTTGTGCCTTCGTACTCAAGCATGTCTCAAGAGGATTTGGTGTACTGAAAAAAAATGTTTCAGTTTTGTTTGTTTTGATCGTTTTGATTTTTATACAATAGGTTAGAAATTGAATTTGGAAGATTTTTCATTAAAGTAGCAGACTTTAAAAAAATAAATAAATAAAATATCAATATGGTATAAGAAATATCACAGTAGGAAATCTTCCACGTGTAAACTAAATTATGGTAATGGCATTCCTAATCAGTTTTCAGTATCTAGAGGCAAGGACCAAGAGGTTAATTGAAATTCATGCCATTGCTGAGATTCATCTGAAATACTTTGTGATCATACCACATACCTAATAGCAATCTTGTTGGGGAAAGAATAAAGAGCAGGACTTAGGTGCTCTAACAAATTATGCAAATGCAATGAATAACAGAACAACCTGGGTCAATAATGTTCCATGTTTCCACCTAAAGCTGGATAGTATCAATACCTTATTTGGTGCTTGTAGATATTTTTTCACTGCTGTCTGATATCTCTGTGTACTGCCAAGTACTAACTGAATCTGGCATGCATCCCTTTTCCATTGATCTTCACTGCATTAAAAAAGCCAACAACACAGCCTTGGGCATTAAAATATAGACAACTACAGTATTGATGTTCTTTTCAAGACTGTTTTAACCCAGACACTGACCAAGTGCTGCTTCTGACCTGCATTAATTATCCAAACCAAAATGCCTTCATATGTGAAAAATAATAATGCAATTCAGGTTTCTTGGTATAGACATTGTCACAGAGCAGCTTTACCCAACCTCCATGAAACGACATGAAGAAGAAACCTTGAGAGGAATGATACCCAAAAGGGAATCCTCTTCTGTGGATATTGGGACTATAAATCATTACAATATACAGGTGTAGAAGATTAAAGCCAAATAGTACTAAGTGTGCTGAAATGATGTTCAGTATGAGCAGATTGTGAATGTGTCCTGGGATGAGCACTGAACGGTCTTTATGATAGGGCAGCAGCAGTTTTTAGGTATAAATAAAGTTTTTTTTTTAATGACTTTTGAGAAGATTACCATTTACAATCCGCTATTTAAAAGCTGCTAATACGTCTGTTGGCCACAGATCAACAACATTCTGATACTGGAACCAAAACTAGATGAAAATTAGCTCTTTTATAGAATAAAATGTTCAAGTTTAGGTGGTTCTGCAACCATCCCTGGTATATTGTCAATACAAAAGAGCTATTTACAGTTTCATACTGTTATGAAGTCACGATTTTCCACCTTCACAATTGACCAGAGAGAGATGCCAGACAAATAGTAGCACTCTGTGATATACAATAATGGTAAACAGAATAGAAAATAGACAGGATACAAATTAGGGCAATTGGTGGTTCAGTTGTAACAAAAAAAATGTAGCAGGGAAAAATTCAATAAATACAGGCTCAGTGCAACAGCTATCTTAGGAATGGATTTACATTAGGACTCACGTATTAGTGCTCATTTGGCAAAAATTGGTGGACAGAGTCTCCTCGACTACTCATTCTATTCTAGACATAAGACAACTGGAAAAAAGCTAATTGCTCAGCTGTAGGAAAGCTAAACTTATCAACAGAACTAGAGGGCAAAGAATTCTTTTAATGACAACTAGCGTAGAGGATAAAAATGTTGATATGAAAACTCTAGGTTAAATCCAATATATTATTATGAAAATGTCACTGCACTGAAATCCCCAACCAGACCTCCCAATAATGTATGAAATCTTTGTTCAGTTGTACAAAGAAACACTGTGTATGATGGTGTACTGAAGTAATGGTAATACCATAAATATATATATATATATATATATATATATATATATATATATATATAAAACCCTGTCGTACTATGCCATGGTACTTTGGGAGATAAATTCATATATATTCAACCAGTGTTTGTGGTTTTCCATTAAACTGCAAAAAGGACAGACAGTACTTCCAGATACTTGGGTTCAGAATGTACCTCACACCTTAATGAGCACAAACCCATAAATTTTCACTCCGGACTCGATATTTGATACTAGCAATGTGAAGTAAGTTAAGATTAAATTTAAACTGAAACTTGGCAACAGTCTGTTTTCAGCGCACTACCCCATGACAGACGACCCTTTCGTAGAGGTTGACGTTTGAGGTTTCATGGAGACAAGCTGCACACAGGTATTAGAAGGAACTCAAGACGAAAGAGTATAAAGATGATTTCAAATCCTGGATCTCATCCAGAACTACAAATTGAAGATAATTCAAAGAAAATGGTGTTGTTGCTCCATTTAATGAGAATATAAATCTTACTCACAACTTCATTAAGGGTCTCAAGGAGCTCAGTGAGTGCTGTATTCAACCTAGTAGTGCATGTAATCCACCACCAGTGTCAAGCATGGCCTTCTGTGTTTAAATCATTTCTGTCTCCATAGGTCATTCAGTGTCATCCAAGAAGCAAGTGTTTAGTGAATTATCTGTACAGGTCAAATGATATAAATGATATACCGTCCACTCATCTAATCATAAATATTCATAAATTCATAAATATTCATAAATATTCAGGTCTACTTATTTATTGTTCACATGAAAGTGTGTTTTTAGTTGAGCATGGTTAATCCAGCATTGTTATACTAATATGTTAAGAATGCATTTTTATCAAGCATTTAAAATTGCATTTTAGAAGAGAAGAGATTTCAATTCCATTTGACTCAAATGTTGTTGAACTTGATTTTACACTGCAACGCTTAATAACAACACAAATAACATCAGTAAACAAACCAATTTTATTTTTTCAATTGACAGTTTCCCAGGTGGTGCACTGGTGAATTGTTTGCCATGTGTTCAAGTCCCACTGATGACAAGTGTGGTCTTTATCCAACTCAGAAAAATCCCATGTCTCTTCTTTTTTTTTTTTTTTTTTTTTGGCTCATTCTGTTTCTCCTGAGGAATCTGTGACAGAATTGATTCCTAAATGAAACACAAAGTGGGGGGAAAAATCGCTGTGAATTTTACAGTGCGACCTGGGTTGCCAGGAAAGTGCTGTAAAATTGACAGTAAACAACTGTTAAACATATTTACAGTAAAGTGTTGTAATATTTTACATAGCGTAAAATGGTACATGATCGTGCATTTGATTGATGCACGATACAACTGAATTGAAGGTTAAGGGTCTTGCTCAAGGACACAACCATTTGATCTATAACTCAAAACCTCAACCACTGAGCCACCACAGCTAATGCAGCTCAACTAGCTTGCATTGATTCAACCACCTATTATTCATTTTGAATTAATTATTTAATTATTAATTAGCTTGCACTAAAAGACTGCATTGAATCAGTGCAAAAGTGCCTCTGCATTGTTACATTGTTTGGTGATGATACTGTGAATTATTTTTATTCTCTCTTTACACATTTGGAATGAATGATCATGGGAAAATAATAGAGATACCAGAGTAACCAGTGGGACCATTTTCTACCCCCAGCAAAATGATGTATTTTATTGACAGTGATGCAACCACTCGGTGTGTGCAAATGGAACTCATGAATTTGTGATTCGAACAAATGGAGGTGAACACACAGTTCGTTCACTGTTCAATTGGATAAACACATGAGAACACTGTTGCTAGGCAACTGGGAACTATAGATGCAGTGCGTGCTAATAACTAAGAAAATCATTTATTTAAAGTAGCTGTTAGACCTTATATTCAGATAATATAAAGACACCGGCACAATGATAGTGGAAACACTGGGAATATCAGAACTACTAGGAAAATAAACGTTTCCTTCAGAGGAAATAGGCACGGTAAGAGACAATGTAGAGCTGACCAGTACACCATTCTCGTGTGGAAGTGTCAGATATAATAGGTAGTGCAAAGGGATAACAATATAATAAAAATGTTGCAAATGTAAACATAATATACTTTGACGTATAGTAGTATTCCGCAGATAAGCTTGTACCATACAGTATACGCAAATAAATAAATAAATAAATAAATACATATCAAATAACATACAATTTAAATTATAATGTAATTAGACTTGCCATTGACTGCAAATAGAACATCCCTGTGTTCATATTCAGAGATATCAATTTTTTGTCAGAACATATTAACTTGGAGTTTTCAGTAGTACTGAATACCACAGGAGATGGTTGGCCATGTATAATGTAACCGTTACAATGGGCATAAACCCTAGGCCTATATATAATTTTTCCTTTGCCTTTTTTTTAAACGTCTGCATTAATGTGCTCTTATGTTACATTATAGTTTCTATAAAAGCAGCTAATTCACAGGGACTTGTATGATGGACGCTCCACATACAGTGCTGTGAAAAACTATTTGCCCCATCCTGATTTCTTCTTCTTCTACACTTTGAAAGGCTTAAAGTTCATCGTGTTTGCCATTTCTTGGTAACACGATAAGCTGCATCTTATTACCTTAAAGACAGAGAAAGAGAAAAAGAAAGTCTGGTGAAGAAACGGCATATATCTTTATACAGTAGGTGTTATGATATAAGTGATAACAGGAACTAACCTGTTTCAAGCATGTTGCACAACATAATGTAAGTATAAATGTATAAAAAAAAAACGTCTGATGTGTCGTTCTTTAAGAAATAAAGAAATGGCATTTGTTCAGTAATTGCTCTGGTATAGAGGAATAAACACTTTGGGACATGCAGTTATTGGAAAATTATCAACTCTGGGGTAGTAAGAGTAACTCCACCTTACGTCTTGCTACATCACACAACCCTGTGGTTGATTCATTTCCTATAACAGCATGCCCCATCGTGTTGTATTCCTTACGTATATTCCTACGTAATAAGAGTATATCTGAATATATCTTTGCATCATGCTTTTTATCTCTGTCTATTCTTTTTGTTTATTTTCTCATACCTGGACATTTCACTTATCGTTATGTCTTGTATCATAAACGTAAGGTTTAAACCATATCTATTCATCACACTCATCAGTGATCATCTCTGGTGTGGTATATTGTTTAATTACATAATGTTAATTACATAATGATGTTTTCTATGGTTTCATTACATAATGTATCATCTGTACTACATTTTACAATTATTATTGCATAATCGTACAAATGCTCATATGATACTCTACTATACTGTGTATAATATTATATATTTTGCAAATATATACATATTCCTGCCCATATTCAACATTCTTTTATATCTTGATTTCATATTCTGTACCTCCACTTCATCAAACATCTGGATAATTCATCCTGATCAATTTTAGTTTAGTTTATTCCCTTATTTATTTTGGTACTTCTCTGTATAGCTGGAAATAGTCCCGTGCTATGTGTCTGTCTGTTTAGTGTGTTACATGTGCACTCAGCAAGACATATGAAAACAAAACTGATACTGATTTTGATTCAAATAAATAAATAAATAAATAAATAAATAAATAAAGATACAAATACATATTAGGAAATATAGTGCTCATAACCAAGAGTAAGAAAACATGAGGAAATACATGCATAATTTATATCATTCATCCAGCGCAGCAGTATCATTATATCTGTGGTCATTACATTAATGAGGCAGAAGTGCATCAATATACGTAGTTCCTCTTATTCGACATAAAGACACACTGTTCCTGACTTGAAAAGAACTTTTTTTAATAAAGAGCCTTGAGCCAAGAATGGGTTTATTGGGTTTCTGAGTAGCAGAAGCCGAGACTGTTGACAACAAATACATGACCACAGGGTTAGAAGAAATAAACCACCGAACAAATAAAAACTGTTTTTCCACTGCAGTCACGGTTAAAGGTAGACAAACAGAATTGAACACTATAAGCAGGCTTGTCTTAGGAGTGAGAAGACAGATCAATCTGATTTATTAACTTTATCCATTGGAACACCACCTGATTCCATAGAGTCTAACAAATACTGTAAAGTGAAACCAGAGGCAGGATTCGAGTCAGTTTTATTTGAGCACACCCACAAGGCATTAGTGCTGACTCATAAAGAAAGCAGATAAAAAAATATCAGTAGAATCACAAAAAGCCTAATGTAGTCTGAGAAATACAAGAAAGCCAAAAATGTTGGTAATGCTGCATAAATACATGAAAAATGTTGTGACTAAATAATGGAAAAGGAGGCTCAAACATAAAAATGCAACTAAAATACTAGAATGCTAGAAATTTTATCTAGCTAATGAGCTTACTAGAATGTCTACCTTTTTTCAAATCCATTGTAATAAGCGGGATTGTAGTCGGACTGACACCACATCGTGAAAAATATAGCTCTTTTGGAGGATAAACAATATCTGGTTTTCACCATCCATCAATCTCCCTTAAGATCAAGCTTTGCATGTTTACCTATATCGTGGTACCGACGGCAAACTACGCCAGTGAGACCGTTAAGGCATCAACAAGCATTTACAAGAAGCTTGACTTCTGACTTCTGTCAAGCAGAGGTGCAGACACAGAATCATTAAGATCCGTTATTACATTCATATCACCAACGAAGAGGTGCTACGAAGGAGTGGCATATACAAGCTCCACATCATTGTCGCCCACAGGACTCTCTGATTGGCTGGTCACGTCCTCCGACTGGAGAACTAGCCGATCTCCAAGACCACAATGACATGGGTATGACAGGCGCCAAACATCAATGAGGACGCCCCGAAACACGTGGAGAAGAATGCTTATCCAAGACTTGTGGGCATTGAACATCACATGGGATGATGCAGAGACTCTAAGTAATTCTAATAAAACTTCTTGATCATCATTATTTCCAGCATTGCGTAAAGTAGCCAATAATCATATTTGAGTAAAAGTTCATTAAAAAAAAAAAAAAAAAAAACACTAGGAAATGACAGAAGTTAAAATTAGAGTAGATTCTTTCTATTTTCACAGGACAATAAGTAAACAGAATATGGGCTGTAAACAGTAAACTATTGAGTAGTATAGCAGTAATTAGAAATGTATTTTTCACCATTACTTTTGCTAAGAGCTGTGATTCACGAAATGCTCATTAACTCATTCAATCAAGCCAGAGGCATACAAACCACCCTACCCTTTAAATGCTGCATGAATTACGTATTTGTAGTACAGTATACATACATGCATGGTTTCTGCTTAGCAACATTTTATTGAACACCTAACCTCTCTGTCTTAGCAGTGTGAAACCGACAGTTTTATGACTGCAGTCTGGCGATGTGAAATGTGCTGCAGTTAAGGAGCTCTGTTCACAGAAGATAGTTGAAACTCCGAATAGGAGCTATATCACCATGGCAACAGCCTCGGGAGTGGAGTGGCACTCTCTTTTCGCATAGTGATGGTGATGAAGAGAGCAGAGGCTCAGATTCACACCGAGACTCACATGCAGTCAGCACCACAGAGATTTTTGAGCTAAAAGAGCAAAATATCAGTCAGAGCACAGTATCCACTAGTGGACTGGACGATAAGAGACCACATTTAAGAGACAGTGTCTAATCTGCATTCATGACTAACATATTAGTCATATCATATTTTAACGAAACAATTTACTGGAGGGAAAGCAACAGATTTATACTGTATATAGGAATGCAGTATAATCATTAATCAATTCATTTAAACATCTAATGCATGCATACCACAAAGTCAAGGCTGGTATGATATTAGATAGGATGCTAAAATCTTATATTTATCAGTGGCTCCTGCTTGGTTGGAATGAAAACCTGCACCATCATCGGCTCGTGGTGGGTAAGATTGGACACACCTGCTCTACAGGGTTTATGCTGTGTACATATATATACAGTCATGTACATAGCGCCCTCCACTAATATTGGCACCCTTGGTAAATGTGAGCAAAGAAGGCTGTGAAAAATTTTCTTTATTGTTTAAACTTTTTATCTTTTGTTCAAAGAATTCACAAAAATACTCTGCTCTCATGGATATCAAACAACTGCAAACACAACACAGGTTTATAAAAAAAAAACATCTTTGCTAAATATAGGTGTGCAACAATTATTGGCACCCCTTTAGTCAATGCTTTGTGCTACCTCCCTTTGCCAAGATAACAGCTCTGAGTCTTCTCCTATAATGCCCGATCTGGTTGGAGGGACCTATAATGCCTGATACATGGCAAGGGATCTGAGACCATTCCTCCATACAGAATTTCTCCAGATCCTTCAAATTTCGAGGTCCATGCCGGTGGACTCTCCTCTTCAGTTCACCCCACAGGTTTTCTATGGGTTTCAAGTCAGGGGACTGGGATGGCCATGGCAGGATATTGAGTTTGTGGTCAGTAAACCATTTTTATGTTGATTTTGATGTATGTTTTGAATCACTGTCCTGCTGGAAGATCCAACAACAGCCCATTTTAAGCTTTCTGGCAGAGGCAGAACCTGATGTGGACTTCTGCTGTTGTAGCCCATCCGCCTCAAGGTTTGATGTGTTGTGTGTTCTCTCTCATCAACAAGGTGTTTCAGCCTGCAGACCTTTTTTGTTTTTCGCACCATTCTGTATAAACTCTAGAGTGTTGTGTGTGAAAATCCCAGGAGATCAGCAGTTTCTGAAATACTCAAACCAGCCCATCTGCTACCAACAAACATGCCACAGTTAAAGTCACAGAGATCACACCTTTTCTCCATTCTGATGTTTGATGTGAACATTCACTGAAGCTCATGATTTTATGCATTGCGCAGCTGCCACATAATTGGCTGATTAGATAACTGCATGAATGTGCAGGTGTACCGGTGTTCCTAATAAAGTGGACAGTGAATGTATATAAATTAACTACAAAACTAACTGAGAACATGACATTCAGTACCACACTCATTTCTGGCACATAACCGTTATTGCCTTACTCTATTCAGTACAGCTCATTTTTCTCCATGTGTCAGGTGAAATATTGCCGTCATAATCATGAGTATGTTAGCTCTTGACAATTCAGATTCATGGAGCTCTCGTGAATAGAATAAAATGAAATAAACTACAGTACTTTATCTGAATTGGAAAGTTGTACATTGCATTGCAAGTATACAGACAAGATGGGGAAAATAATTAAGCAATATTGCACAAGCAAAAGAGAGGTTATACAGAATATCGGCACGGCTATGATTCGGCCGTAGGTAATCACAGCCGTGCCGATATTCAGTATAACCACACGACTGCAAGCTTTTATACAACAGTTCTATAAACAATAAATTAATATAGAGTAAGTGAGATTTCCGACACAATATTGTCAAATTTTCTGTTTATTTTTGCTGCACTAGCAGAAATAGATACCGAAGAAGTGACACACACACACACACACACACTAATAGCTCACTAGCTAGCTCACAGTGATTTGTAAATTCCCATTAAAGGTGCTTCCGGTAAAATTGGCATCCCTTTTTCCTTTTCATCTTCAATTATACATTCATATTTTAAGCTAAAAGTTCCATCCATTCATTTTCTATACCACTTATCCTACAGGGCCGCGGGGAACCTGTAGTCTATCCCAGGGTGCATCGGGCACAAGGCGGGGGATACCCTGGACAGGGTGCCAATCCATTACAGGGCACAATCACATACACATACACATACATTCATACACTACAAACACTTAGAACATGCCAATCAGCCTACCATGCATGTCTTTGGACTGGGAAACCGTAGTACCCAGACTAAACCCCCACAGCACAGGGAGAACATGCAAACTCCACACACACAGGGCAGCGGCAGGAATCAAACCCCCAACCCTGGAGGTGTGAGACAAACCACTAAGGCACTAAGATTTTGCTAAGACTACTTAGCAGTAAAAGTGCAGTAGTAACAGTTTTGAAATAGGTAGTGAAATTTTACGTGGCGGAAACAAACGAGTGGCGAGATACATACAGTGAAACATCCCAGTGAGGTTATAGGATATATATACAGGCACTCTTGGAACGCCGCTCGACCAATCAAATTAGTGGACCAGAACTATAATATAATATGAACAATATTGTATTCTAGTTTAATATTAGTCATTACTCATTGTCATCTTTGTTTTCATTCTGAACTTGGCCAAAGGAAAATATTCCTTTATAATTATGCATGTTTATTTGTATAATTAACCGCAACACGAACTCCCTGAAGTAATTAGCCACAGAGTGAGTTCATAATTTGATGGTTTAGCACTGCTGCATTAAAAAAAACAAAAAAAAAACGTGCGCCCTCTAGTGGTAGAATTGACTTACTGCACTTTTACACACCAACAGTCTTCGATAGATAGATAGATAGATAGATAGACACTTTGCTCAGACACAACAGCTTCCAAAGCTTC
This sequence comes from Stegophilus panzeri, assembly GCA_024331685.1. NCBI lineage: Eukaryota > Metazoa > Chordata > Actinopteri > Siluriformes > Trichomycteridae > Stegophilus > Stegophilus panzeri. Next base: position 17,643,128 of record JANDJT010000114.1, read on the forward strand.
AACTTTCATGCTAGTCTTCCTTTAATCTCAGTGCAGAGTCTCAGGTGAGTCTGTTACTAGCATGAAGAGAAAACAAGCGTGGGGTTCAGAAAAATGATGTAAGTTCATGTAGCCACTTCATAACTAACTGTAATAACGGTGGAGGAGTTATTAGTTTACTACAAGAAATTCGTTCTTATGTTGTATTTCCACTGAGGAGGTGTACTCCTGAACGCAAGGTGGCGACCTGAACAGCCTGATTCCGTGTCATAGCGACATTTATTTTAAAAACGCACATTTAACGGGAAACCAAATACGTTTAAAACCTTTAATCTACTGGTTTGAGAGGATTTAAATATTTGTTTGGTCTCTGGTGAAAGTATTATTATTATTTGAAATTATGTATTTCAATTAACTATTAACTATCTGCCAAGCTTACGCTACGAAATAGGCCGAATCCCGAATAGCTTTCTACTCCATATATTGGGTCACTATTATAGGACAACAAGTAACGTCTCCTGCAGCCTAGGTAGTGCACTAAATGTAGTGCAGAAACGCATTTTGGGATTGAACCCCCAGCTAACGCGCTGCTACATTCAGTATGAACCCAAAATATGCATTTAGCTGCCATTTGTGCAGGTTTCCATAGTTATTAACTGAAACTACGAGCGAAATAAACGTAGAGGTTTTTTAAAAAGAGTATGGAGAATTAGGTATCTCGTTTAAAATGGCGCTTGCGGCGTTACAAAGCACGAGTGTGGTTTATCGGAGGATTCTGTCCCAGTTTCCACAAGACATTAGCTTAGCTTTTGCTTATGGATCTGGAGTGTTTACACAGCATGGGACCAGTCAAGGTCAGATGCGGGTAAGGTTTCTGAAATTCATTCATTCATTCATTCATTCATTTTGTACTTGTTCCTGAAATAGTTGAATTACATACCATAAGATAAGTTTGGAACCAAAATAAACACTGGAACAGCTGCATACTGTTTAAAGTCATGGCTTATTTTGTGTGTGTTTACAGAGCAACATGCTGGACTTTGTGTTTGCTGTGGATGACCCCATCACATGGCACACCATGAACTTAATCGACAACAGGAAACACTACTCTTTTCTAAAATATCTTGGTCCAAAACACATCAGCACCATTCAGAATGAGTATGGAGCCGGCGTGTACTACAACACCCTGGTGCCCTTGGAGGAAAGGGTTAGTAAGTCATTTAAAGCCTTTTTCATTATTATTATTGCATTGTTTCTGCTCAGAAATCATGATGTGGTTGGTACTGTATGTTTGTCCTCAGTATTTCACTGATGCATCTTAACCCCCATCACTCAAAACAGCGCTGAAGATTAACACAGGTGTGTTTTTGAGGTGAGGACCTGGCACGATCATCAGGGATGTTCTGCGTGGTGCATATTTGAGGTGTTCAGCAACAGCACGTCCGTTATGTAGGAAGTTCTGCTGTAAAACTGTGAAATGTTCCTTTGCAGCTGATCAAGTACGGCGTCGTCAGCACAGATGCCCTGATAGATGACTTGCTTCACTGGAAAACCATGTACATAGCAGGCAGACTGCACAAACCTGTAAGAATCTCTCAATTTATCTGTTTATTTGTTCGTTTATTTATTTATTTATTCATTCAATTGTCCGGTTTGATAGGATGAAATCCTCGCTGAAAACTACGGAAGCCCTAAGAGCGTTATGATTTTTAAAACATTATTATTTCTTTCTTGTTTTCTCGTGATCTCAACGTCATCACGGCGCGCATTCAGCCGAAGCCCTCTTCGATTCACGTGCGTCGAACATGAGTACAGCTAAAAGCTCTTAACTACCAACAAACATCACAGCGAAAGACCATTTCTTGTAATTGCAATTTTGCCAATTCAGGTAGTTTTCTTCACAAAAAAATCGGGCATTTTTGGTTGCAACAATCACAAAAAAACCTCCTGAATATCTAAGCTGTTTTTAAACAAAATAGCATAACATTAAGGCAATAAGAAAAGTCAAACAGCCTGTAAAGATGTGCTAACAGCTTGTGTTTTGGTGGCTGTTGGAGATATAGGCAGCTGGATATTTCAGCATGGATATCATGCCTCATGATTTGTTTAGCACTTCCTGATACACCTGTAACCCACACGTGTATATACTAGCGGTGTAATGATTCGTTGATGTGGATCGGTGTATCTATCAAATAACCAACGATCCGAAGTACTGATGCAATGCGTAAACATCGGCGCGTGTATAGTTTTTAAGGCCAGAGTGGCTAATTGGGAGAATCTGGAGAATTCGTGGTGAGCCGCTCATAATTTTGGCCAGCAGATGTACCACTAGCCCGCTTTCTCTCTGTACCTCTCTCACACACAGAAAAACTATGCGTTTCATTATTGTGTTACTTATATCTAAAGTAACTAATTACACTACATTTGTATCTAAAGCAGCGCAAAAGTTACTTATGTGTTAAAAAGTGCCTTTTCTCACATCACTTGGCTCACTCTCTTTCTCACTCTCTTTCTCACTCTCTTTCTCACACTCTCTCTCTCTCTCTCTCTCTCTCTCTCTCTCTCTCTCTCTCTCCCACCCTCAAGCACACAGACAAAAGCGGGCGTACACGGGTCATTACTATGATGATATAAACAATCCGTCATCACATGCCAAGGTGTGAGGTAGCTACCAAAAAAAAGTATATTTCTCACTGAAATATATACTGTTTGAATGCAAACCAACTTTTTTTTCATAATTTTGGGTGTTTTGTAGCAGAAAACAATACTCAGTATGTTGTTTATTTATCTTCGTATTCTTGTTGAAACATGTCAGTAATAAATATAAGGATAGTAAGAACTGAACTGTCACTTCATTTATCCAAGTTCTTCCACCACAAAAAAAAAAAAGGGCTGGAAAACTCCCGGGCTGAAAACGGGTCCCACTCCGGCCCTGAGATGGACCTTTATTCAGGACACTCTAATTCCAGCCGTGTCCCCGACGTGAAGTTCATCACGGGTTCTTATTTGCACTGAAATATGTAGTGTATATGGGGGGGAGCTCAATACATTTTTCGAGATATATTTTGGGTGCATCTGTGAATTAATAGAAATGTTACATTGGACACATTGTTTATATCGATCGCAGGCCCCTGAATCGATCGAATCGTAATCGCATCGTGGCAGTCATTGAGGTATTTGCAAATATCGAACCACTGACTAAAAGAATCAATGTTGCATCGTATCGTCATGAGACGTGCGATTTACACCCCTAGTCTATATCCAGTCTTACACACTGTGCACTGTTTTCCTCAGGTGCGAATCCTGGTGCAGAAGGAGAACGCAAAGCTGCGAGCAGCGCTGGTGGCGAATCTGAAGAGTGCACTGATCGCCTCCTTCCTCATGCTTCCAGAGAGTTTCTCAGAGGAGGACCTGTTCCTCAACATCGCTGGACTCTCCTACTCCGGTGACCAAAATAACCTGTGTTAATCTTCTTACATCAACTGGAGTCTTTATGTTCTTGAGTCAGTTCCTCGAATGAAAACGAAACCACTTGAAGACCTCAAAGTTCTGTTACAGAGAGCATGCTCGTATCGTTTCGAGTGCTAGATTCCTGAATTATATCTCAATATTACTGTGTAAATATAAACCAACAAGGCGATGTTTATTGTATTTAGAGATTCCATTCAGACTGTGGCGCAGGTCCAGCGGAGACATTTTGTCTTAATATATAGTCCTTTGGCGCACCTTTATTATTTTAAAAGATCAAAGATTTTGTGTTTTTAGGATGTGAGGTGCTGCGCTAACAAAGTTTTACCTCTCTGAGCATTTTATAAATGATTCGGCATACATTAGCTAGCTAAAGTTTCAACCAATTTTGTTCATTTAATTAGCACTGAAGTGCCTCCTCTGATTACGTAATGTGTTTTAGGGGATTTCAGGATGGTGATCGGTGAAGATAAATCTAAAGTTTCCAACATTGTGAAGGACAACGTGGAGCACTTCCGGATCTTGTATAATAATATTCTCCAGGAATGTCCACAGGTGGTTTACAAGCCTCAGCAGGGGAAGCTGGAGGTGAGACTGGACTTCAGGTTTTCTTTGTAGTTTTTGTCCACCAGGAGGTGATGGTTATCAAGTTAAATCTCGAGGTAGTAGTACGCACTACACGCTATTCCTTAGAGCAGTTTTCAGTATAGTTTGCAGTGTGAAAGATTTATAATTTGGTATGCTGCATAGATATTTAACTGCCTCTGAGGCAAATTTTGTTTTAGATGCAGTTATTTCACAATGATGTTAGACTCTCAGTTTGTGAAGATTTTTTTTTTTTTTTTACAATTACTTTGAGCTAAAATGTATTAAGTTGTGGTGGTTAAAGTAAAAAACAAATAAATAAATAATGCAGTGAGGTGGCAGAGAAGTATGAACAACTATGAAGGAGGATGTGGTTCCAGTGAAGGAGATGTGGTTTGTGTGCCTGGCAGTCTCTGTGAAGGAGGGGTGTTCTGTGTGCCTGTCAGTCTCTGTGAAGGAGGCGTGGTCTGTGTGCCTGTCAGTCTCGGTGAAGGAGGCGTGGTCTGTGTGCCTGTCAGTCTCGGTGAAGGAGGCGTGGTCTGTGTGCCTGTCAGTCTCGGTGAAGGAGGCGTGGTCTGTGTGCCTGTCAGTCTCGATGAAGGAGGGTGGCCTCTGTGCCTTCCAGTCTCGGTGATGGAGGCGTGGGCCTCTGTGCCTGCCAGTGTCGGTGATGGAGGCGTGGCCTGTATGCTATCTCTAAACCTCTAAATCTCCATTCTTTGAAACATAGCACTGTTTTTATTACCCAATTAACTCATTTAATTCTGTTTGTACAGTGCAAATTCAAACAGCTCTGTATTATCACTTACTGAGTTGTTGGCTCCTTTATATGACGCTACACTAGATCTTCTTTCTCTCTCATTTCTTTTTTTAATCTGATGGACAGAGACTTGTTTAGACAGTCCTATCGTTACTGCATGTCTCTGCCTTGTTGACTTCGGAAGACTTCATTTTTGACTCTGTATGGTATAGACAGTTCCCAACAAGTGAAATTTCCTGATTTTAAGAGCATTAGTGCTGCTTAAACATGCCCAGACTTATGTTGCCAAAGAGCTTATAGCACTGATCATCCTTTATCCAGATGGATAATTGCACCAGATCAAAAGGCTGAAAAGTTGTAGGTTTCTGCCAAAGCGTGGTGGCTGTCTCATACCTGCCAAAAACACCTCTGTGCTTAGAAAGACGAGAGGCACGTTCATGCTTTTATCTCTGTAAATCCAGGGTGTCTGTGGGTCATTAAGTCTCATAAATTTTAGATTTGAATGGACCATTTTAAGGCTTTAAATGTTCTTTTATACCACAGTGCTGTTAAAATCTGGATTCTGATTAGTCAGATGGTGTTGTTTAATTTTCTATAACAGCAGCTCTGACAAAGACAACAAGACAGCTCGACTATACTCGTGTTCTTAGAATAATAAGGATGTACATTTTCAGAAGTGTTTGTGAGCTGTGAACTTGTTTCCTGGTAGGTGGATAAGAGTCCAGAGGGCCAGTTTACCCAGCTGATGGCTCTGCCTCACACTCTACAGCAGCAGATCACACGGCTGGTGGATCCTCCGGGCAAGAACCGTGACGTGGAGGAGATCCTGCTGCAGCTCGCTCATGACCCAGACTGCAGCCTGCTCGTACAGCAAGGTAACTCAGGGCGTTCTCAGACCTCTAGATCTGTGCTTTGTTCCAAAACAGGAACTTAAATCGTTCGTGTCACATTTTCTCTCTGGCTCGTTTCGCTTTCACAAGACAGCGTTTCAAAGCGTACCAAAACGTGTCTATGCAAGTCACATGTGAGTAAACCGTCCTCTCATTGGTCAGAGTGCGGCTGTTTATGTTCCCGGGTTCTCTGCAAGCTTATTGCGATGGAGAGAGTAAAGCCCATCTCCTCGATACGCTCGCTAAACACACCTCGGTTTTTTTAATGCGCTTTCGAAAGCCGTTCAGAAATATGTTCGGAAAACCAAATTTCAACGAGGCAGATTTCAACTTTGGTCCGAGTTAAACCGCAATTCATGTTGCGAGCCATTTGCAAAACAAACAGGGTTTTTTTTTTTTGTTTGTTTGTTTGTTTGTTTGTTTTTTTACATAACGCGGTTCCCATCATGCACTGCTGTACAGGTTGGTCTGTTGGGTCAGATTGCTTTCTCACCACAAGCGAACTGCTCCAGAGTTTGTTAAACGAACCAAACCAAGGGAGAAAATGCACCAGGTTCAAAAACAACTGATCCAAACGGGCCAGGTGTGAAAACATCCTGAGACTTAAGATTTAAGCTGTATGATAAATGGCACAGCGACTCCAGGATTGCAAACGTAACAGAAACTCGATGTGCATGGAAAAAGAAGAAAGAGTGGAGAAAATAAGGATAGGGGGTGAGTGAGCGGGAGAGAGCTGTGGAAAGGCAAATGGAGAAGGGGTAAAAGACTATGTGAGGGTAAAGAGAAAGCGAGGGAGGTAGAAGAGTACAAGGGGTAGGGAAAAAAGAGGGAGGAGAAAAGAATATGAAAGACGAGAGAGTGAGTGATGTAGTCATGTCTGTATGATAAACATGCAACTGCAGTGTCTGTCACTAACATGCTGCTTTTCCTCTGACACTGACAGCACTGCCAGGATGGAGGGATTAACTCAGAGAGAGTGAGAGAGATAAAGAGGGAGAAGGCAGATGTTGTTATGAGTTGTTATGTCTCTACACTGTGCAGGTGTTACATGGCCGTAAATCAAAAGCAACACAAATGTCGCTATGAGTCAGAGTTAATGAGCTCATGGCTTGTTTTACCATCGACCAGCTGTGCTTTCGCCACTGCCGAAATACATACACACACACACACACACACGCGCGCGCGCGCGCGCATGTCTTTCTCTTCTTGTGTGGACTTTCGTGAATGCAGCTAAATGACATGATGCTACAACTAAATTGTCCAACAATTTTTTGGGGGCTCTTTTTAGATTTTTTTTAAATAAAAGCTGCAGGTTTTTTTTTACTTTATGGGGACCAGACAAATGATCCTACAAGGTCAAAACTGTCAGATATTCCTGTCCTTGTGGGGACATTTGGTCCACACCAAGACATAAAAACATGCCCATATCATGTCCACACGGGAATCGGCATCAAACTACAACTCCCAGAATGCAGCACAGCCTAAAACATGGCCGCCAAGGACTACAACGCACCGCCATCGCAGACACTTTCTGCGTCCCAGTTCGCTTACTATCCGTCCTAAATAGTATCCGAGATTAGAATTAGCGTGTCCCAAACCGTAGTACGATTTTAGAAATGAATACCCCAAAGGTATCCGAACGGTCTACTACTTCTGGCGGATTTTCGAGGTGTGGATCCGTGGACACTTTTCCAGCTAATATTACCCATAACTGCTTGTGACGGTTTGCTTTTTGACACATTTTGGAGATGCATTTTGGAGTGCATACTTTTAGTGCATAGTTTACAGTAAGTAGGTGATTTGAGGCTCAGCAACTCTCTCTCATTCACTTGACTTCTGACTGCACTCACCTGGACTCTATTACACACACACACGCACACTATATAAGCACCGGCACTGCACTCTCACTTTGCGAAGTATACGCTCCGTGTTTTCACCAGTCATTCCCAAGCTTTCTGGATATTGCTTGTTGCCTGCACCTTGACTCTGTTTTTGGATTACGTCTTCGATTGCTTCGATTTTTAAAGACTTATCTACCTGCATTTGCATCCTCGTCTGCATTCCTGACAGCCCCCATACAGTATACACACACAACGTGTTTGCATGCCTGAGCATCATCAAGGATATTCATCATGTACGTTTGTATTTGATCGTATGAAAAATTCAGGTTTTCTGTTTTGTTGGAATTTAAAACTATAAAGAAATACTTTACATACAGTTGCAATCAAAATGATTCGACCCCCATTGCAAATCAGGTTTATTGTCAAAATTTACAGACTTTCAGCTGTTCGCAATGAACAAATCAAACACAAGCAATTGAAATAGTTCAACACAACGAATGCTTCAAAGTGGTTTCCCCAAATTCAACTGAAAATGCAATTTTCTGATCTGTGATTTCTGCAGTTTTCTGATTTCTGATCTGATTTGCAATGGCGGTTGAATCATTTTGATTGCAACTGTATATAGTGATGTGATGTAAATGGACACTGTTTTAGGACCGGTTTCACCAAGCTCGTAAGACCTAAATCTTTGGGAGGAAGCCGTTGCAGACTCATCCTAAACTTTTTTTTTGTGAGTAAAACCGGCATAAAGGCAGTTCTCTTCCTATAGCAACCTTTTTAATCTTTAGGTAGTTTCCTGCAGTGATGTCATGGCTGACATGACAGGACACATCACTAACAGTTTAGGAGTGGGGGAGCGTCCCATCTGGATGCAGATTTCAAACTGATGCGTTCTTTCTCTCATTGCTCAGAAGATTTTTCCATGCAACCATGAATATGTATCTTCAGTAATACAATCTTTTTTTTTTTTTTTTTTTTCCCCCTCACTTTTTTTTCGGTGAATGTGGGAAAGATGACGTTTGAACGTCACAGAACAATGATGCGCTTTAGTATAATTTATATACATTTACATTATGTAAGAAATAAAACACAATGTGCATTCTCTTTAAGGGAAATAAGTGTATTTTCCTTTGAGTGTGCCAACGTGTTTTATTCCGTTTATACCACAGCAATTTGTTAAAATTAATCCACACCGTCTAACCAATCAAATTTGACAATTCAACAGGGGTGAGTTAGTAAATATAGTCAGTGAATTGTTAACAACTTGGTGTTTTGATTACCGCTAGTTAATTACTAATGTTCCTTCTTTTGTTCTCGACTTTAAACAGATTGCTTTTCTCCCATAGACATCTGTCTGGGCTTTATGTTGATTTTTCCTTTTTAACAACAAATGCATCTTCACAGGAGAAACCCAGGGCTCATACCAAGAGTAGACATCCTGAGATACTAATTGTTTAAACACTCAGTTTAGCACGACACACCCGGGTAATAGAAAAAAACACCGCTCAGTCACGTGTTCCAATATTTTTGATCCCTTGACAAATGTTTGAGTTCAAACAAAAGGTAGTGAGTTCTCAAGATCTCAAATCCCAAAAGGTCTTTAGTGTATAGCAAAAACAAAAGAATCGGCCTTGCCGTTCCAATACTTTCAGAGGGGACTGTACATTAAAGTTAGTTTCTTGTTGAAACTCTGTGGCATTGCATGCTTCTGAATAAAGTTAGTGTAAGAGCCATGAAAGGACAAGATTGCGCAAGAATAGAGTTAGTGTGAGTTTGTGTTATTGTTCTGTGTTGTATGTATGATGATTATACTGTGGTTGACGCGCCCCTACACTGGTGTGTTTAGTGTATTCTACTTAATTGCCGATGACACTGTAGGAGAAAGAGTCAGTAAGAAAGTGAAAGAATGGGCAGTTGGAAGTTCTGAGCAACACAATCTATGAACTTGTTCATATTTTGTTTCATTAAAAGTTTAAGTTTGTAAGTTAAAGTCAATTATTTACATTTGACTAATCAAAACTTTAGAAACGACGAAGCAGCTTGAAATCAATATCTCCGGTGTGTTAGGTAGCTAATTCTGCTTAGTTGCGTAATGCCGTCTTATTTTAAAAGAGCAATTTGATCAGCCTTCTACATTCCTGACTCGCGTCTGCGAACTCGTTTCTTTCCAGCATGTCGCAGTAATCATGATTGGTGTTACGGGATGTTTAATAATCGTTTATAATAATACTTTTCACTAGCTAGCGAGGGGATGCTAGTTATGAGGTTAGGCTCTCGTCGATACACAGGAGGAAGCTATAATAACAGGTCTATATCTGTAGTACATAAATAGTGTAGAATTCAAAGACGCTGTATAATTGTCTGATCTGGTTTAGTGCCATGTGGTTTCTGAGCAATAGGTAACATCAGCATTATCCACCATCCACAGAGCACTGGCATTCCATTTACAAACCGCAGTGGTACTACTGATATCACACTTCCCTGCAAAATATCCTTTAACACATGTTTAAATTGTAGTATTTTGTTAGTATTCATTAGTATTGATCTACGTTTAGGACATTTTATTTATCAGTACGCATTTTCAAACATATGTACATATTCATATAATTAGAAGACAGCTACATCTTGTTTTGCAGATAGTTTTGCTATTTTCTATCTTGGCAAAGAGCCACTTTCTTTTTTTTTTTGTTAACCAGATAAACAGCTTTGCCATATGTCGATGACCAAGCAAGCTGGTTTGGTGAAACAGGGCAAGGTTTTTCCAGAAACCTCACCCTACTTTCCTCTTTGTCATCAGTCTGGTGAGCGAATGGTAGGAGTGTTAGCAGTTTACAGGTTTCAAAACACTAAACCTGTTAAGCTTGTAAACAAAAACAAACCTATTTTAAATGTATTAATCTACAACCTGGTGTTCTTTTTAAACCTTTTATAGCTACTTTTCCTATTTTCATTTGCATTAGAGAAGCTATAAACAGTCGTTTCCTCACCAGCCTCTCTCTCTCTCTCTCTCTCTCTCTCTCTCTCTCTCTCTCTCTCTCTCTCTCTCTCGAAGTTAATTAGACAAAAAACAGGCAGCTTGGCCTGTTACTGAGAAACCAGAATAAACTACTCCGTCCTGAAGACCCTCATGAGGTGGAAAATTTAGACTATTCCAAACTTCTGACACTGGAGACTCCTTCCATAAATGTTATATAAACATCTCCTTATACAAAACTTCACTATAAAATGAGTATAAGCATTTCTTTGTTAAATAACACCACATTTTTTTAATGTTTTTTTTTTATTTTTTTTTTTATTAGGTTTTATTAGATTATCAGGAGCGTCTGCCGTACAAGTCCATGTGAATGAGCTGTTACTATAGAAACCATAACGTGTTAGAACGAGTGCATGAATATAAGCCTGTGATGTGAATTACAGTCCTGAATATAACTACATGCGTTTCTCTTTAAAGGTATCTCAACAATAGTGAAAACCTCCAGTATAACACAAAGTGCCAAAGGAATTGCTACAGCAGGTAAGGATCTTAACTGGTGTCTGTTATATCATATTTATAAACATTGAAAATTTGCACTTATTAACATAGTACATGTTATGAGTCTAATGTAACGTGTTAACTTTTTTTGTTTGTAAAGGACTCGTGAAAACAGTGTCATATAGTGTGAAAAAGCTGCGGAAGATGCTCAAAGGCTGGAGGAGGAAGACACGGTGATTTCTTAGACTTTGTAGTTGGCCTTTTCTGTTTGTGTTCTGTATGAGTTTTTGATATATCACCACATGATCATGTCTAAATGTAATATTAGAATATTGAACAGAATTGAGGTTTATTTATGTTCACATGTGATGTGTGTGTCGATTTCCATAATAAATGCAGTTAAATGTTTTTTTTGGCTTGTAAACTGCACAGTCCTGTGTGTTATGTCATCTTTCATTTTCATTTGCACTGTATGTTTAATGTATGCTGAGGATTTCAAAACATATTATCAGTGTTGTAATTGCCATTATTTAATCAACAAATGATGTTAACAAAATAATGATAAATAAATGAACAAAACTTCATCACAGCTCCAGGGTTCCTAGTTAAATCCTGAGCTTGGGTTACTGTCTGTTTGCAGGTTCAAATGTTCTCCATGTGTCTTTATGGGATTCCTCCAGGTTCCTCTCACCTCTCAAAAACATGCCAGTAGGTGGATAGGTGACTCTAAATTGTCCCCTTGTGTGCGTGCGTGCGTGTGTTGTGGCCTGCAATGGACTGGCGTCCCAATCCTGGGTGTATTCCCGCTTTGCACCCAGTGTTCTTTGCGTAGGCTTCACCACGACCCTGACCAAGATAAAGCACTTAATGCAGATAATATTCAGATAAATGAACAAAACATTGAAACATATTACTGAATGTATTCATTCTATTTATTATTTATTATTTATTATTTATTCTACTCATTCATTCATTCATTTTCTTTATTTAACCAGGTTAAAAAAAACTCATTGAGATTACAAATCTCATTTACAAGAGTGACCTAGCCAAAAGGGCAGCAACAATTAATTTAATATATAAATTTACAACATGAAAACAACACAATCAAGGATCACGACAACAGTTTATCAGGGGATAAAACACAGTATCTGTTAGAAGTACTTTAAACTCATTCAGTGATGGAAGCATGGTCAGCTTTAAATTATGTTGTTGGTTATTCCAAGTAACAGAAGCGTTTATAGCATACGTTTGTATTAGATAAGGCTGAGAGACAAATAAGATGGAGTTATACCACAAATAGACTTGTAGAAAAAAAAAATAGCACCAGTTAAAACTTCTCCGCGTATACAGAGATGGTAACTCGGCCTTATCATATAACATGCAGTGATGTGTTTCAAATTAAACAACCAGTAATAATTCTTGCTTAATAAAAGAATGCCTAACAACCTCTTAATTTTGGTTCAAACAATTCACAACTTTTTAAATGTCTCAAAGACATATATATAAAAAAAAAATTTCTTCAGTGTTACTGAATTTGACCAATGTTCATACTATCTTGATAGGAAATCAGTCAATATAATATAGTTTTATTTTATTTTTTTTTATAATCCACTGTATATTTTCACACTCCTTGCAGCTGACCTGTCATATAGACCGGATCACTGTTCATTATTCCCACACTACAGTAGCGGTCAGAAGTTTACATACATATCGTGAACATGAATGTCATGGCAATATTGGGCTTTCTTTGAACTGTTCTTTTTTCTGGGGCAGAATGATTGTACAACATACATCTTTAATTAAAAAAAACCCAAGAATTTGGTTCACAAGTTTTAATTTATTTAGGGTTTTCTGTAAACAACAAAGGACCAAAATTTTACATACAGGGTCAAAAACATACATAGAAACACATTATTAATTCAGTGGTGATGAAAGTTCCAAAATGTCCTTTACTTTGCCAAAACCAAGGCCTCTTAATTTCCTTAATCCCCAGAAAAAGAAAAGTTCAAAGAAATTATTGAAAGCCCAATATTGCCATGACATTCATGACACTCTCGGGACTCCCAGCCAGTGCCCTCAAACCCCATTCAGATGATTCAGAATTCAGCAGCATACCACTTCTTCAACCAGCCCAAAAGGACCCATGTCACACCCCTCTTCATCTCCCTCCACTGGCTTCCTATAGCCGCTCGGATCAAATTCAAGGCCTTGATGCTCACCCACCTTGTCTGAAGACCTTGTCTGGAACAGCACCCCTTTCCTCAACTCTCTCCTGAAGTCTTACATTCCCTCACGCAATCTACGATCGATCAATCAATGACTAACGCTTAGTAGTACCTACTCAGCGTGGCTCAAGGTCCCTTTCCAGAACCTTCACACTAACTGTCCCTCAGTGGTGGAATGAACTTCCAACCTCAATCCGGACCGCAGAATCTCTCACCATCAAGAAACAGCTAAAGACCCACCTCTTCCGTGAGCACCTAACTAACCCCTAAAATGCCAACCCCGCATTATCCTTAAAAAAACAACTTACTCTGGCACTTACACCTCTACTCTGCGCACTTTGCTTTTATAGAACTCAATTAATAGATCTTGTATGGTAGCACTACGTGTATTGTTCTCCACTTGATATATCGATTGCTTGTATTTCCTCATTTGTAAGTCGCTTTGGATAAAAGCGTCTGCTAAATGAATAAATGTAAATGTAATGTCCATGATGAGTGTATGTAAACTTCCGGCCGCAACTGTATATACTGCTGTACTAAATAGTGACATCGTAAATAATATCTACATAGTAACATACTACTTAACATACCTAACATAGCTTTTGGTGTGAAAAAGGGATGAGCCACAAACCATTTAAGGATAACTTTTATATTTTAAACTAAACTTTATTGGTCTTAGGTTGTCACCGGATGTATCAGAGCAAATTGATATATGAACTAGTGTGGTAAAGAAGGGTTTGTGTGTAGCGATGGTGAAAAAGAACAGATAAGAAAAACTCAAGTAAAAGCAATAGGGTTCCAGCACATTCAGTACTTGGACCCCTAATAAAGAGGGGGAAGTCCCCGCCAGTGACAGTACTGAATGTGCTGGAACCTTATTGTTTTTGCTTGAGTTTTTCTTATTAAAGGAGCAAGAGAAAAGGAAAACCACCATAAAAATGACTGGACTTTTAGGCTTTCAGAATGATTCATAAAAATCGTATGTATGTAATTCATATTCACACTCATCATTAAACTCCAAACCAACACAACTAGTCAAATAGTCAAGCAGATCAAAGTAGTTTGAAGTACAGATTATGTTGGAATATTTCTAATCTAGATAATAATGAACACAGTGTTGTACAATGAGACACTTTATGGAGACAGTCCTTCTCTAACTCTGCTTGTGCTTCTCTTTCAGTGAAGAAAAGTGAGCCTGAATATTAGTTCTATTATATATGATTCTATCTGGCATGTTGATTAAAAAAAAAAAAAGATTTAACCACATAAATATCATGAAAAAAAAAACAGAGAAAGGGAAAATGGAAATTAAGGAAAAGTAAAGGGAAAGAAAGGAAAAGAAAAGAAATCAAATAAAAAACTGATTTGAAATGAAGCATCTTGACTCGGTCAAGAACAACTATTCATTAAGTAATAGCATTATACTATTATAAGTAGAAACGTTATATAAATTATAACTTATACTATATATTCAATACAAAATGATTACATTCATGTAAAATTGTTACTGATATATCTTTTTTTGACCACTAGAGGACACAAGTGTACACTTAAATATTGACTGAATATTTGTCTTATAATACATATAATATCACTAATATTCATTACGAGATGGATGATTTTTTTGGTGCATGATTGTGTAATAAGTGGGTTTAATGTAGCAGCAGCTGGTTAGTATAAAAAAAAGCCTATAAATACAGTAGATTGCTCAGAATTGTGCTAATAGTGTTTATTTGTACATTTCAGGGCCACTGCGTTTCACGTCTACAACAGATTTTTTGTTGGATTCAGGTCTGGGCTCTGGCTCGGTCATTCAATAACATTAACATTGATCTTCTTTTGGTTAAGCCATTCCTCTGTTGATTTGGATGAAGGCTTTGGGTCATATTCAGGCTGAGAGGTGAAATTCATTTTCATCTTCAGCTTACTAGCAGACACCTGAAGGTTTTGCACTAAAATTGACTGGTATTTATAGCAATTCATGATTCCCTCCATCTTGTTAAAAGCCCCAGTTCTGGCTGAAGACCATGGCTTCAGAAGTCAGATGAAACCAAGAAGATGTGAAGAAAATCTTACAGAAACAGCTGAACTTTATTCAGGGTTAATCAGAATAACTTCATTGATGACAGCTGCATGATAATTACTTTTCATTCTGAACACAACCACATCCAATTATAATCCAGTTATAAACCAGATTATTGTGACTTTTTTCATTTTTCCCTAAAACGTTTCTGATTGTTTTCCACTTAATTTTTATACGTTGTAATTTCACACTGAGGGTGGAACAAACCTTTTTAAGATCACAAAAACCTGCCATTTTAACAGGGGTGTGTAGACTGTTTATATCCACTGTATTAGATTTAGCGTATTAATATAAACCTGGGACTTACAGTGGCACTACTCTCAGAGCTGCTGTTGAGTAAGGAATATGCACATCAGACCGTAAATGGTTATACGAAAATAATAGGGGGTGTGATGCAGCATGAGAAGAAGCGTAGTTATAGAATATATTTAGAGAATATATTTATTAAACTTTTATCTCAGTGAGCATGTGCATTTTGTTTTTAGCCAATCAGGTGAGAGCAGAAATCATTCATGATTTGAATGACCTTTTAAATAAAACACATTTCCTTTTTTTCTTTATATTATTTGTGGTAATGACTAAACATAAGTCAATTTAAACCATATAAGACTTGCTTAATGCTAATGAACTTCATGGAACTGTATTTATTATTAGCAAACAATGTTAGTCAATAAAGACTCCTAATAAGGTGTTAACTCAGGTTCTGATTTAATTAGGGCAAGCAACAAAGGTGCTGGAACCATATCGGTTTGCTTGAGTTTGTCTTATTTGGGATGGAACCCTATTGTTTTCATTATTTGTTATTGTTGTTGTTCCTCTTCTTTTTTTCTTCTTCTTATTCTTCTTCTCACAAACTGATGTAGACCAAAGCATAGGTGGTACATGCATAACACTTGGTCAAATCATATTACTCCATCATGCTACTCAGGCAAGAGAGATGGGTCTGATGGGTCTGATCGGCCTAATGGCTTTAGCAAAGTGTTTTACATTTGTCATGAACCGTTATACAGTGCAATTCTCAAAATATACAATTCTCATGTCCTCTGATTTCTTGGGATCACTTGGCGTCTCCCAAACAAAATAATAGCCCAAATAGCCATTTAGCTCTGCCCACTTAGATTTTGAAATCATTTGCTTAAAATAAATGTGTCTGAAATGTGCCCAGACTAGCACTGTCCTGATCTGCCCTCTGGACAGCATAGAGGTGGTAGGGGAGAGGAGGATGTTAGCAAAGCTGGTGCCAATCATGGGCAACTCCTCTCACCTCAGTCCTCTCATATGAGACGTTGGGGTCCCTGAGCAGCTCCTTCAGCAGCAGACTGCTGCACCCTCAGTGTAAAAAGGACCGCAAAACAATATAACGTAGCACTGCTGGCTGTTTCTGCATCATCAGCCAACACGTTCACAATATTCTGCAATATGAACATTTATTTATTTATTACTCTCTGTTCCTCATCCTCTACTGTGAACTGTGCAATATTCCGTTTGTCTCTTATCCATAACAACATAATGTAGCACTGCTAGCTGTTTTTTTTGCAACATCAGCCAACACATACATAAAATTCTGCACTATGTATATTTATTCATTTATTACTATTTGTTGCTCAATTTCTACTGTGAACTGTGCAATATTGCATTTGTCTCTTTTCTGTATATAAACGAGGTGTTATCTTTATATATTCATATTCTTATATTCTTATTCATCTGTACATACTGTACTTTGAGGGGTTCATAGTGTACATATTAGCATTATTATTTTATTTTTTTACTACTATTATTCTTTATTATATATATATATATATATGTATATATATATATATATATATACACACACATATATATGTATGTTTACTTTTTTTTATTCTATTCCTATTTAATGTGTATACTTTCTTATCTGTTTTGTGTAATTGAGCTGCTGTAACGAGGGAATTACCCCAGTGTGGGATCAATAAAGTTTATCTTATCTTATTTTATCTTATCTTATGAAGAATCTACTTTTGCGAACCAGTTTTAGGATTTTTTTGCTGAATCTTTACAAACTCTTCTCAATTACTGATTGTTTGTGGACAACGAGATACCTATGAAGCAGGGATATGAGTCTCATCATACACACACACTCGCCCTCTCTGATTACCTGTTACTAGGATGTGATGTAATCAGCTGATTTGCATAATATATGCTGAGCTCATTGGGCCACGATCAGCCAATCAGAAATCTTCGCTCGCGCCACCTGCCAGGAAGAGAATTCCCTCATTCCTATCATTCTTCTAGAACGCTCGCGCCTCGTTGGGTGTCTTTTTTCACACGGAAACTTTGGATACTCGCAGCACAGTTTGGCTCTTTCCTGTGGAAACGTGCTCAAACTACTCGCGGATGTTTTTCCGGCATTTCTGTCTTTTCTTAAAACAGCAGCACGTTTCGCGGTTTCGGACAATTCCAAAGTGGCGCTCCGAAGTGGTATGTAGTTAGTGAGTTAAACATTGGACGAAGTTTGTTTACATGTAAAGCGCTCGAGTCTTCAGTGGCGCTAGATAGCTCTGAGGGATTAACCTTTAAAATGAGGGGATATTTCTGTTTTAAGATAATATTTTATTCCACACGTGTTTTCGTGGCGCTACGAATTTAAAATAGTATAAATAATAATACAAAAAGTTGTTCCAATTAAAAGGAAATGAATAAAAAAATCTTTGTGTGAAAGTGAAGACTGGATAATCTTTTAGGGAGAAATAACATATGAATGGTCTTAATCTCTACACATGCGAAATAAGTTTATTGAGTCTAGTTTTACTCCATTATGTTCCCTGTTCCCGTGTAAATACTGAGGCGGTATTTTAGGAATGTGTGTGTGTGTGTGTGTGTAAGGAACAAACCGAGGAGCTTAGAAATCGCTCAAGGTTTTACAGAATGAAGCTGTAAATATCCCAGTGAGTGATCATTAACGAAACGAGCTCGTGTTTATTCTGAATGATGTAGTCAAGTCAAATGTATTTATATAGCACGTTTAAGACCACACGAGTGTTGACCAAAGTGCTGCACATCAGGCATAATAGGGAAAAAAATGCATTAAAATAATAACATTAAAATATACTGAAAATTAAATATATAAACAAAACAGTTCTACTATACGAAAACGAACCAGATATAACTAGAGAATAAGCAGCTAGACAGGACGGACTATAGATAAGCCTGAGAGAAGAAATCAGTCCCTCCACGATTTTACGAGATCGCAGATTTGGGCCAAGACGCGTCGTGTGACGTCATCACAACGCGCGTTCAGGCAAAGCTGAACTTTGCAATTCACGCGCATCGAACACGAGTACAGCTAAAAGCTCTCATTAACCAACAGACATCACCGCGAAAGACCATGTAAAACATTTTCGAGATTCGAGTAGTTTTCTGCAAAAAACAACGCACAAAAAGACTGCAAATTTCATCGCAAATTTTGGAGAGAGAAAAATGCGCAGCAAAATCAAGCATTTTTGGCCTCAAACAATCACAAAAAACTGATGAAACTCCTGTATGGACTGGGATATAACAAATAAGAGAGAAGTTTTAAGGGACGATTTAAATTAGTTTATTATAGGGGAGGAAATGCGTATTAAGCCGGGTTCACACTGTACGAATTTGCCCACGATTTGTTCGTCTGAGACAAATTTTAAGAATCCTAAAAGATTCCTATAATCCTAGGCCAAAATCTGTAGTCATTCATCGCTAGTTTGACACGTTCCCCGATAGCTGATTAACAACCGTCAAATTTCTCCTCAGATTAAATTCTGGCAGTGTCGGAAGATTCGAGGCACAGTCCTGTAATGTGGCTTCTCCTATTTCGTACGACTCTTCTCACATGAGTGCGTCCGTTTTTCACATCTTGACTGTCGTACAGTCCGACATTAATGACAACCGAGATCCTACAGTGTGACATGGCTTACAGCGGGGATCGTGTTCGTACAGTCTGACAAGCAACAGTCGCAATAGACTATTAAAAATCGCACAGTGTGCACCCGGCTTTAGATGGAAGTATTTTGGAGCCCTAATCTACTGTCGTAATCCCTGTTTGTGCTTCTACTGGATCGGCCCAGATGAAGGAAAAATCGCTGAAATCTGAGATCCCCCACCTGTATTTCTTCACATGGGGGTTCACATGAAGCTTTATCGTTTTCCAGCAGGGTCTCACCAAGGATGGAAACACCTTTGGATGTTTTGTCACGAGCAGCATCTTTAGTGCACGCTGATGATGAAAAACGTAAGTTCTGCTTTATGCAAGTAACTTTCAGCATTCATTACAATGTAGCTTTTGGATGAAGTGCAGAAGTCATGTACACATGGCGTGACTTTATTATTTGGATGGTGTCCCTTATTTTGGCTTTTCAGTATATTGATATTACTTTGCAATACTGATATGCAATATAAACACCAGGCCTGTATCTCTAATTCTCGTGTGTGTGTGTGTGTCTGCTGTGAACAGAAGCTTCAGATGACTATTACCGTGCAACCTGGTTCAGTAAACATGAATGCATTTGGTCCAATTATAGGACAGTTTATATTCATAAGCATCCAACTCTAGATACTTAAAATGATTTGGAACTTTTCTGTGACGTCAAAACTACCTTTCGTGTTATCTCGGACAATTACAAAGTGCTACGTAGGGCTGTGCCATGTTGTATTGTCCATGATATACACTGGTATTCTCCCCACGATAAGAATTTGTCATCCCGCGATTTCTACAATCTTGTTGATGACGTGTTTACGCACCGCAACGTGGGCATCTCGCACGTAGAACGAGAACAAGCATGGCGGAAGGCCGAGTTCCAACCTTAGACGAGAGAAGAAGAATTTATCCCCCAAAAAAGGAGCTTCCTCTGTAATCTGGAAGTGGTTCGGATACAGGAGATCAGATGACTTATTAAACGCGATTGTAAAGTGTGTCAAAAACCCGTACAGAACACAATTTGGTACATTCTTGTGGAAAAACATTTTTTTACTGTAAAAGCAGTTTTAATATACTTCTAGGCAAATTGCAATCACAATGTGGAGTGATATGTTTGCTATAGGGGTGGTGTAGCTGGTATTGTAACACTTGTGTGTTCCTGTGGATTTTTTTTAATCCACAGAATTTGGTTCTCTGGTTTCCTCCCACCTCCTTGGTAGGCACATTGTCTTTGCTGGTTATATGGTGGCTATGGCTCAGGTGGTAGAGCGGGTTGTCCTCTAATTGTAGGGTTAACGGTTCGATTCCTGGCCCACATGACTCCACATGCAAGACACTGAACCCCAAGTTGCTCCTGATGGCAAGCTAGCGCCTTGCATGGCAGCTCTGCTACCATTGGGGGGGGGGGTGCGTGCGTGAGAAACAGTGTAAAGCACTTTTAAAGTGCAGATCTTTGCCCCTACACGCAGGCCTCCAGACTATGAATGTGTGGGTACGTGTTGCCCTGCGATGGACTGTTGTCCCATCTGGAGTGTTCCTGGTGTAGACTGCAGATCCACCAACAAATGGTTACTGAATGAACGAATGTTTGCTATACAGTAGGTTGTGTGTTATGCAGCTTTTTGCAGCCATCTGTTCAGAAGTGAATGGATGAAATTTTTATTTTTGGCAAACTAAACAGTTCACTCCTTAATTCAGTTGAACATTAATTGAACATTAACCTCACCAATTTATGGTACCCAAACTTGGGAACATGACTTGCTACATAGCAAAAAAATTTATTTTTTATTTTCTTTCTGGGAAGGGCGGGAAAAAAGGAAGATCTGGTCATTTCTAGCATATCCCAGTTAGCATAGCAGTTTTAGCATATTCCAGTTTATTCAGTGGAGGATACTATGTACTCACTCATGCTTTCTTTTACCCATTTTCTCCCAACCAGTGCAGATATTACTGCCCCTCCATCAGCATAATGTTGCTTCTGTAACTAGCTGGCTGCTGTTATTATTAGTTCAGTAAATCACAATGCAAAATCCCTTAATCTTTTGCTCTTGTTAAAGAAAATACTGAAAAATGCCATCAACATTCGAGTAGGTTACCGGTTTAGTTTCCTAGCTAGGTTCTGTGGCAAGGTGAGGGCGCGAACGCTGTTATACCAGGGACCAGGAAGAGCTATATTCAGTCAGGGTTGTAACATGATTAAAATCTGAACTGGAACACGCAGACCTCCAGACAGTCTGCACAGCAATTCAGTCACTCTGCAGTCACCAATCTCTCCGTAATCACCCTGCAATTTCACCGCTCAAATAAATTCCTTCCTAGATTAAATCTGACACAAATCCTGCTCAGCAGGCATTTAGGATTATTGGGATCGGGTGTGCAAGACCTAGTGATGGAAAAAGTGGACATTTTCAAGCCCTGCTTAAACGATGTTGTTCACCACAGCGTTACGACTGTAATGAATTTCCTCTCCGTGAGACACCAGGTTGAATATGCAGCACATCCTGTTTGGAGAACCTGAATAATGCACCATTTGCCTAGACAATCTTCATTCAAGTTAAAGATTGAAATATCGATTATATTTCCCATAAAATGGGCTTCAGTGTATGGGCTTCACTATATGGATGGGATAACTTTGGGATATAGATCAGGGATGCAGGCACGCATGATCGTCACACTGCAAATTCCATGCGTACTACGTAAACGACATTTTAATACAGATTCTTTTGAGCTTTGTTATAAGCGCTTGTTGTAGGAGGCATGGCTATGTGTATTGCTGTGTATTGCGCCTGATCGTGATCAGGTCACATGACCATAATACGGAACTTACTCAATCTAAATCAGTGGTCACCAACCCTGTTTCTGGAGATCTACCTTCCTGTGGAATTTAGCGCCAACCATAATCGTGCCCACCTGACCATCTGATCATCGCCTTAAGAAGTTCTCGATCAACTAAAACAAGCATGTTAGATTTTGGAGAAGTCTTCAGGGAGGTAGATCCCTGTAACGAAGAGGGTTGGTGGCCACTGATGTAAATAAACGATTATATAATTGTTTTGCATTTGAAGCTAGGCCAGCACTTGGTTTTGTTTTTTGTTTTCGATAGAAAAGACCGCTTCCTGCAGTGTGTCTATACTGAAGTGCAAACATGCAAAACAACTTCGCCACACAATTTAACAGAATCTTTACCAAGAAGCGATGTTATTACCTGCAATTATTACTGACCATTTTACAGAAAGTGAAATATAGAGTAATGAAAAATAAAATCTCAGAGAATCTCCTGTATTAATTTCATTACCACCTCCTCAGGTAAAACTAATCCAGTCTGACTAAGGCTTAAAGTAGGGCTGTGTCGAGGTTTTCTATTTCAGTTTCGATTATGAAAACAAAATAATCGAGATAAAACGAATATTGTGCCGCATTCCGTTTTGCAACGTTCTAGTTTTGTCTTTTTAAAAACCGCTCGCCATTGTTCTTTACAGCGGTGCGCTTTCGCCCCTCTCTAAAAGGCCAAACTCGCTCCCCGCCAGGCTGCGGCATCTTTAGTTCAGCTCGAGCCAAGATAACAGAAAGAGAGCCTTCGGTCAACAAGAAAGATAAAACCATTTCAGCTGTTTGGAAACAATTTGATTTCAATGAATCCGATGTGGGGGGTAAAAACAGAAATGACGTTCGATATCATTGGGCTCATTTCCTCTAGCGTCATGACAGCTGGTCTAAATACAGTCATTTCCTTTCTAGAGCTCTTTCTAGAAACTACAGGCTGATCTAAACCAGGAGACAGAATTCCATAGGATAAGGAAGTTTAAAGTTAATTTCTGGCGATTAGGGATGGGCGATATGGTCGCAGACCGTCGCACACAGAAATATGTCATCAACTAGGCTTTATCGTTATTATCACGGGAAGACTAATGCTTATTATGGGGAGAATTTCTACCGGGTATATCACAAACGATAAGATATCACCCATCCCTACTGGTGATGTGATTCGCTGAAATATGTCACGTGACGTGCTCCCCAAGCATGCAAGAGAGACATCGATACCGTAAAAATAGATGCAGAAAACACGGAAATTTCACGTAAAAGCATTAAAAAACGTGAAATATTCAATATTCGTTTGTGAATATAAAAATAATTTAGATCACTACACCTCTACATGTATGTTCTTTACTTATTCAAGCTCCAATAAGTAAGGAAAGTACATGTAGGGGCATAGAGATCTAACTTATTTGTATTTATATATATATATATATTATATTTTCCAGTTGAATTATCATGGGAATCCACTGTTAAAAATACAATAAGTTTTATTTATTTATTTATTTATTTATTTATTTTATATAAAAGTTCAATAAACACATGATGTTTCCAATGTCAATGAGTAATCGTGTTTTAATAATCGTGATCTCAATATTGACCAAAATAATGGTGATTATGCTTTTTGCCATAATCGAGCAGCCCTAGCGTAAACATGCACGTAGAGGAAACTGAGTCAGGACCTGAACCTTCTCGCCTCCGTTGCTTCACTGACTGTGTTGTTGTTTTGAACTGATGTGATATCACTCTTGTGCTTGCGTGTCCTCCTTTTGTCCTTGCACAATGTGCTTGACCTGTTTTTCACGATCGTGCCTTGAGCCCAACTGAAGCTCTTCCCTCGTTCCTTTTAAGACGAATCGTAGGAATGCTCTCGCTTGCTGGAACATTTCGAGGGAGAGGCCTTGACTCACTCGTGCACTTTTGGCTCTGATCTACAGTATGGCTGTGAAACAACATTCAGTGAGAACGTGTGCAGCTAGCTGGAAGGAGTGGTTTTTAACTGGTTATGTTGTTTTGATCCGAGTCAGGTGGTGAGCTGGAAATGACTGCAAAAATCTTCCAAGCTACTCGGTTTTACTCCACCCCTGGGCCAATCGTATAAAGCCTTTTAATACTATTAGAGGACTCGAACATGGCCAGCGTGTATTTACTCACTGTATATAACTGCCTTTGACCAGGCTAGTAGAGTTTGTAGTATTGAGTTCTCTTGGAATTTATGTTGGGGATTTCTGATATAAACTCAGCAAAAAAAAACAAAAAAACAACAAATGGCCTCTCACATTCAACTGCTTTTATTTCCCGGAAATTTCTTAACACGTATAAGTATTTGTATTAACATAAAAACATTGAACAACTGAGACAAGTTTCACAGACATTTGATGAACAGAAATGGAATGAGTCCCTGAACAAAGGGGGGTCAATATTAAAAGTAACAGTCAGTATCTGGTGTCTCCTCCAGCTGCTTTAAGTACTACAGTGCATCTCATCCTCATGAACTGCACCAGATTGGTCAGTTCTTACACACAGTTACATGTAATTTTCCACTTCAAGGTCGATCAGCTGTCCTTCCTGTCTCCCTGTAGCGCTGTCTCAGGCGTCTTACATTAGACATTGCAGTTTATTGCTCTGGCCACATCTGCAGTCCTCATGCCTCCCTGCAGCAGGCCTATGGCATGTTCACGTAGGTGAGCAGGAACCCTAGACATCTTTCTTCTGGTGTTTTTCAGAGTCAGTAGAAAAGTCTCTTTAGTGTCCTAAGTTATTGTAACTGTGACCTTAATCACCTACTGCCTGTAAACTGTTAGTGTCTGAAGGACTGTTCCACAGGTGCATGTGCAATAATTGTTTATGGTTCATTGAAAAACATTGTTTAAACCCGTTCCAATAAAGATCTGTAAAGCTTATTTGGATTTTACAAAATTATCTTTTAATATACAGTCTCCTGAAAAAGGGACATGTTTTTTTTTTTTTTTGTGCTGAGTATAGTTATGCCAAACTACAAAGACAACTTGTGTGATCACAGTAAAATATTACTGTATTAGTTTTCTCCCAATTTTTTGGTCACTTGTCAAACATGGAGGCTGAGTATTAATACCGACTTCCTCTGAGACACATGAAGCCATCCTCTACATCATTTGGAACTGCTGCTTGTGCTACATCAGAGTGAAAGTGAACACACTAACTGTCCTCTACCCCATACATGAGCTCAAAGGAGCCAGTGATTGGTTAGTGTTCCTCTGATTGACATGGGAGAGAGGGAGCGAGTAAAGCTATACATCAGTTTTGCTCTCTTGGACTGCTGGCCATTGATGGCATTTGCAGGATTTAGACTCTGATGATGGGGCAAGTGAAATCCGTTACAACGTCGGCAGTTTCCCAGTTGTTGGAAATGATTGTCTTGGGTCTGTTGCAGTTACGTTGCCTGAAAAGAATGACTTTTAGCTTGTGGCTAACTATTTGTCAGTTAAATCTTCAGGATTAGCTTGCTCCTTTACCAGCTATCTAGCTAGCAGTTTTAAAGTACACTGTGTTTAAAGATTTGTAACAATCGCAGTGATCTATGACTACGTTTACATGGACAGCAGTAATCTAATTATTGACCTTATTCTAAATAAGACAATATTGTGATTAAGGTGTTTACATGAG
>JANDJT010000114.1:17678589-17693600 GCA_024331685.1 Stegophilus panzeri
GAATCTGCACTGATCCTCTCTCTGTGAGAACTTCAGGAGACACGGACAGCCGGGGCTGAGGAACATCTACAACCACAAACACAGTCCACTTAATACACACACAGAACATAACTGGAATTAAGAAATCAAAGAGTAAATGTTATAGCCAAAGCTATGTCATGAAAACACCATCACGTTAATAAAATGTCTTAGCTGCCAAATGACTCAAATTAATTGAACAGAAGTCTCTCTTTAGTGTTAGTACATGACATAAAACTGGGGAAATGTAGACAGATTCTTTTAAAGCATACTCGGTTATTCCTAATTATATATTTATACTGTGTTTCAGAGTGCAGCGTTTTACTGATGGACTATTTTGCAATATGAGCTGGTGCGTGAGCGTAATCAGACCAAAGCTTTGTATTAAAGTTACGTGGAGGAGAGTTAAAGCTTGAGAATTTTTGTGTTAGAAGTTGAAATCCTGAACTTATGGAACATGTCAAAGTGTGATTTTTAAAATATTATGTAACTGTAAAGTTATCACATTGCCTTTATTAAGAATACGTAAT
This sequence comes from Stegophilus panzeri, assembly GCA_024331685.1. Classification (NCBI taxonomy): domain Eukaryota; kingdom Metazoa; phylum Chordata; class Actinopteri; order Siluriformes; family Trichomycteridae; genus Stegophilus; species Stegophilus panzeri. The sequence continues at coordinate 17,679,138 of JANDJT010000114.1, forward strand.
GGCTCATGTTTTACCTGCTTCCTATAAACATCATTTTTAGGAAGCACCACTTCATTGTTAAATGGTCGAGCGAGCCTCACTTTAAGCTCTCTCTCACTCTTAAAGTTAATATCATGCAAACACTATCCAACATATCTGTATAAGAAATAACTTTAATAATATCTACTTAAAATAAACATAAAAAACAAGACTCACATTGCAGTTGAACGTCCTGAATCAGATGGAGGAAGAGGAGAAGGGTGAGCAGCGCCATTTCACACTCACTGGATGAAGCTAAAGCACCGAGATTCTGGTCTTAATATCTGGAAAAAATATCATTTTAGATCAGAAGAAAAACCCAAAACGGTCCACCTGAACACTCCACAGTATCTCCATACGTAGCTGAAGTAAAGCTACATTTAATATACATATAAATATGTATGAATTCTTCATATATGAATACAAACCTTCAGAAACAGAAAATTAGGAGGACAGACTGTACAATTTCTCATACAGAGTGAGACCACAAATGAGAGCGAGAGCTTTCTCACACAAGCTCACAGGAAAACCACGGCTTCACAGTTAAAAAAAAACCTTTTGTATTAGAGACTAGTACAGAAAGCTGAGGTGGTACTCAGAAATATGCCATAGATGAACAAATCTAAATATATATATATATATATATATATACAAAATCACTCAGTATTGTGCTGTTTTTTTAAGAAAAGAATCAGCAATCAACAGGTTCAATTCATTCAGGTTCAATCAACAGCATTTAAATTTTTTATCCATTTATAACTACAGCTTTACTGTTTCTAATCGCTGACACTGGAGACTGCTTCCATAAATATTAAATAAACACCGCCTTAAAAAAAACTTCACTGTATCAACACCAATTGTTTTTTAATCCCTGTGATTAAAAACATCCGTGTGAATGAGCTGTTATTACCGACAGTGAATATCCTGGCCTACACTCGGGCTATAGGTAACGGCTCTATAGACAGGGGGTTGTGGTGTTGGTGCCACGTTTGCTTAATACAAACCTGCGATTTGGATTACAACCTGAACTCCTGTCAAGTTAATTGGAAAATTAACCAATACTATCTGATCAATCCGAATCGAGCATGTAAACAAGTAAACAATGCTACTGAGATACTTAAAAAAAAAAGAAGTTTATTTGGTCTTGATTTGCATTACATAATATGCAGTTTTTCTTACATTTATGGCATTTGGCATATCCAGAGAGACTTACATTGATCTCAATTATACAGCTGAGCAGTTGAGAGTTAAGGGCTTTGCTCAAGGGCCCAGCAGTGGCAGTGATGGGGTTTGACCTCATGACTTTCTGATCAGTAACCCAATGTCTTAACCACTGAGCCACCACTGCCCAACTTTTTTTCTTAATGATTGATTAAGATATTGATTGATTAATTTTATAACCAAATGATTTTTTAAAAAAGAAGTCACATGAGCGCAACGCTGATTATGTTGTGTTTCTGAAGAATCAATTCGTGTTGTGTATAAACTATTTACAGTTGTGGCATGCCTGTGTTTCAGAAGAGAAGCCTGTACACGTCCTGCTGTCTGTTAATATAACCGTGGTTTTGTTTGTCTCTGGGTTCGTGTCACCAGTCACATCTCGAGAGGAAAAAAACAACAACCTGAAACCCCCTGAAGACGTCACGGGTGACAGCAGGGAGGAGACGTAAACTCTACCGTCTGTAAGCTTGATGCAGCTAAACACATGGAGCGTGAGGAGAACACAAACGTTTATGAACCTGGAGATAATCCGCCATATCTGGGTCAGTGCTGTTGGGTTCTGGATTGTGATTGGTCAGAAGGTGTTGATTAGTTTTCTATAAGAGCAGCTCTGACAGTAGTGCATCTGGAAGTATAGTAACAAAGTACAGTTTTGCACTCCTGATTGTGGATTATGGTGACGTTTTCTTTGAGGACGTGTTTATTTAATGTTTAAGGAAGGAGTCTCCAGTGTCAGCTTTGTAACAGTCAGCACACTGTTTTTTTCCCTTTAATTTGTCACCTGTGTGTGTGTGTGTGTGTGTGTGAGAGAGAAAGAGAGAGAGAGAGAGAGAGAGAGAGAGAGAGAGAGAGAGAGAGAGAGAGAGAATTCTGTCCACTAGAGGTCAGCACATATTGCATAAAAAAAGAATCTATAGTGGCTCTGTTCTCTCCAGTGCCCTCTCTATTCATAAACACAAGGCCAGCTTTACTTGGGTGTTGGATGTCCACAGCACTTTCCCATGGGAACATGTGCTTTTAAGATTTGAAAGTAATTACAGGAAATAATAGTTTTCATTGTGGCTTTGTGTATACAAAACGTAAACTTTGTTTGTTTGACATCATACGGTCTTCCATCTTACAGATTACTTGTCTATGTTTGCACTCTGAGCAATGTTGTGCTTTCATTCATTTTCAAATATCACACTAATAATATTTCGTACAAGGATTACTGTCAAGGATTTAACGCTTGGGACCAACCATGTAAACATGGGGGGGGGATCAGATCACATACTGATTTCATTCTTCCACTTCCTCCAGGATTCAAGACACTACGTTTTACACCAAATCTGCTTCTGATTTTTTCACTTCATCTCATTGCTCACAAAGCTGAATGGAGCTAAATCACGCTGCTTAAGAGGGAACGTGTCATGTACAGATAAAAATACATTTAAGAAATGCCATCCCAAACATTTCCACAACAATTCCCAAGATGCATCTGATTCCTGTCTTTGTAAACCTGCAGCTTTCTGACACAGTTACCTGCAGTGTATCGATCCTTATCGCCTGTGTTGAGTTTCGTATGTTCTCCACGTGTCTGTGTGGGTTTCCTCCGGGTTCTCAGGTTTCCTCCAACCTCCCAACATGCCGGAGCTCGGATCAGCTATGCTAAATTACCCCAGGGGAGAATATGTGTGTGAGTATGTTTCTAGACGTGTTCTGGATCCACTGCCTTGACCAGAAGAAATCGTTTACTCAAGATGGATGAACTTGGGTCCAGTTTGCAAATCAGCATTAACAGTATTTTTGATTGTGACAGAACGTTTAAACCGTTCCATCCTTATGTCACCTCGCCGTTAAGAACCTCACGCTTGCACGTAACGTGTTTAAACGACGAGGTCATCCTGCCGTCTTTTTGGTTTCCGCAGCTATAATCTCCGAACCGAAGATTAAAGCTGTGCTTTTTCTGCTTGCAGTATTGGTTATGTAAGCTGCAAGGGGAACGGGATCGAGGATAAACACACGAGTGATGCAACACTGGTGCTTCTTACTGGCAAACGTTCTGCACAATGAAGTGACTAACAGAGGGGAAGAACTTTTGGCTTCAGGATGCTCTTCCAGATATAATATCACTTTTATAAAATATATACAGAATATATTTGACGAGCTGCGTGAAATCGCTGCAGAGAGAACCACCACTGGTTTTTTAGGTCATCCTTGTCAACGTCTTATAGTTTGGGTGGCTGCATTAGTCATCCGTGCTTCCTTTGGGCTTTCTCTGAAATGTGACGCTGGCAGTGTGGCGTAATCATACAGCTGATGACTCAAACATCACACAGAACCCTGAATGAGTCATTCATGTTTTAATAAGAGCTTCAAAATAAAGTAGAAGTGGAGCAAATCTAATATGATTACATGCATAAAAAACCATACTTGTTCTTTGTATAACCCTACAACAAAGTGTCTTCCATTCAGGTCTCCAAGTAGAACTTTCCTGGAAGTGAAAGATGCATTACTATCCCCTGAACGGTCATAATTAAGCCCTGAAGAACCTCTTCTAATACTGTATGTATTAAACAGGTAGGCGTACGATACAAAGTCAAAATGAATGGTAATTATTTTCCTCTTAAGGCCTAGAACCTGTCATGCTTTTAACATTTTAGCCATCTTGGTGCTTGGAGCAGTCTTTAAGGGTTCTTCAAGGGTTTCCTTAATTTTCCAAAAGTGTCCGAATCAAACGAACCATCATGAATTCAGTTGTCATGTCACCTTGTAGAACCCCACAGAAAGGGTTATGTCCGTAAGGGATCCAAGTAGAACTCTTTCAAGAGCCCATGAACTCTTAATTATCCAGAGAACCCTTTAAGAACCCGACATTGTACCAACGAGCTAAATGTTAAACCTCAAACAGTTTCTAAGCACTAAGAAGAAAATAACGAGCGATAATTTGAGGTTTATACTGTACCACGCATTTATTTATAAAAAAAAAAAAAAAGAAGAGTTATTTAAAAGTTCATCAGATAGTTAAGGGTTCTTATCTTCATAAAAAAACTCCTCTGTCCTGAAGATGGCAAAAAGTTACAGCTTTAACTCTGACAAAGCGCTGACGCTGGAGACTCCTTCCATACATGTTACAAATAACGCCACAATCAGCGATTATACACGTATGGTTTTGGGTTTTTTGAAATCAAATTATGTGGATGTACAGGTCCCTGTGAATGTGCTGTTACTATAGAAACCAAAACGTATCAAAACAAGCTGCTGTTATAGAATATCAATCAACACCTTCTGACCAATCAGAACCCAGAATTCAACAGCGCTGTGATCTGATGTAATACATAATATCAGCTGTAGAATACACAGGTTCACTCGGGTCACACCATTTCACTGCTCGTACCACAAGCAGACTCATCTGAACTTTATGAACTTTGCAGAAACACTCAAACGAATGTGTTCATGAGCTTTAGCGAGGTGTTCAGAGCCTTTTGGGTCACGGATGGTTTCAGTGGCTTCTCGGTTTCTCTCTAAATAAACCTTTGGTTGTTTGTTCTCGGCCTGCGTCACGTCTCTGACCTGTATGCTACATTCGGCTTGTTCAGACTCACAGACTGACCTTTTTATCCCCTTGCTGGAACTAAATCCACACATGGACACATTTCCTGGCTTTGTATCACAATCTCTTCAGAAATAAAAAGTCAAATAAAAAAAGAAATAAATTTGGACGTTGATGTGATGTGATCTGAGTTAGCTGAAAGGGGAGAAGGATGTCTTTAAAACAGTTCTCCTGTTTCTCTGAAGTTCTTGTTAGAGCATGCACTGAATATAATTTTCAGCTTCACGTGTGAGGTGCCAGACTGATGATGATGTGCGAAGCTCAGCAGAGCTCCTCTGTCTTTTCAGAGCTGCTATTTTGGGTATTAAACCTAAAAACCTAAAAATACCACAAGCTTTCCCGAGAACTGATGATTGCTCTGGGAAACCTCGTGCTGGTTACTGACAGAGCTCTTACTGATAACAAACTAAACATCCCCATTGTATGTGTGTGTGTGTGCTTTTTCTCCACCACAAGCTGACCACGCTCAAAATAACTCTCCACCAAACACAGACTGCTGTGTTATAGATGCTGCACTAAAGATCCGATCTTAATCTTAAAAAAAAAAAAAAAAAATTAACCAGTAACTCATTTACATATCACTTTATGTAAATCAGGTGAAGCTATGCTAATGAAATCCAACAGTATGTCAGTTCTGAGGTGTCCAAACTTGTCTGCTAACACACCTTTCTTTCCAGATTTTTCTCGGCTCACGTGAGCGAGGTTTGTGAATTCAGAGGCCACTTAGATAAAACGTCAACATGCCTCGAAGCAAGAGTAACTGCTGCCAGAATCACATGCCTCACTTGTCCTTTCCCCTTCAGTGAATTGACCTTTCTGTGAGAGAATAGTATTTGTGAACGTCTGAGAAAACCGTTTTCATTTCCATTCGTCTTGTAATTCCTGCGGCTAAGTTGGTATTAGCATGCGACAAGTGTCTTTTGTAGTTTGTCTCTACAAAACACTAGACTACTAGGGTCGTGTGTGTAGTTTGTAGTAAAGTTCTGTGTTCTGTGATTAGAAAGTTTATGTTTAAATCCCAGGATGGCTTCATAGCCACTGTCGTGAAGCCCGTAAGCTTGATCTCCTCTGTCTGTGGGGTTTTATCAAACGGTTCTCACCAGTTCTTCAAGATTCCTGTTCTTCCCTGCAGCTCTGAACTCGCTCAACTCTCCTCACATCTATTCCGGGCTCTGTCCACATTCGCAAGTCTCTCTATAGCTTCTCTCCTACCAGCTTTTCTCTCTCTCTCTTTATTTCTCTTTCAAACCTTTCTACAGAACATCTTAAAGAATTCTGAATGCTCTCGTCCACATTTTTTTTTGTTTTGTTCACGGAGGCCTTGAGAGTTATTTCGAATTTGAAAGTTTATGCAAGTTTTCATTTGCGTAACCAATCCATACACATACACACACACACACACACACACACACACGCTCTCTGTCTCCGGAGTCTCCTCGGCGGGTGTAATCCCGGACGTTGGAGCTCCTGGGCCGCTTGTGGAATTCCTCTCGCAGGGTGGAACAATGCTCAGAGGCCCATTGTTCAGGAAACACTGTGGAGCGCCCTGGGTGAGAGTTTGGAAATGGGCCAAGAAGTGTGTGTGTGTGTGTGTGTGTGTGTGTGAGAGAGATGGAGAAATAACAGATAGTGTATGTGTATATCTGCATGTTTGAGTGTGAGAGATCGAGAAAGAATCACCAGTGTGAGGAGTCTCCAGTGTCAGCTTTGTAACAGTCAGCACCTTTAATAACACACTTTGGTTTTTCCCTTTAATTTGTCACCTGTGTGTGTGTGTGTGTGTGTGTGTGTGTGTGTGTGTGTGTGTTTGTGGTCCTGGCAGTTCCGGAGGGGTCTTTGAACCAGGGGTCGCTCTCTGAACTCTTTCTGTGAAAGCGCTTTCTGGTGCCGAATGTGTGGTGAAGAACAACAAACAGGAGCCATGTGCTGTGACAGATGTCCCACGCAGATAAACGCATCAAAGATCTTCCTCACATGCGATTGTGGGAAATATTACACAATCGAACGTTCTCCTGCTACCTCTACTCATTTCCCCACAGTACTAACAGCACTTACAGAACAGCGCTGTCGAGTTCTGCATTCTGATTGGTCGGATTTTCGCCAGCAGCGGCTCTGACTGGAGTGCAAATCACAGGTTTAAAACACGTTTCTCATTCACGGGGACTTGTACAGGGGAAACCGCATGAAAACAGATTAAACGAGTATAATCGTTGATATGGTGATAGCGAGATTATTTAACCAGTCCGTACAGGATTTCACTGAGTTTTTTTTTTGGGGATCGTTGCGGCCAAAAAATGCTTGATTTTGCTGCTTTGTGCTTTTTTTTTTACTCAGATTGTGATGTTTGTTGGTAAATGAGACCTTTTAGCTGTACTCGTGTTCGACGCACGTGAATCGGAGAGGGCTTTGGCTAAACGCGCGTCGTAATGATGTCACATGACGCGTCTCGGCCGGAATCTGCGGAAAATCTGAAAAAATTGCAAGCTCCTCCGAATATCGCTGAGTTTGCGTTAATTTCTGTGATCGCAAAATTTGCAAAATCCTGGAAGGACTGTTTAACATATATGGAAGGAGTCTCCAGTGTCATTGCTTTGTAACAAAAGTAAAGACTTCAGGAGTTTACGCGTTGCGGTTTCTCGTTAACGTGACAAGCGGTTCGCGTTTTTCTGTCTCATTAAGTTCAAGAGAGAAACGTGAGGTAAACGTCTGTTTATCGTTACTATAACGTAAGTGAGAACAGGAACTAAATGGGTTCACGGATGTTTGAAAGCATTAAATATATCTATAAACTGATCAAATGTACGACATGATACTTAATAAATAAAAAGACATTGTAATCGTTGGCAAGTTGTTGTGGTATAAGAGGAATAAAACACTTCAGGATGTGCTTTGGGGTGTAATAGTAACTCACACCGTCCTGCCATGGATTAATTTCCTTAATTAATAATTAAATATTACAATTTAATAATTAATAATTAAATAATTAAAGGCATGATGCCGAGTTGTTCTTCTATATTCATGAAGCTGTGTTATGTATAAATATTAAGACATTGTCTTTTCAGATGAGTGTGTGATGATCCTTTCATGATGATTAGAAGACAGCGCTGATGTTCATGCAATTCCACAGAGTGCACATAATTAACCCTCCCCCCTTATCTCCGCCCCCCCACACACACAATTTTCTTTTGTGGGAAAAAAATCGATCTTTGTGTCATACAGAAGTATTATCAGCTCAGAGTCAGTGCAATAAAGCCTCCACAGAAATCCAATCAGGCTTTTAGAAGGTTAACCATAATTGAGTTTGATCCTTAGATGTTATACAAGAAGGAGCAGAACATGTTAAATGGATCTAATCGTCTGTGAGGAGACATCCTCACTCTCTGCCGCTAATCATTAGTGGCTCTCCATCCATCCATCCATCCATCTTCTATAACGCTTTATCCTTTTCAGGGTCACGGGGAAACCTGGAGACTATCCCAGGAAGCATCGGGCACAAGGCGGGGTACACCCTGGACAGGGTGCCAATCCATCGCAGGGCACACAATCACACACACATTCATACCATTAGTGGCTCTGGGGGTAAAAAAAAAAAAAGAAAAAAAAAGCTGTTATGGAAGGAGAAACATCAGAGTCGATCCTCACAGGGTTAAGCGGTTGTGAGCCATGAGTTGAGCGACACTGGGAACGTTTTAGTGATTCGGTTCATTTGAACTCCACCAACGTTGTGAGTTTTGATTAATTTGAAAAATAAATATTGAGCAGGCTACGCGCACTGTCTCTCCCATACCCATTCTTTTATTTAAAATAACAAATAACTTCTATTTATGCTGGCGTAGGATTCCCAAATATCAGCTTTACCCTTTAATCCTGCAATAATCGCTGCTCTTTTAACCTTATTTACATTTTATTTATTTATTTTTTTAAAGGAAAGCAAAAGGTTTAAGGGAGCTAGCTAACATTAACAGCTAGCTTAGAATATCTATGCTCAAACTGAAGTGTTCACAAACTTCACATGTTAAATAATTAGAAAGTTGAATTAGTCAAGATTTAAGACAGACAGATTTCTATAAATGGAATCTACAGTTAGTAAGAAATGAAGCACAAGCTTATCTATAGGAGTCAGTTTAGTTATTGTGTAGCTAATGTTACGGCTAGCTAAAAAGAAAGTCCACAGACACAATGCTAATAGCTAGCTAATGTCTTTTTTTTATCAGGGAGTGCAAGAGAAATATTTCCTTTTAAACCTTTTAACAATCAATCACAGTGTAAAATAGAAATGAATACTTTTTTTCGTTATATTATCTAGCTAGCTACTTCTTCTCCATATGTAACTTCTTTCATGTCCTCCATTACACTCCATTAAATGCCCAAATGTTGGTAGGGATGTTTCAGCTAGCGTGAAGCTTGGTAGAAACATTTTCATACCATCCCTTACTTGAATCTATGCTTTTGAAATAAATACTTGGCTTGTTTTTAAGTGCTAGTCTAGTTTGCTTAGCTACCAGCGTTTTAACAACTACGGCTAATGCGTCCTCCGTCGTTTTTCGCTGTTTTAAAATTAAAACCAGATCACGATGACTTCTGCCGATGATCCCTCCGTCAGCTGACAGTTCAAAGAAGGGGAAGTGAAGACAGAAAGGTGATGAGGGCACGTTAAAAAAGAGCACCAGTACAAGCTCGTCCTTCCCTACATGCCTCTGCAGCATCCGTCCAGACCCCAGAACAGCCCTGAGTTAAACTTTCCCCCAGTGCCTGATTGGTCATGTGGCCTGCTGGGTTGGACGCAGCTGCAGAGAGACACCCGTGGGCCCTCGGGCGGGAGACGGAGGCCTTCTCCTTTAAAAAACCGCAGACTCCTCATGCGTACAACCGCATGCGAGATCTCAAACATGCTTTGAAGTGGGGTAGGTTCCGTGGGTGTCGTGTGTTGTGGTGCTCACGCTGGCAGGAGGATCGCTCATCGTATATTTTGTGTTACAGTAATGATAAAAGCAAAATCTGAATCCTAGCGTGAGAGGACCAGGTGTGCTAGCGCAGGTGTAATAATAAAGGAACAGTTCCGGCAAAATTTTGCTTCTTTAATTTTGCTATTGTTGGGAAATTATATTAGATTAAAATGGAAAATAGAGAAATTAAAAAGGAAAACCCTCCTTTTCTAGAGCTGATAAAACTAAGTGTCGAAGGGGCCTGAGCGAGGTGAGCCTGCAGGGGTAGATAAGAAAAGTCGTGTGTATGTATAATAGACACTCCCATACACACTCGCATGCACACAGAAAGAGTTTGGAAAACTTTATGTAGTTTAATTAAAAACACATCAAGGAATTATTTTTTAACAATCATGGGTTTTACATAAGATCTGGGGAGTTTGCGTGCCATATGACATTCTGTAGTACGTTTCGACAGCCGCATCCGAATATCTTTACTTTATGAATGGCGCCGAGGTAGATGTTTGAGTGGATGCCTTGGTTCCTCTCTTTGAGGGGGGAACAGCGATGCATGTCTGTGTGGATGCCTCCGTTCTCTCTTTCCTGAAAGGCAGTACGGTTATACATGTTTGAGTGCCAGAATCCACTTTATGCCTCCTGAGAAGGGGCCTGGTGAAGTGGGTCTGGGAAGGAAACTGTCACCGTCTTCCTTTCAAAGGAAGATCCAGGGTTCAGTTTAGAAGAACCAGGGTTGATGGGTTTAGATCGTACATCTAGAAATTAGGGATATCAAAAATACTTAAATACACATAAAATATACATAGGGCTGGACAGAGCGCAACAGGGAGGAAAGATAAGGAAAAGGTTGTACTTACCCATGACTCAGCAAAAAAGAGAGCGGTGAATGGGGTGGGGGGTCTTCACGTTGGTAGGAGATAAGACGAGGCCTTCCAAGTGTAGTAAATAATAAAGAAAACAGATATTGGCCTTTTATTACTATGACGCTGTTAATAACGTCCGCTTGGTGGGGGAGAGCAGATGCAGGCAAAAGTTTTCACTAGAAAAAACTCAAGGGCCGTCAGAAAAGACGTAAGAGAAAAGGTGCTAAGATAAGGGTACTCCCTAAAGGTACATGGATGCTTTAATTGTATATAAGACACATTGTAAACGATTGTATTTTGTTGCATGTTCCACTTTTTGAGTGAAGCGTGTAACCCTGGGCCTAGTTGGGCACAGCCGGGTTCATTTTGCTGTCTTGCTGACTGCTGAATAAACCTGCTTCTTCTGAATCCAGTCTCCATGAGTTTTGCTATGTTATTTCTCTAAAAATACAAGTCAGATAGCTTAATTAAGCTCATAGTTTAAGTTTGTGAGCTAGCAGGGTCAGTGCAGGCTGAAGTGGCCTGCACTATCAAGTACATTAGATGTGACTCTGCTGGTGTTCACCACTGGAAAGATCCCTGTTAGTGGTATAGTGCTTACGTCAGTCATATCCTGGAGATCCTTTTTATTTTTCTTTAGAAAAATACAACTCTTGGTAAGAATGTCTGTGGAGTGCAGCGTATTCAAAAAAAGTTGATGTGAATTTTTTTGTGAATTTTTAAAAAAAAATTTTTTTATGGATCTCCAGAAATGTACAACTGTCAGTGTTAATAATGTACAAATTTAGATTTTTATCTCCTGTGTTTAGCCTAGCCACCTGTAAACACACTGGTGCAGGAGTGTTGCTAACCAACGAAGTTAGCTAGCCTGTCTAACTAGCGAAATTCTCTTGTACTGTGCTTGATTTGAAATCAAATCCATCAATAGAGGGATGGATAGATAAATGCTATATTTTATTTTCTTGAAGTACATAATATATATTCTGAATCCATCAGATTGTGTAGCAGCTTTTTATTTGCTAGCTTCCTTTGATAAGCTTTACTAAAGCTAAGCTACACTTGAAACATACTTTAGCTAGCCGCCTTAAATGAACCTTTTTCAGTAAAAAAGTAAGGTTTTCCTTTTTGTTCATTCCTTAATTGTATCTCTTTAAACCTTTTTTTTTTCCCCAAAGAGGAAGCGTCATTCTTGTTTTGGAAATATAGCTCCAAGACTGTAGGAAATACGTGTGACATAGTCGTGCAATGAGTTTCCAACAACGTTGCGTCACTTGGTTTTGTCGTGATGGAACGTTAACGGAAATAAATTCACTAACATTGTTTTGATACGAGGTCTAGAGGTTTGTTGAGAATGCTGAGAATAAGAGATGCAGTACTATGTAGAAGAATATATAAGAAGGCAAATAAAATATTAAACATGATTGGTGCTGGAACGCTTGTTTACTTGGTCGCAAATAACTAAATCAGGCTTCACACGGTACAATTTCCTGACTGAGTTAGTTGTCAAAGACAGAAATAAATCCCCCATTGGAAAAGAATTCCCTGGTCATGAGTTAAGATCGGCAGTCTTTGATCGTATAATGTGATGATCTGGTGTCAGTGCGACCAAAGACAAACGACAAACTTCGATCAGTGGTAGAAATCGCTGATTAAAGTGTGAGCGCTGCCGCTATGACGCTCATCAAAAAACCACAAACGGGATGACGTCAAACTGAGAGGACGGCTACGAATACCGTAGAGGCGATGGAGAAACATCAACATGATGATCTTACGTCTCAGCGTCGCTGATGTACAACAATGTGCGCATTATACGCACAGCGATAGTGTTGATTCAACACCTACAGTGTTTAATTCTGGCACAAACGAAGCCTGCAAGAGTTACACCCAGAAATGTGTGTGTGTGCAGAGCTGCTTTTACTGAACACTGTATAAGTGTTCATGCATCCGCGCGTGCATCGTGAGAGAAGGTGACCTGAGCGCGCAACGCATCAAGATAAATGACACCCTGAGGTGGTATGACGTCACGCCTTGCTTCCGTCACGATGAGCGTCAAACGACCCAGAAACCAGTGTTGCCAGATTTATAGTGTTGCCAGTGAGTTCAATCTGTTACTTCTGGCAGCTCTTTTCATTCTCTCTCTCTCTCTCTCTCTCTCTCTCTCTCTCTCTCTCACTCTCTCTCTCAGGGTTGCCAGAGTGGACAAAACATTAAAAGATTCATATAAATCCATACCGCAAATTATATACAGTGTCAGATGCGAGATTTCTTTCCACTGGGTTAATTACTTTATTTTAACAAGACGTACATATGCGCGATCTGGCAACAGTTACACAAGTGTAATTAAATGAAAAACAGCATGAAACATTACTGTTTACATCCCTTCCAATTCGCTATCAGCACCTCAAACTCTAGTCTAATTCATTCATATGGAAGTGAAAATAATCAACAGAACAATCCACAATCCCAATATTATGATTTTCATATTTAAAAAATATCACAGTCGCTCTATTAACGAATCAATCTGGCAACCATGTGGCAAGAGTTTTATTAGACCGACTAAATGCTTATTAATAGGCTATAATATAACTGTTCATCAGACTGGAATTTGAGTGTTTTTTTCCCCCTCCATCGGCGCGTGCGTTCCCGTGAGATGCACGCGCATCACGGAGTGCCGGGTGAACGGACGGAGTGGGCGGAGAAGAACAACGGGATCTCGTTACAGCCCACTTTAAAACCCTCCGCCACTTTCTGATCGGACAGTCTGACCGGAGAGGATTAGACCAGGCCGGAGCGTTTCATCACCAGCTCTGCGTTTATTATCCACTGACAAAGGCACGCGGGCAGCGGAGGAGAGAGCATCGCGTGAGGATCTTTCTCAGCTCTTCGTTGTAACTGATCGCTCGGCTCGGTAAGAGTGAGCGGATCACTTTATTCCGGTATGGTTTCATTGATAGCTCAGTCACTGTCGTTTACTTTCCCCACAGAGGCTTCTGCGCGCGTGTGACCTCGATTCTGTTCAGCAAGATTACCGACCTCCGTTATACTGAATTCCCGTTATACTGGCTTTCGTTATACCGAATTGCTGTTATACTGACTTCTATTACCGAATCATGACTCTACCCACTACAGACCTCCGTTTTACAGACTCCACGTATATCCAGCATCAGATTCCCGTCACAGAGTTCCAAATTATACTGGTAGCCTACTGACCCCCGTTACAGGGTACTGACTCCTCTTTTAGAGTACTGACGCCCCTTAAAGGGTACTGACACCCGTCACAGGGTACTGATTCCTCTTATAGAGTACTGACACCCGTCACAGGGTACTGATTCCTCTTATAGAGTACTGACACCCGTTACAGGGTACTGATTCCTCTTATAGAATACTGACACCCGTCACAGGGTACTGATTCCTCTTATAGAATACTGACACCCGTTACAGGGTACTGACTCCTCTTATAGAGTACTGACACCCGCTATAGAGTACTGACGCCCGTTACAGTGTACTGACCCCGTGACAAGGTACTTATACCTGTTACAGGGTATTGACCCCCCTTATAGAGTACTTACACCCTTTATAGTGTACTGACACCTGTTATAGTATACTGACCCCTGTTACAGGGTACCAGCACCCATTACAGGGTACTGACCCCCATGACAGTGTACTGATACCTGTTACAGTGTATCAACACCAGTTATACTGAAATCTGTTAAATAGGGTAGGCTACCAACTCTCACTGTAGTGTATTAACTCCTGTTATAAGGTACTGACTCCTGTTATAGGGTACTGACTCCTGTTATAAGGTACTGACTCCTGTTATAGGGTA
>JANDJT010000114.1:17693700-17730585 GCA_024331685.1 Stegophilus panzeri
GTTATAAGGTACTGACTCCTGTTATAGGGTACTGACTCCTGTTATAAGGTACTGACTCCTGTTATAGGGTACTGACTTATACGGTACTGACTCCTGTTATAAGGTACTGACTCCTGTTATAGGGTACTGACTCCTGTTATAAGTTACTGACTCCTGTTATAAGGTACTGACTCCTGTTATAGGGTACTGACTTATAGGGTACTGACTCCTGTTATAAGGTACTGACTCCTGTTATAGGGTACTGACTCCTGTTGTAGTGTTTTTTTTTATACAGACACTGGTTATTTTGACTCCTGTTATAGTGTATGGACTCCTGTTATTGCCTACCAAACATGATCAGAGATCACTAAAATGTCATTCAATTAATTAGACCTAGCTAATGCTCAGTATAGCATTTAACTGGAGGTCCGCTTTCCTGCTGCTTAATTGGTTACTTAATTTCCCGCCGTTTTTTGAAGTCTACCAATTAACAAAAGGTTGCGACACTTGGAGTAGAATTCAGCTCGTGCTTTATCGTTAGCCTGCACTGCTAATGAAAAGAAGGGTGGGTGTTGTGAAATCATTTCATACCTGAACTAAGTTAAAAAAATAAAATAAATAAAGAATGAAAGAAAGTTGTAGGTGTGTAATTAGGAAGTAATTAAGAAATATATCTGGCATGTAAAGCACCTCAGGTGCTCAGGTGTGTTGGTTAGCTAAACGCTGTTAGGAGTAAACACTCTTACAGGTCTATGACAGAAACAACTCAGTTTAAAACGGGACAGCTGTAAATATGGCTGAATGGCAATCTTTTTCATACATTTTTATCAATATTTTCCTTTAGAAAAGAAAACAATAGGCATCATTTGTCTTATGCTCCACTGAGATCAGTTCCTGTGACCTGTGACTGTCCTCATCTGGGTTGCAGGTGAGACACACACACACACATGGCCTGGGTAAACTAAATGATGAATTAATGTTGTCTGAGTCTTTTACCTGGCGGCTAAATCAGTTGTCTGAGTGACCTTTTACTCCATAATGACACTTTTTTTTTTTGTTCTTCCTGATTGATCATGTGATATGATCATCATCATCATCACTCACCATAATAAATATGAAAATAAATACTTAATAATAGACGCTGCTGCACGGTTTGTCCCCTATTACTCAAGTTTATTGCCTGTAAGAAGGTCTGAGCTCCTCGTTTCGTTTTGCCGAATTTAATTTCACGACAGGATGTGAAAGAACATGCGGATTTATTGGGTTAAAGATTTCATGCGTGTGTATTTGCTGCCTGAAGGTTATACCATGTATGACACAAGAAACAAATAAATAAAGAAGTGACAAGTTCCTTTCATGGGTTTAGAATGATTTGAAAGGTAAACGATGGCGGTGGTGTTTAGTGTAGGAGAGAAAAAGCTGTGCTCGGTTTGTTATTTTAGCAGAAAATAAAACGTGGAGTGAGACTGGGATTCGGGTCGTCCTGGTTTTCTGCAGTTTGGAGATGTTTAAGATGAACAGGGATGCAGGGTGTTGGTCTGGGATATGGGATATCAGAATATCTTCTTGATGAGAACTGTTATAAAATATAAGCACTGAACTCACTCATAATTATAGCCAATTACAAGGTCTGAATTGCTGATGATGAACTTTCTCTCATTTAAATGTGCATGAGGTAAAATGTGTGAAAATAGGTCTCTAGTAGTCTCAGGGACTACAGATGAAATTTAGCTTTATAGCTAATTCCGGGGCAGTCATGGACTGTTAAATGGGAGGAGTTTAATTAGATTTGAATGACCTTTTAAATCATTGAACCCACCCCATGTCCACCGATGTGCGCAAAGCCCCACCCCCACATCTCATGGTGGTTCAAGTACAGTTACCATGCTATCATGACATCACTTTCTAGTGCTTGAAAGCTCACTTACAGCTTTATAAGCTTGCAAAATTGTGCTCGTAATGATTTAAGAGGATGTCAAGAGGCTTTGGGGGCGTGTCTATAAAGATGACTGACATGCTGCCGATCCAAATGTGAACAAACATTCCAGACCTGAAGGCAGATTTCCAAACTGTTTTTTTTCCAGCAATGTAATACATTTGTGCTGAGAATATGGCGTAAACTATTATTATTTTTAATCATTTCTACATTATTTGCACTAGCGAGAAATAAAAAAGAAAACCCAAAAAACAATTGCCTATTGCACCTTTAAGTTCATAACTGAATTCTTGAATTTAAAAGAAATTATTTTAAAAATGTATCTACTACTGTACGTGCGAGCTCTGAAAACACAGAGCTGCTGTTATAGACAATTAATCAACACCTTCTAACCAATCAGAATTGAGACTCAAGCAGCGCTGGGGTGTAGATAACGATATAGTCTCTGTACAGCGTACACACAGGTTTTGAGGCCTTAATGTAGTTCTGTAAGTTAATCAAGTCACGCAGATTCCCATTTCAAAAAATAAAAGACAAGACGTATCGTCAAGATTTATGAAATATAAGTTAGTACCTATTTGTTAAAGCGTTTTTTTTCTCTGCAAATACAAGGACATAAACCTGGCGTTCTCCAATTTACCTCAACGTGATTGTGTTTTTCTTTAGAAAAAGGACTGACAAGCCCAGTTAGCCGAGCTGTTTGTTTATTTATTTTTGAATAATCATGCACAGAGACGTCAGGCTGGATTAACATTTGGGTTTGGTTGGCATCAGTAGGAGAACGTTGTGTCGGCGTGACACGGGGTTATCATGACAGAACTGAAAGGCTTTACGCCATGACTCTCCACGCTTCATTCACCGTGAGCCGTTTTACACATTCGTAATGTTTTAATCGAACTTTCTGTTGCTCAGCGTCGTTATCGCCATAGCGACGTGCTGTATTGAATGAAAGGAGGAACTGAGACATGCACAACCCCTGTGATACCAGTTTTAAAAACAGGATCGATATAAGGCTAAATATTATATCGTGTAATCAAAACCGGTAGCCAGGTTAGCTAATATTAGGTGCACTGGAGGTGGGGATGAGTCAGCGCAGATCTACTTTTAAAATGGGAAATTTTTACAATGCATTTGAATGTTTTTGTTTTTTTTATTGTTGTACATTCATTTATTTTTTATTGTATATTTATTTGATTAATCTATGCATTAAAACTCATTTTAACATCTGCTGAAATTTTTACAAGCTTGATTATTTATTTTTGACTCCACTAATTGTTAGTAAAACACGTGAGTGTGTGTACGCGGTAGTGTGTATTGCCTCGGTGGGGTTACTCAGGGTCGTGAAGTGGGCAGTGAGTAATGCTTGGATGGAAATAATGCCCACTCGGGGATTACATTTATTTTCCTGTCTTTCCGTTCACACTCTACGAATAGTTTCTAGTAGGAGTATGGACTCCTCCAGTCAGAGAGATCCAGAGCTTTATTGTTTAAATGAAAATTACACGTGATCTTCTGGGTTTTAATTGAGTTTGTGGCACTTCATGTCACTATGGTGATGAATTGCACCTCTGGAAACCACTGGAGTAAATGGAAAAGATGAATGGGCTGATGTAACAGATGGAAATGCATTTTAATCAGTATTTTGGAAAAAAAAAATCAATGGTGACATAGCGTCCGATCAAATGGCGTGACTAAACACGGAACCGTGACACTGTAACAGCCTTATTTGTGAACAAAGTCTGTTTTGGAATCAAGGCTGTGACGTTGGAAGGACCCATGAGTGTGTCACAAGTTAAGTCACTAGCTTAGCATATGTGTGTGTTTTAGCCTGGTGGTGGAAAATCTCACAGCGCTGCATGCCGCAGTCTCGTAAGCCTGTGTGTGTGCGCATGTGTGCATGTGTGCATGTGTGCATGTATGTGTGGAGGTCACATTGGATGTGCAGGTCTGTATTTGACAGAATTCTGCACACTCCACAGCAGAATTAGGCCAAAGACACAGGTGTAGATGTGTGTTCCGGAATTTTTAGTGTGAAAGTGTAAAGCGAGGGTTTTTTTTTTTACTTGTACAACAAGCAGAACAGCAAATACAGGTTTCACTGTAGCTAGATTAAGCTAAAAAATGTTTTAATCTTATTATGTGTAATGGATCTCGCATATTACATGAAAGAAATGTATTTATTATTAAACATATGAAATATGAAATGCTAATACAAACCCAGAAGGCCAGGACAAGCTAGTTTCATGTCAGCTGAGAAGTAGGTTCAACAGTGAGATAAAATACTCAAGTTTTCATTGGGTGCTTTGATGCACTTCCATGTTGTAACGATAGCGTGCACTACTTGTTCTGAATCCCTCCGCCTGCTGCACAACACACGTTGCCCAAGGCGTGATCTGGTTTTAGTTAATAATTACCTGCTAGCACAACACACATTCCCCTCACAGTTAAACATGGTGTTCCTTCTCAGTGAAGGAGGCGTGGCCTATGTGACTGCATACAGTCTCATGGATAGAGGCATGGCTTCTGGGTCTGTTAGTCCCAGAGAAGTAGGCGTGGCCTGTGTAACTGTAAGTCTCAGTGAAAGAGGCGTGGCCTGTGTAACTGTAAGTCTCATTGAAAGAGGCGTGGCCTCTGTAACTGTAAGTCTCAGTGAAGGAGGCATGGCCTCTAGGTCTGTCAGTCCCAGAGAAGGAGGCGTGGCCTCTGGGTTGATTAGTCCCACTGAAAGAGGCGTGGCCTGTGTAACTGTAAGTCTTCGTGAAAGAGGCGTGGCCTCTGGGTCTGTCAGTCTCACAGAAAGAGGTGTGGTCTCTGTAACTGGTTTTGTTTAACGGTTTTGTTTGTTGTCTTTTGATTTCTCCTTTCCAAAAACATAAAACCAACTACATTGAATGTCAGACAGCAAGATTTGGCTCAATATATTTGTGCATTTTATGCATTAGGATGAATTAATTGGGATTATAAAATTATTACTGGAATTATATACAGAATGCACTTTGGCAGTATATTACACTGAGAACTTGAATTAATTAGAGACACATTAAATGAGTTGCCGTGTGATTAGCGTTCGAAACTCAGTGGAACAGTGTTTCGTCGAACGTGACTGTTGAAGAGGGAAAGAATCTTCCTCATCACTTCTGCTTTACGACTCCTGTAAATTTTAATTGGCTAATCTCTCCATTCCAGCCCGTGATTGGTCAAACTCCCGTTCATGTGAGGTTTAACTGGCCGCGGTACGGTTGTTGCCAGGATGCCTTGCTTTACCCGTGTGACTTTGTGCGCACTGGGACAGAGGACACGGAAGAGGTCGTCTCTTTGTTTGCATCCCGTGACTGGAGTTGGACGGTGGTGGGAAGTGGCACAGAGTGGCATTGGAGGGGTCGAAAATGGCACAGAGGCGTTTATTATTCTGGAGAGTTTACACACACTGCTATTGTTATCGCCATGCGTTCCAACATCTGTAGGATTTTCCTCTTTCATCATCAGCACGGCACCTGATCAGCGCGGCACCCGACATCAATATCCCCCTTTATACTGGAACACAAGACGAGGTCTCGCGCTCCTGTGGAGAGAGAGCAAAGACAAGCGGGGTTCTCTGGCCCTCTAAAGTCACGTCTAGGTTCTCTTTTTCCCCAGACCCAGTGCTGATGTTCAGGCTTTAAGATTACATTTTTTAAGACCAATCTAGTATTCTATACACTATCGTTTACTATCATTTTGATAGCTAATTCGAATTTAGTTTTAATCTTAGTCTACACCGAAAAAAATACATACAGTGTTATTCATATTTGAGTCAATTTGGGTTTAGTTAATAAAAAACTGACAGTAGTTTTACTCCTCTCCAGTTGAACACTTTTTAGCATTTTATCACTCTGAAATTTCCCACGTTGTGTTTTAATTTCCCGAAACGCAAATGCATAACTTTTTATACGTTTTGAATACCTTCTTCGGTGGAACTCCAGCTTTACTAATGCACATCTCCATTACAGGTTCATTAAAGCCTTAGGAAAAAACAACAAGATTGTGAGAACAAAGCTGTAATATTTGAAGAAAAACGTCGTAATAGCTTAATTTGCAAGAAAGAAAGTCACAATATTCTGAGTATAAAGTCATGATACTATGACCGAATGGTACATATCAGAGTAACAGAGTAAAGTATCAGAGTAAAGTGTTAAAATATGGGACGGGGAGAATCTGAAGTTATTGTTTATTTTGTTGAAGGAGAGTTGTATAATAATAATAATAATAATAATAATAATAATAATAATAATAATAATCATTCACCCAATTTCTTTATTTGTGAAGTACTTAATTATTTTTGTTGCTCTGATAAGCACCATTCTATCACAGTATTATTCAGTTCATTTCAATTCAATTTTATTTGTATAGCGCTTTTAACAACGGACGTTGTCTCAAAGCAGCTTTACAGAAACATATAAACACAGGATACAGATTTTAAGCGTGTGAATAATAACTACTGAGTAAGCCGATGGTGACGAAAAACTCCCTAAGATGATATGAGGAAGAATCCTTGAGAGGAACCAGACTCAGAAGAGAACCCATCCTCATCTGGGTAACAACGGATAGTGTAAAAGTAAAAGAAAGTTCATTATGGATTTTACATGAAGTCTTACATGAAGAACTAGTCCACTGTTCACTAAAGGAGACCCGAGTGCAAAACTGCATGTGGTAATTGCAGTCCCAAGGCCATCGCTGCAACCATAGTCCCAACAACCACAGTGAGAATGTCCATGTGGAATTGACGTCCAAAACCATTTCCATGGTACTTCAAGTGGTACCGTCCTCAGCAATCTCCAGACTGTAGCCTCCAGTTGATGAGAGCTCCATCCAGAGGTAGGGCATCCAAACGGATCAGGCAGGTCCGGAGTGCAGAAAGGGTCAGGATCACTGGCATCTCCATAAAATCATGTGTGGCTCGACAAAAGGAGAGGGAGAGAGGGAGGTAAAGAGAGGTAGAGATTGTTAGGTAAGATTTTGTGTAAAAGAAAGTCTACTCATGGCAAGCTTTAGGGCAGTTTGAGGAAGTAGTGAAACTTTACATGGCAGCTGTAAGGAGCCAGTAAAGTAAGGCAAGGTAAATTACTGTACTTTGAAATATTATTCCCTTCTAACATGTTTGTATAATATGTGGTTTGTCTAGTATGTCGCTCTATTATGCCCATTTTATTAGGCCCCACAGCAGGGGTGGGAAATATGAGTAATTGTATTTTGTTACTATACTTGAATATAATTTTGACATGGTTATACTTGAGTATTATTGAAATTCAATTCTCTTGAGAAGAAGAAAAAATGAGATTCAAGACAAATGAAAGCTTTTTTTTTTTTTTTTTTTTTTTTTTTTTTTTGGGGGGGGGACCTTCAAAGTGCTTGTTACAAATCTCGATGGTTTCTACCCTCATGCAGCCAGTAACTGTGCACTACACATCAGTTGAATGGTCTCAGCTTACCATCCAATCACGTTCATCAGTGTAGAAATAAACAATCAAGAATCATGCCAAGTCATCATCTACGTTCACTTCTCCATGCTACACAATGTACTGTAGTTATATATAGATATGTGTTTCTAAATATGGGTAACCGTATTGACTTGAGGATGAGCACCCTGGCCCTACCTCAGTAAAATGTTTTAATATGCTGGAGTAAGCAAAGACTCGTATACAATGAGGAGTTTGTTTTTGCCCCCCCTAGAAGACATGAATTCCATCTAGTTTGAAAAAGCATGTTAAAGTAAGTTTTTGCTCATTTTCTACCCATAACTGGCTACATTGGGTTGTTTTCTTTGCTAATGCCAGGTTAGACTAGCATCGATTCTAGTAGCTAGCATAAACTGGCTAGGCAGCAAGTCAAATTCTTGTAAATAGTAAATATTGTAAGCGTAAATGGCAAAGCATCATTTGCTCCGGCATAGCAGCTTTTATATTAAATTAACATTATGGTAAAATGGTATATAAAATTTTTTACTTTTTAATACTTGAATACATTTAAAAGTAGCAACTTTTTTTATTTTTATTTTTTTTTTTTACTCTCACTTGAGTACAGACCGCCTGCTCTGACGTAGGGGTGGATTTGTACGAGAGAGTTGTAAATGATGCAGATGATATAGATCCACTTTGATCTTAAATAGTTATATAACTATACTTACTCACGCTAATGCTAACTAATGAAGAAAGTGAAAAGTCAAATTGTGGAGAGAAAGATTCTGTGTGGCTGTCGTCCTCCTCCTCTCGTAATTATAGCTTTCTGTAGTTGTATGACAGTTTTGCTCTGCGCTGTTCTGTTCTGTATTTTCCTCCATTTTATCACTGTTTCACATCCCCAAGTGCTGCTGATACAAACTGATGCCGTGATTGTCCAGTGTTGCTCTGATTGACAGGGGAGAGACAGTATGCCGTCCCTCACACCCTGAGAGCACGGTCAGTTTTGTTCTCTTGGACTCACTGATGGCCGTAGCTTTGGCAGGATTTAGACGTTTCTAAGCAGTATTCAAGCTACATGTTAAGAATCTTGAGTGTTCATACGTTCGTATTCTTGACCAAGATCCTGACGAGCATGATTTAAAACGAAAAACGTCCATGACTGCTTCCTGCTGTGGCTGAAAAGTCCGTTGCAACGGGGAAATCCTGACGCACTACGCCATGATGATGTGCAGTTGAATTTGGAGCAAGGTTGTTCAATTCAAAACATGCAGCTCCATCTTTATGGAGTATTACTGTAGGCCTGGACTCGAACGAATAGTACGTCGAAAAAATGCCCGAAACATTCCCTTTACTCCAGTGTTTACAATCAGTCGAGCTGTTTAGCGTCAGACGTTTGCTCCTTCAGGTCTGAGCTGGAGCTTTAGTCTTTATGACACTGTAAATATTACTTGTCGTTAGGACACTGTTGTAATATTTGCATTAGAGTACATGCATAATTACTAGGTCAGTCATTATTTCCAAATATTAAATATTTAATTGGTATAATTATATTCAGACAATAGCATTACTTCATGGATGGTGTAACTTAAAGTGAGAAATACCTTATTCATGGAGGCATAAGTAGCAGATTATGCTTTTCTGCTCACCATGGTTGTAAAGAGTGGCTATATGAGTTGGAATCATAAGCTTGAACCAGTCTGGGCATTCTCCTCTGGCATTTTTCATTAACAAGGCGTTACCGCACATAGAACTGGCACTCACTGGATGGTTTAGTTTTTTTTTTGTTTTTCGCACCATTCTGTTTAAACTCTAGAGATTGTTGTGTGCGTGTGTGAAAAAGTTACTGAAATTCTCAAACCAGCCCTTCTAGCACCAACAACCATTACACGGTCAAAGCCACCGAGATCACATTTCTCCCCCGTTCTGATGTTTGATGTGAACGATAAACGAAGCTCGGCATGATTTTATGCATCGTGTTGCTGCCAGAGGTTTGGCTAATTTGTATTTTTGCATGAGTGACCAGGTGAAGTTTTGTCCAGTTCTGTCCTCGCATCGCATGTGAAAGATATAGTCTGGCTAGCATATGTTGAACTGCGAGGCAACTGCATGCGGTAAGCGGGATAGATATACACGACGGTTTTGCTCTGCACTTTATTCTGCTTAGTCTCGTCAGTATTTCCATCTACACGCATGTTTCTGATTCTGAACAGATCGTCTGTCGTCTGTGCATGCTAATTCATCCGCCTAGTAAGTACATTCTACCGTCAGTCGTCTTGCACCTCGGCCGATACGCGTAGTGCAGCAGGTAGCGGCATTTGCAAGCATGCGTTATAATTAAAACATTGTAGTATAATTAAAACATTGTCACGCCACAAGCGCATGACGTTTAAACATATCCTACACACTACATAGACAGCCTACATTTTGTGAAGGTCAGAAGGTTGGACTTGTCCACAGGATAACTGCAAATACAAAACAAATAGCCTGGACATGAAATCTGCTGGTCCTGGGCACATGGACTACAGATTTTTCTACCTGAGAACATGCTTAAAGAGATTAGTGCTAAAACATTTACATGATATAATAATGATAGAATAATATATAACAGTTATAGAATGGGTGTGATGGGCTCAGTCCTTTTGGTGATTTGTTTTTTCATTATTCAATAAAGTATCATTATAAGTTCTGTTTATTAAGTGTAGCTTTTCCAAGGTTGTTCACATGAAGGCTGCTAGTGCCACAGTATCTTAATGAAGGTGTAACACCCAGATTTCTAACACCTTTTATTTTTTTTTCCTTCATCTTAACCGGTCAGGCATGCTCATTTAATAATGACTAACCAGAACAATTAGATACACACGATCCAACAGTTTATCTTTGTGTGGGAAAACACTACATGGGAACACCCTAGGTATAATATTAGTCGTCTTGCTGGTTTGACTGTCAACCGTCTGCATTCAGATTGTTAAATGTTATGCTCTCATGCCATCCGTTTAATGTTTTGTCCTCAACACTATACTATTGAATGCATCGTCTCTGTATTTCCTGTGTATCGTCTTTTGTCATTCCATTCCAGCGTACCAGTCTGAACATTAATAATATATAAATTCATGCAGTTATATTTAATTTCTATTTGATAACAAGAATATCCCACTCTCCAATGTTGCTAAGCATGCAAATGTACACGACACAGGATGTATTACACTATTATGTAACCCCCTGCATAGAGCATTATAAGTAGACCCTGACCTCCTCAAGCTTGTAGAAAGTGAAAAATGTGAGCATAAATGACAATGATTTTTTTTAATTTTTTTTTTTTTATATAAGGCTTTAAATATCCTTCTCCTGATCAACCACCTGTTGAAGCTGACTCAATACAGTGTGTTTGCCACAAGGGGGCACTAGAGTATTGCTAGTAATCACACACAGCACGACTTCTGTGTTTTACTTCTATTAAAGTTTATTTAGGAAACTTTGATGATCCAATCACAGGCTCTTAAGTATTTGCTTATTTAAATCCAAACAGCAGCCTTTTTTTGGCCAGGCAGTGTGTGTAATATGAATGGTTTTAGAAAGTTGACTTTTGATAATTGTAGTAGAAGGGTAGTAGGCTAATATAACCTGTTACGTATATCTAATTGGCCATTTCATTTAAATGCTTGGTTTTTTTTTTTTTTCTTGATTCATATAATGTTTTCTGTTTTCACTATGTACAGTTTTGTATTTAGTATCTAAATCAGTGGTCACCAACCCTGTTCCTGGAGATCGACCTTCCTGAAGACTTTAACCAACCATAATGGCTCCAACCTTAATCATGCCCACCTGATCGTCTAATCATTGCCTTAAGAAGTTCTTGATCAACTAAAACAGATGTGTTCGATTTTGCTTAGAGATGAAACCTGCATGATGGTAGACCTCAAAGAAGAGGGCTGGTGACCACTGATCTACATTATTGATTTATTACTGTTTATTTTCATTTACTTTTTGTTTACTGTTAATTTGCCACAGTAAGGATATATTATTAATTGAAACAGGCTGGGAATATCTGAATATTTCTATCTATCTTTCTCTCTCTCACTCATTCATATATATATATATATATATATATATATATACACACACACACACACACACATTACACACACTGCCTGGCCAAAAAAAAGTCTGCTGTTTGGATTTAAATAAGCAAATACTTAAGAGCCTGTGATTGGATCATTGTTGCTGTGATTAATATGTTTCAGCTGGCGACAATTCTTTTAACCCTAACTGATGCAGTGTGTAGCTTCTTGTGTAGCTACACAAGCATGTCGGAAGAAGTATCTGGTGGTCGTGGAAAAGATGTTACTGTGTTTAAGAAAGGGCAGATTATTGGCCTGCGTCAAGCAAAGAAAACAACTAAGGAGATTGCTGAAATCCCTGGAATTGGGTTAAGAAGTGGCCAGTGCAGTATTAAAAGCTGGAAGGAGAGTAGTGAACTGTCCACAAATATGATCAGAAAAATGAATGTTCAAAATCTTGAATGATTGTGATTGGAGCTCTTTTAAAACGCTTAGTGAAGTCACATTGTAAAAAAATAAAAAAATAAATAAAAAAAATCAAGAGTAGAACTCATGGATATGTTTAATAGTGAAAGTAAGAGCATTTCCACATGCACGTTGTGATGAGAACTTACAGGATGTGAGGTTAATCAGATAAAAATGACTTCAATTTACTAAGGAACATGAAGATTGCACTGTGGAGCAATGGAAAAAGGTCATGTGGTCTGATGAGTCCAGATTTACCCTATTCCAAAGCGATGGGTGCATCAGGGTAAGAAGGGAAGCACATGAAGCGATGCACCCAATAGTGCCTATTGTACAAACCTTTGAAGGCAGGGTTATAATCCGGGGTTGATCTAGGTTCAGCAACATTATGCTGAAATAAAATGAAGTCAGCTGAGTACTGAATGACCAGGTTAACCCATCAATCAATTTTTCTTTTTTTGTCTTTCCTGATGGCACAGGCATATTCCAGGATGACAATACCTAGATTCATCTGCCTGAAATTGTGAAAGTGTTTCAGTGAGCATGAGGAATCATTTTCACACATGAATGGGCCGTTAATGAGTCCTGACCTTAACCCCATTGAAAGTGTTTGAGATGTGCTGGAGGAGACTTTAGTGTGGTTCGAGTCTCCCATCCTCGATAAAAGATCTCGGCCAAAAATGTATTCAATTTTGGGTAGAAATAAATGTTATCACATTGCGCAAGGTTGTTGAAACAGTGCCACAGTAAATGCAAAAAGTTTACACTCTTAGGTATACCAGTCTTTGTTTCCATTTGCATTGTATTTTTCCATATTCCTTCCATTTTTCCATATTTATGGTTAAATTGTGCTATACATGGGAGCTGTTTGGGATTCAGCTATCGTTCAGGAAGAAGAAGAAAAGAAAAGAAAAAAAAAGAAAAAAAAAATCCGCGGATGTAGCGCGCATGCGCAGTGCTGTCCGAGGCGTTTAGTCATGTAGCGCGCATGCGCAGTGTCCGAGTCGGGCGGTAGAGAGCAGAGCGTGCGCGCGCGCGCCCGCTTCAGTGAGTGCAGTTGACTTACAGCGGGGCTGTGAGGGGAACTGACGCGATCCGCTCCTTTTTATTTTTTCGTCCCCAAACAATTCATTTCAAGTGCTTTTAAACTTTTCTTTCTGTTCTTTCGACAGTCGTGTGAATAGCTCGTGTTGAAGTTTTCGACCCTAGACGGGTTGAAGTTACATTTGCGAGGAGTTTTTAAAGGCTGGGCCTTTTTTTCTTTTTCTCTAGCTCGGTTGGAGAACGACTTTGCCGTTTTTTCCCCCCGTTGGTTTGATAAATGCTATTTACCAAAATGGACCTGTTGAACTACCAGTACTTGGACAAAATGAACAACAACATTGGCATTTTATGCTACGACGGTAAAATTCTATACTTTTATACTTATTCTATACTATACTTGTTGTGTTGTGTTGTGTTTTTTTTTTTTTTTTTAGGTTATCCTAAATTTGTTGTCGTGTCCACTTTTATCCTGGACCCTTAACAACTTCAGGCTGAAGTAGAAACAGCGTTTAGGGTCACACATGTCTTACCAAAGGATTAAAAGTGAAAATGTAAGACACTGACCTCATGAATGTAGTGTAATTAGAGCAGATAGTGATGGAGAGTAATAGTAAATAGACTGATGGAGAAATAAAGCATGGCAGTAATATAAACTGATATTAATACTCAGTAATAGAGAGTAAGTGTAATAGTGATCTTTATACAGTTTTTACTTTACTTTGGTGTCACCGTATAGCTCTAGATCAGTACATCACACTGTTTACCTCTGTAAAGTCATTCAGAGTGCATTCATATGTCTGTTCTTCATGTATTTCCTCTACAGTTTCAGTTCTGCTCGTGATGTTTTACTTGTAGTTGGTTTTGTGTTGTGTTTGTGTGACCCATCATAAGCTCTTGAGAAGTTTTCAGGGGCGGTCTTTTACTGTAAATCAGCCGTAGTTTGTTAAAGTATGGACTCTGAAACTTGCATTGAGGGATTATATTATAATAATGCATTATATGATATGATATATATGATATTAGACTTTTTATTCATACGTGCACAATGATGTGTTTTTAAGTTATTGAGGTTTGGGTTAAACCTATTCAATTCAAGTGACCTGTCAAAAGGACGAATAACTAAGAATATTATAATTACCATTATGATTTAGTGAGTTAAACGAATCTTGAACGAAACAAAACAGGGACATGATACTAGGCATATAATGCTTGCAGTATATAGAAATAAAATTAGTACTGTATATGAAAGAACACAGAGATTATCAGGATCATTTTATGGGTTTGATGAAACTTTGCTTTTGTTCTGTTTACTACGTGGTATTACGTACGTTTACTTTAACCGTCAGGTCTCTTCTTGTTTACAGTCGCACTGAGTGTTGATACAGTCACACAGAGTGATCCAGTTCCCAGACTGGATCCTGTCTAGTGTTCCTGTGTAATGGTGCAGATGTTGATCAGTTTCCTTGCCACATCCTTCCTGTTGTGAAACAGCGACGTTCACAGATGTACTGTGGATTTTATAGACATGCTGCTCTTTGACAGAACCGAGGCGCGCGCACGTGTGTGTGTGTGTGTGTTATCTCATAGATTTTGGGGGGTTTTTCCCTCGCCTTGGCCTACAGGGACTTTGATAACTTGAAATTTTCTCCAAAGCTCGCATGATGGAGAGTAAATTTTCATTTTTTGTTCCTGCTGTTTTGTTGAAAGGTCTGTGGATCTGAACTAGGCATAAACATTATTGTGATCTTCATCTGGCACAATACTGGCATTGTGGAGACTTCAAAATATTGTTGCTGTTCTTGTGGTCCATCCAGGACGAAGCTGCCAATGCTGAGACCAATGGTCTTCTATCATGAAGCAGCATAAGGACAGCTGACTTTATTTTTTTTTTGAGAAGAGGCAGTCTCAAAATTCAGTATGATGATATTTCAGTATCATGGTTTTCTCATTGTTCAGTGGGATAACAGTTTGAGCAACTGTTGTGATATTGGAGTTGTTTCATTACTTGCACTTGGGTTTTCATTTTGAATTCCCAAACTGGACGAATGTCAGGACGGTGTGTAGCTGTCGAGTTCATAAATGAAGTGTGTGTGATCAGACTTAAGTGTGTTTGGGTGGAGGGGAAGGTGTAAGGCTCCCGACCCCCCCCCCCCCCCCCCCCCCCCCTTGTACCATGCAGTGCCAGACGCCTGTTGTCAGCCGTAACCTGTCGAGAACAGAAACGTGTCCCAGAAGCTTCAGCAGGCTGTAGACTAAATTTCTGAAATTGGACAGAGCTGTACAGGGGACACTGGGCAGGCCACATGTGGGGGGGATTTTATTTATGCCTTGTTCTTAGACATGTGCTGATGTTAAGTTTTCAAATAGTACTAAGGACCTTACTTTATAATGGTATACTGTGTTCTTCTGGTGAACAAAATATGATTGACCTGTACCTTCAAATATGATCTAAAAAAATATCATCTTGGATGACTGCTCTCCTTATGCTGCCTTCTAGGTAGGACAGAACTTATTTAGGTTTGTTAACAAAGTACAAAGTAATATTTTAATTAATGTCACTGTGAGCAACACTGGAGTCATACAGTGTTATAATGATGCTCTATTATTCTTGCAGCATTCTCTTAAAAGGGTCTTGCGATGTCATGTCATAAAATTGATGATGCATTGTTATAGTGCCCAGCCCTGGAGTCGAATTACTCGATGACCTTTTCAATTGTACGTGCCTGAAGAGAAAGCAGGCATGGCAGCCCTAGTGACTGCACAAACTGCCAGAAGGTTGTTGGTTCAAATCCCGGGACTGCCAGAGAGCAACTCCAGGTCCCTTGTAAATGGCTTTCAACCTTCATCTTCAGCTTTATGCTGGATTGCAACGTGACTCAGTTGTAAGTCACTTTGGATAATTGTGTCAGCTAGACATAAACTGGTAGGTGGATGTTTTTGAAAATACAGATTAGTTGTATCAAGTGTTGATAGTACTGTTTTGGTGTTTGGTTGATAGTACTGTTTTTTGATGGAAAACACCTAGCCGAAGCATGAGACTGGATCATTGATGTGGCTGAGATGGCGTTCAGTGGGCCCAGCTCTATTATTGCTTGCCTCAGTGTTCAGCTTTGCACGTTGTGTAAAGTTGTCGGTTCACGTGACCCAGTGACAGGGGATGTAAATACACAATCATGGCTTTTTTTCACTTGCTGCAGCACAGCAGACTTTCCAGCTATTTTTGCTGTGCTCCAAAGAATCGCCAGAGCACACGGCTATACATACTGAAGCTTCCAGGGCACCCAGAGCACTGCATCATCCCTTAAAATAGGCCCGTATGCATGCTGGGTATTTGTGCATTGAGAACTGGAAGTGCATGCCGGTATCTTGGGTGGCTTGTTCAGCATTTAGGTTCATCCCATGATCTAGCACGGCTTAATCCTTTTCTCACCAGTAGCATATTGGATTTGCTGCCCGTGACATGCGGTAACCTTAGCCAATGAAGGAAAGACTAGATTTCTTGTGTTGTGGTGGTGTTGTATATCTTGATTTCAGTGTGGCACGTGAAACTTCTTGGCCCCGCAGCCTGAACAAGCAGCAGTCAGCATCGGCAATCTGCCAGGAATATTCTATAAACAGTGTATAGTATCTACATTCAGTATGTACTGATGGTATGACTTGATTGTAAAGCAAA
Source organism: Stegophilus panzeri (assembly GCA_024331685.1). Taxonomy (NCBI): domain Eukaryota; kingdom Metazoa; phylum Chordata; class Actinopteri; order Siluriformes; family Trichomycteridae; genus Stegophilus; species Stegophilus panzeri. Next base: position 17,710,294 of record JANDJT010000114.1, read on the forward strand.
TTTAGTCATGTAGATAAGATGGCAGTTGCTCAAGCCTTCAGTATTGCAGGAGCAGATTGTTTGTGAGTAGTCGTTTAATAATATTTATAAAGTTTAGACCAGCCAGGCCTGTCTGGATCTTTACAAGTTGTTATTTTTTAATAGGAACGAGCCTAGGGATGCGCTGATCTTGTTATCATAGCTTAATGTGTAGCTAGCTTACAGTACTAGTACTACTATTTAGCTACGCTACAAAAACTAACAATAGAAATGCGAGGTACACTTGTGCTTACTGTGCCTGTATAAGGGTTTACGCGACAACGTTTTCAAAAACTTTTTATGCGTTTTTGCTGTTCATGTACACGACGACAGCGTTTTGGGGTCTGAAAGCGCAAACTTTTTTGAAAACGGGTTTCGAAGTGCAAGTTTTTACCGTTATCGTCTCCGTGTAAACGTGTGAAAACAATGACGTCGTGCGCACGCGTATTACGTGTTCAGTCTATAGGCGTGCGCGTGAGTACTTCAAAACAATGCTCAAGACTTTCTAAATTTCAATGGCGGACTACAGGACTGTGTTTGTGCTGCTTAAGATTTTGCGTTTATTGACGCTTCTCGAGCGAAGTGTAGAATTACTGCAGCACTACTACGAGCAGCGGAGACGCGTTCGTTACATACGCCAAATTATTAACCCGCATCTACGCCGACGAGGGGAATTCAAAAGGCGTGTTTGGGTAAGAATTGGAAGGACAAGCAGTTGGCGGGAAACTTTCAGTGGCGTTGTTGACGAGCGTGAATGGAAGGAAAACATCCGCATGTCAAAAGCCTGCATAACACACGCATAACACAGCGTTTTTAGTCGTTTTCATGGTTCACGTATTTTGACAGCGTTGTCATCTGTACGTGAAACTTTTCAAAAACGCAAAGGTAAAACATTTCCGTTTTTAGTACATCATTGTCGTGTAAACGTACCCTAAACATATACTATGACAAGAGGCTGAGATACTATAGGTGTGTGTTTGGTGGCAATATACACACTTGCATATGTGGAAGGATTACACGTCCATGATTGTGACGCACGTTATTGGGATTCAAACTCGAAGCCTGTGTTTAATTTGAGCGTTCAGCACAGTGAGGTCTTGTAATTGACTTGTTTAAAGTTGTTGTAAATTACGGGCTGATCTTCTCACCCCACCCCGAACGTTACCAGGAAAAGCAGCACGAAAATAGAGAAAACGATCGTTTATATAAGGTTAGCTTATTAAGTCTATTTATACTTATATAAAATGTTGTGTATATGTATATTAAGACTTTCTCAAAGCCAAATAAACAGGAGCAAATCTGAATCAGTAAAGTCTTGTTAAAATATATCAGTTCATTTAACTAATAATTAAATAACCGGTCACTAACTGCAAGTATTACTGACCTTTACTAGATAATCTGTCGCACTAGGAGAATATTAACAAGTGCTTATGTCAGACAAATGAGACCAACACAAGGTTACAGTATTTTGTACAGTTTTACACCTACTTTCCTTGTTGCCTACATTTCAAGCCCTGATTCGTGGTTTAGATTTTGGAACCAGGGAATCGACTCTCTTTGGGATTGATTTCTACGTCAGCCGAAAGCAGGATGGAGACGGGATAACTTGACACGCAAACATGCATGGAGGTTGAAAAAGAGGTTTTGATAGAACACAAAAGATAAATAAATAAGTATGGTTCAAGCAGGTATATTGCCCTTCCAGTGTTTCAGACATTCCCACAAACAAATGATTACAAATCGATCTTTTTCACATAAACACAAGTGAGGTCATGAGGCCAGCGGTGTAATGTAACGTAATAAGTTCATGTAATTTAGTGGAGGTCATACTTTTATGAAACATGCTGTCGTTTCCATCAGATTTGGAATTCATTGCCAAGTATTTTGATTATTGGTTTTGATTGAGTTTGTTGACTAGTTGTTGCAGCCCTAGTTCATATTGGTCATTGTGGATTTAATTTCACTTCGAAATGGGATAGACGTTGGTTTATGCTGGTATTGATTATTTGGTTTATTATTTTCAAAATGTTATTTACGTCGTTAATGTTACTTATAGTAGATTAATGTAGACGTTTATATATTAACATAGGCCTGGGTTATTTTTTCTGCTCAGATAAGCTAAAACTACAAAACTATTTACGGAACATAAAGTTTACTGGTTCAGAAACGTGCATGCCTAGTTCCTTTTGGTTTTATGATTTAATAGCTGCAAGCCTGCAAGGCTACCAGATCCTTCATACGGATACACTATTCTAGGGCTGTATGCCAGCAAGCAGAGCTTAAATTCACCAAACCCCAGTTGGCTCAGGCTGAAATGCTGACTGTCCCTTTTTTTTTTTTTTTTTTTTTTTTTTTTCTGCTGAACAAAGGCGATAAAGCCAACAGGTGAAACACACAACCCACCCCTGCCAGGACTCCCATTTTTCCGCTCAATCCAGGCATTCATTACGGACATAAAGAACTTTGGTTGCTGTCTACTTTATGAATGTGAGGGCAGATCAGATTTCAGGCAAAGGGGAAATATCATTATCCACAAACATTTATAGTATGATCAAGGAGTTCGAAGCACTCGCATCCACCCCCTCTTCAAAACCCACCCAATTATGTTTTAAAACTCAAGGTGTCTCGTCTCCCTCTCACTATGACTGCCAAGACGAGGCCTAACTTCTTTCTGCTTTCTAAAGCGGTGTGTGTAGGTGTGTGGTAACTACGATGGTGCGGGTTGGTCGGCTCACTTGTGTAACAAAATCCCATCCTGGCCTGACGTTTGAAGTCCTTAGAAGCGCTCGCCTTTGATCATTTGTGCTCCTAATGAGCGCCTTTCAGCAGATCAGAGGTTGAACGCATCTCCTCTGACATTGATAGGGATCTTTTATGACTCCCAGTGTAGGTTACTGTATAATGCTTGGAAGAGATGAATAAAGCGCTTGAAAGCCCAGTTTATTCACAAAACACGAAGTTGGTGTATAACTCTGGTATGCGGTAAAGACAAATTCTGTAAAGACCTGAAGCACTCGCAGCTTCTTGATCTGTGCCCGTTTTTCCAAATGGGAGTTCCCATATTGATCGATCTTTTTGTATTTATAAAGTCTAGAAGACCGTACGGTCTAAACCCGACTTTTTCAAAAGGCACCTTCAGGCACTTGGTTGAAATTGGTGAAACGTCCTCCTTTCTGTTCCGTCACCCATGAGTCAAACTGTAAACTGTAATTCGGTCTTAATGGATCGCTCTCCAATATCACAATAGCCTGTGACACCGCCCTGCTCCCCACCTCCTATTGAACAGCCTCTCTGGAGGCGAATGCAAATAAGCTATCATGTGTCAAGGGTCTCTCTAAGCCTCATATGAGCTCGCTATCTTTTCTCTATTACCCACTCCCGACTTCTGCCAAAAAAACAATGATGTCATTCCCGTTGCCATGGAGCAGGGACAGACGAGCCGAAACATGCCGGTCAGGAAAATAGGGCACTTGTTGTGGGAGAGGCCTTGTAGTGAACCTCTGCATGATGCAGATTTACACATTTTTTTTGCACTCGGCTGTTTGTTAGAAAAGTCTGGAGAATGATTTAAGATTATGCATCGTTTGACTGATATATGTCTCAGGGTTCAGCAAAGAAAAAGCAGTCTGCTATCGCAGACCCAGGGTTTCTCAGAATAGGCCTGTTGAACTTGGATTTTGCTCAGTAAATCTCATAAAAAGTTGATTCTGAGTCGAGCTAACCTCATCCCAAGTGGAAAGTCCCAGTTGCTCCACACTGCCAGTTGTAATTTTCCTGCTCTCCTCCCACACACTGTGCTGTAAATATGCAGCCCTGGTTCTCAGCAGCTCTTCTCTGAAATGGCTCTGAAACGCCATTAATTCAGATCTGAAATTGCAGATGCTGTAAAAGTAGTTTTTTCAATAATTGTAATGCTATGCTGGTCTTCACCATGGTGGTCCAGTTTCAGAACAAAGCCGGACTTTGATGTGCTACTTAGGGAGCTTTTTTCTTTCTTTCTTTCTTTCTTTCTTTCTTTAAATATTTTAGGCCAACGTTAGTCTTATACTGGACAATGAGACTTTCCAGGCTATAAGACTTACTCTCGCCCCGTAAATTCTGTCTGTTTAGAGAAAAAATATCAACTTGCTTTGCTGTAATGACATAGCAGGCGTTTTTGTTTTACATATCTGTGAAATTATTTATTTATTTGTGTGTTTATTTGGTGTGCGGTATTCATTTTGTTGACACTTAATGTTATTGCCAGTTACCTTCCTGTATACTAACTGTAACTTTTAGAGAAGCACGATCATCAGTAAAACAGTCTAATACAAAACTTCTATCCATTGATTCATGGTAGAATTCACAGCAGACCCAAAAACCCAAAACCACACGCTCCTATATTAGCCTTTCTAAACAACAGGACTGCCTACAATAATGCTACATGAGTGTAAAGTGGAATTTTTTTTTTTTTTAACCTTGATTGTTCTGAGCATTTGTCCAAAGCCCCTGATTGTGCAGTATTAATAGCAGGTATGTTGTGTTTGCGCGCAGGTGAAGCAGCGCTGCGTGGCGAGTCCAGAATGCAGCCCATGTCTTCTACAGTCAATAACCACAGGACAGCTCCTCCTCCCATCAGCCCCAGCAAGAGGAAACACAGCATTGAACTGAACGACGACAGCATGGACCCCAACAGCGAGCATGTGGCCAAGATGAGTCGCCTGTTCGCTACACACCTGTACGTGCAATCTGTTTCTATTCTCTGCTGATAGAAAATCTCGGTCCTTTAAAACCCCATTCACACGTCGTCGTGTTCTCAAGTCTTGAAGCTGTATAAACATTATTTTCAGTCCATTCTGCACAATATATAAAAACGTGATCAGCCATTTATACAGTGTGAGATACATTTAATGATGGATAGGCATGTGACAGTATTTCACTTTTATGCCTTTCTCTGCAGTTACCTAACCTTATTCATGCGGAGGTTATTGTGTCGTGCATTATATGCTCAAATCAGCGTAGTCAGACGTCGGAAGCCTCTTTAAAGACGAAATATCACAAAACATGTCACTTATGCATCATGCACTTTCAAGCGCAGCAGATAGCTGATGCTTATTATTTTAAAATGTGTGTGTATTGAAAACAAAACATGCCTGGTGAAAAATCTGTTGCTGCTAAAATTTCAGCATGAGAGATGGTCTAAACCAGTCATTTGCTATTCTGATCACAATGTTTCATTTAAAATCTTTATTACCTGTGCACTAAATCCTTTACTTGTTGAGCTGCATAACTGGGAAAAGCCTTAGCAGATCCACGTTTAGAAGTTCTGAGTGTCCAAATATGTCCTTTCTGTCATATGTAGATTACTGGAAGTACACACACACACTATGTCCCTCAAAAATAAGGCCTTTACACAAACACAAGATGGCTGCCATCCTATGCGCATCCTTGGAAATGAACATAATGTGTCTGTGTGGTGCAATACCAACATAAGTAGTGGAGGCAGTATAGCACCATGTGACCAAAGTACCTTCATGTCTCAAGTCACATACTTATTTACTGTTCTAAAAGTGTTGAGTACTAACAATAATGGTTTTCCTTTTACAGGTAGCGTCAGAATAATATTAATTTTTTTTAAAAGTACCGGTTGTCTGGATTTTCTAGTTTAGTAAATATTTTTGACTGTCTGGCGATGGCTTTTGATTTGAGATGCCGATCATGACGACAATCACAAGCAACGGCAGACAGTTTTAAAGAGCTCGTCGGTCTGTTAAATGTTGCTGTGCATGAAATCCTCACGAAAATAAAATCAGCTTGGAGAAGGACTGAAGGATGGCATCATTCCTGATGCTTGTGAATTCCTCCCATTCCAGGCACACAAGTGGAACACGTGGCCCATTTGTGGTGCGTCTTCATTCTGTTGTGGTGGAGCACACATGCATTCCTCACATTTCTGCTCAGCTTTGCAACAGCAACATCCAGTCATGAGACACAAGACATGACGGTTTAGTGTCAAATAACGCACTGCGGTGCAAGGCAGATCTGTGTGCCACAAATTAGGGCACAAGTGTGAGAAAGAGAGAACAACCGAAGCACTCAGAGCCTCAAGGGTCTCGCAGTTGGTGCATTCTCAGCAGGGCAAAGTATTTCTGTCTGCACTTTCTAAAGTAGGTGGGTTTTTAAATCAGTCAGCCCTGACTTACATTTGCGTTTACTCATTTCATGACCCGAGTATTATAAGATTCTATCTGGATGATGAGCGGTTTAGAGATCTGGGGAATCAAAGTTTTCACATTCCAGCTAGCAGGATGGTACTAAAGTACTAAAGTTCAATGACGTCTACACTTCAGATGTACTTCAGATGAATGTTATACTTCTGGGGCAGTTAGAAAGTAGATTTTTTTTGAAAGAAATGCTGTTTGATTTTATAAGGTTCTCTCTGACTCTCTCATTTAGTCTAAAAAAAATAAATAACTAACAGACGTTAGACCACGTTATGATCATATATGCTTTTAAATCAATTGTGTGGAATTTTCTAAGATATAAACTGCGATCTCTTTCACTTTCAGAACAAGATATTTTACCTTATTGTCATTTTAAAGGATTTAACAATATAATTAAAATTGTTTAGTTCTCGAGCACCCACACGCGCACAACTTCAAACCTCTTAATGCTTCTGCTGTATTCGCAGTAATACACAGTTTCAGTTTATTAAATGTATTGCTTGTAGCTAACTCATGTTCTTTACCGTCGGTGCGTGAATAACATTCGGATCAGGATTAACAGCTTCGCTGAAAAGGCGTCCCACCTGAAAAATCCCAGCCCAGACAGAATAGTATGTTTGTGTATGCTAGTGCTGTTGTTACTGAGGCTGAGCACGGATTCCAACCCTGATGATACCCTTATGGTTCATGACTTCCTGGTTTCCTAAACCGAAATAAAAAACATTAGATTTCAGACGTGCAAGAAACTTGCCATTATAGTGAAGCAAGTCTCTTTTACGTGCGTTTTCTCCTCTTATTTGGCCACGACATAATATACGAACACGTTAATACAATGTCCAGGCTGGGAGAAAAAAATTATATCCAGCATTAAATTAGCTCTGTTGGCATGCACCTTGAAATATGGCAGGGTAATTATTTATTTATTTTTTAAAGCCCAAGCTTGTAGCATGTGTTCAAAACTGCAAATCTCAGCAAAACCACAGAGGTTTATGAATAAATATGATTTGTGGCAGTTTGAAAAGTTTTGAAAGGCGCATTGTTCTATGTTCTGAACACTGCTCCTGTTTCTTGTGGTCTCTCTTGGTCAGCAAGTTTTAAAAAAAAAAAAAAAAAAAAGTAGTATTCTCGAACGTGTTTCAGCATAACTCGTTTCTTTAGAAATGTTCATTGCTAATTTTAGTTTCTGTGATCTCGTAGCAGTCGACACACTCGTAAGTTTATTTCTGCATGCCGTTTCAAAGTTTGAGAAGTTTTAGCGTTCTCTCCAGCCCGTATTCTTTCACAGTCTCCTTATTTATGAGTAGTATGTCTCTGACACCTGACACCGTGGGCTTGAGGCAACAAGGAAGGCAGCTCAGGTTTCTGTTATTGTGTACTAGGAGGAAGGGCAAGCCCTGCAGAGTTCTAGATGTGGGGGTTGGGGAAAACAACTCTCTCTCTTCCTCACTACCTTCTTTTGTTCACAGGATACAACCTACAATGTGACATTGTTTCAGTTTTATGCAATTATTAGACCAACATTATTAATTCTGTAATAGGCCACTGTATTCGACCGCATTGAGGTGATGTTTCAGGAGAAATGTCTCCATTAATTGTCCTGTAGAATTCAAATGTTGGAGGGATATACACTGCAGATCCCTTTTTCAGAATTACTGAAAGTAAAGTCAGGCGGGGGCCATTTTCTCATTTTCACTGCTGAGCTGAAAACAAAGGCGCCCTTATCCTGTGGGCCCACTGTGTACTGGAAGCCTGCTCTGGCCTGTCCCTCTGCTGCAGGGAAAAGTCCCTCAATCATAGTGCAGTCCACTTAAAACACAGCCTCCAGCCCACAAACTATGTGTGTGTGTTGCGTACGGTTCAGGATTAGTTTCATAACAAGCGTCTTATAAAGGGCCTTTAATGGAATTAAATCTGCTGAACCTGAAATGTAGTTCTCAAATATAATAGTGATCTAATGTTTTGGACATTTTTATTTTTTAATTTTTTTTAAGAAACTAAAGAAGACTTGAAAATGAGTTTTGACCTTAAGTCTTCTTATTAAAAGTTCTGTGTAGCAGTGAAGCGTGCTCTCGTAAAGGTTTTTACTCAGAGCCAGGACTGAGCCGTGGAAGCCCTCAGCCTGCTGGGAAATTTCAGAGCGAGTATTTCTCATGGCTCTGGAGCCAGCCAAATGGGGAGTGGAGAAGAGCCAGCACCATAGCGGTTTGGGCTGATGAAATCATTGTTAGCTGCCGATTTCGGCATGGTGTTTGCGCACTGAGGGAGTGACAACATAAATCAGTTTTGACTGTAAAAGTAAAGGAACTTCTACAGCAGAAAACTGCAGTCATGAAGTGGTTTGGCAAAGTAGTTTATAAAATCTGACATTGTATAATATAATGAAACGCAGAACAAATCAGTGTTATTCATGTGTAAAAAAAACAAACAAGCAAAAAAAACAGTAAGTATTATTGGTGTTAGTTACAGGCTTTTTGGCTCAATGTGTGATCTTTTAAAAGCTATAAAATAAAAATCTTTTATTAGGTTTTTTGGGACATAATTGAAATCAGTAGTGGATCCATTGGCTCCAATTAACATTATGCTACCCACACTAAAGATTTATTGCTTTGTCTCCTATAGTGTTGTATAGGCCACTGTTACTCTGCCCTGTAAGCATATACAATTCAAGGTTGTCAGATTGACTGAAGAATGGTTGATGGGAAACAGTGTGCATGTGATGCCTACATTATTTGGAGTTTAGTTTCCAGAACTCTGCTTTGTGCAAGGCTGTGTTTGTATCCTGTGGTTCTGCCTTCCTCGTCTTGATTCGTCCCAGATGTTTCCTGTATCTCTAGGGTCGAGATTGTACTGACATAAAGAAGAAAGAAAGCTCCAGCACTCCCAGGATTGTAGGGAAGGTTTTTTTTTTCCCTCTTTCACTGCGCAACTCAAATACTATTGTATGAATATGTCCCCAGTTTTATTGCCTAACTTCTGCTTTGGAGTCTCCGAGCGTGGACAGTACCTCCTATAAAACCTCAAGTAGGCTGCCTACCTCGCTGAGCTCACAGATCTTCTCAGATCAACAGTCATCTGAATCATAAAAACATCTGAATTCATAAGAGTTATGGCTCATCATGATGTCTCTCAGGGGGCTGATCGACCACTCGAGTTCTTGCGTATGGACTTCTACTTAAGGGCCGACTATTTTAAAGTGACAATAAAGCAAGCGTTAAAGGGAAGATTGGGGAGTTTAAATTCTGTAGCTGAGATATTACTTGATCATTTTATGCAGTGTGGTTTGCTCTGAGTCTAAAATTAATGGCCGCCTTTGAATAACCAGTTTAAGAGACCACAGCTTATTCCCACTAATTGTATACCGCATATAACCCGAGACCTTGTAAAGACAAAAAAGAAAGAAAGAAATGGATCTGTGCCATTCTGTGCCTACGCTTAGACCAAAGCTCTCGGTGCATTTATTTTCCCCCCAACTTTTAAGCTAGAACCTTATTCCTACAGTCTCGGAGTTTTCCCCTTTGACACTCAGTGCAATCATCTAATAACTAATTATATAGTTGATACAGACCCTAAACCTTTTTCATGATAACCCTTGCCTTGGTTATTTATTTCTTTTGCACTCGATTGCTTGCCAAGTTCCAGGGCCCCAAGGCTTTCTTGTGGGAGGACACTGGGTTGTGTTCCTGCTTTTTGGCAGAGATTAAAGTTGGGCAAGCACCACCCCTTTCTGTGCCTTACTTAATCAAAACAGATGAAAGGGTCATGTGAAGTAAATATCACTCCTTACTTTTTCCTTTGTGTGTAATAACACTGCACTTGTGTTGAGTCATTTGGCAGATCTTCTTATCTAGAGCAGTTTGCAAAAACATGTAAATAGTAGAAGGCAGTTTAATAAAGTACAGTGTGTGTGAAAGGATTCATCATAAGGGACTCAAGTCATCTCTTGGCATGATCACAGCTGTAACTATTATTTCCAAGTGTGATGGTACAATAAGAATAACAACCTAGGCTCATTTAGTAAATCAAGCATTTCAAAGTTCTCCCATCTTTTGTTTTTAATAATGCGGACATGTCTTTAAAAGAAAAATAAAAAGAACTGGCTGAAATGTTACTCAAGACTGTGAGGATTTTAGCCATGAATCAGTTCAGACCTTGTTCCAATTCAGTCTTATTCCATTGCTGAGGGACTAGGACACTAAAGCGGTGAGATTTCCCTTTGGTTTGTAAAAGCATTTCTAATCCTCTCCACACTGTTATTCTCTGACTGTGATCACAGTTCAGTCTTCAGAAAGACAACTGAATGTACTTCTGTGGGTAATCTACTCCCAGGAGATCCTCAGGAGAGGAACATCAGTGAGTTGGAAAGGCCTTGTGTGTTTTTGTTTTTAGAGGGTCATGAGACTGTTGTTAGAGAGGCTCTCAAAGTTCTTCTGCGTTACTCTTGAGCTGTAATTGAATTTTCTAGTACTCTTTTTATCAGTGCCGTGAATCATTCTTAAACACAAATGCAAGGTGCTACCTTCATTATTTCACCTGCATCTTATATTCTCGACTAACATTTCTCTATTTATCTAGGAGTAACAGCCAAAGATAGAAGGTCAGCATTTGTATCGTACTCTATTGTTGCGTTTTGAGCCCAAGGCTGGTTTTCTCTGGCTCCCCAGGAAAGTCTGAACTGTCCGTGACCTGTATAATTAGTTTTTGGAACAGTCTGTTTAGAAGAACATTCAGAATAACTAAAGTGAAATAGGGACACGGAGAATGTGTTTCTTGCAAGCAGGTTTAATTCATGAAATAAAAGCACCTCTCTTTCTTGTGTTGTGGGGGAAAGACGTTTCCGGCCGACACAACAGTGGACTCGCAGGTATTTTCCTTGCCAGCTTAGTTGCCAAGGAACAGAGTATTCAAGGATCACAGTCCACACGGTTTTAAAAAAAAAAAAAAAAAAAAAAAAAAAGTGTGTGTGTGTGTGTGTATATATATTATGTAATATAATATAATACTAAATAAAAAAAATATGCACTGACCCTGCGCCTGCTAAAGAAGTCCTTGCTGAATGTGAATGGACCAATAACTGCTGTAGCTTTCTTTAGACTTTTGTATATAATGAGAATACCCAGGGAGTTCCTGCAGCAAAATATTAAAATTAAGCAGTCTACAGTACAACATAAGCGGGCACACAATCATATGTCTGTTGATATACATTTACATTTTACACAAATCCTCTCTCAAATATTGATAATGTTTGACGACCCAGGTTCCTCTTAAATTCTGCATTAAAAACAGCACTTCCTGCCTCCACTGCCACCTAATTAAAGCCAAAGCGTCCTCCCCCTGTTTCCGCCCTGTTGTCTAGGCCTGATCGCTGCTCGCTGAAGGGTATTAAGTTCTCTTCCTGTGAAGTGTACACAAGTCACTCGGTCCCTTCTCTGGGCCTCAGCTTGGTTGGCAGCACGAAACGATCCCTTCTGGAAGGACTGAAACCCAAAACGCCACACGTGTCAGTTCTTTCAGGAAAAGAAGACAAGAACAGGACTGGACAGGGAAGTTTGTTTTGGGAACATGTCATTCTGGTTAGAAATGAGTGAAATATCTGAATATAGATGCAGCTTTGTTTTTTAAAAAAAAAAAAAAAAAAAAAAAAGGGTACTAGATGAGCAGTCAGTCCTTTAGGCGGAGCTGATAAGGGCAGGTTTTTAATTCCGTAAGCTGGGCAGTCATGGAAAGGTTATATTTAGGTGAATGTATGCGAGATATTTCAGTAGGTCTCATACAAACTTAGAGTGAACCCACACAGTCTGCCAGCTCCCCAGTGAAAGCAATATTTCCAGTATTAATAATGTACCAGTACTAAAGTGCCAGTATTAATAGCAGTGCCCATTCAGAGCCCTATTTCTTATTTCAGAGGAAAGCCCACAAATGGTGATTACCGCAGGGAGCCTCGTGAACGGAGCCGCAGCCCCATCGAGCGCCTGCACGCCGCCCACCTTTACACACACATGCCGAACCTGGCCATGGAGCAGCCGCTCGCACTAACCAAAAACAGCGCCAAGATCCCCAACTCGCAGAGTGCCAGCCCCATTGAGCGCCAGCAGGTAAATCACACAACGGTCATGATTTATTATTTATTAATTGCAAATTCATTGTACATGAAAATGAACTTTAAAAAGGCATGTCTAAACAATGTTTCCTTAATAATCACCATATAATTATCAACAAGTTTTGCTAAAATATTTATTGTATTTTCCTCCATCTCTACTTTGTAGCTGTACAAATATAGGTAAATGTGTGTAATGATAACGGACGTTAATGATCATGAACGTTACCGATATAAAACTGGTTGTTAACATCTCTAATATCGGCAAATGCCACTGGAAAACTTACCTGACTGCATACAGTCGAGTGAAACTGAAAGGGTTCTGCTTTATATATGACACATAACAGCGCTCTTGTGCTGACGTCTGTTAGGACCTGATTATTTTACTCGATGTATTGTGTATTCAGAATCGACCCTCGGTGATCACGTGTGCCCCTGCGAACAACCGTAACTGTAGCCTCTCTCACTGCACTGTGTCCCACAACGGCTGCTCGCCCTCAAACTACAGGAGACCTTCTAACTGTGAGTGCATCTATTATATTCTTAACCCAATGGCAAATTGTACACCTCGTATACAGACTTACAGGTGGCGTTATCCGCATTTGGAAAATTCAGGGAATGCTGTTTCCATCCAGGTATTTTGCGTTAAATGAGGTCGAGAGAAACTCCACTTTAGACATTGCAGGAGTGCGCTTTGATGAAGGGTGACGCTCATAAAATGACGTCATCACAACTCCAAGTGCATCAAAGGTCATTAAAACCAGCCCAAGAAGAGATTGTGCTTGGTACTGTGTTTACAACAGATTTCTGGATTTCATTAGACTGGGAGAATGCGAGCGTGGGGTCATGGGAAATCAGGTTTAATTTCTCTGTTGGGAGCCTGCAGTTCTTCTCTGAACACAGTGTAATTGACTCCAGAAGGGCTTATGTAACCGCAAAGCTTTCCTCTCCTCTTTCTCGTCAATTTATTCACTTGGCTATCCATCATGTGTGCTCTTACTTCAACAGGGATTTATAAATCACGGATCTGTTCATCTCTCAGTACATGGACTTTGAGTTTGAGCATAACACCTACTTGGTTGGAAATGCTAGAAATTCTGAAAGTATCACAATGTTTTTAACACCTGCCAAGATGACTAATTCAAAAAGACAACTACTATCCCCCCCCACTCCAATGTATGATATAGATGTTGTTCCAGTCATCTCAAGGCTTAAACTCTACAGCATGTAAAATAGTACACCACCTGTATCAGCTGTGGCAGGTGGTGGTATTTTTGATAAACTGTTTAGTGCACGAGTATGTAGTTTTGAGGGTTTGAGACTTTAGCCCATGACCGTGACACTGGCTATGTTTACATGCACATCAATGTCCCGATATTAATTGGAATTTGTGAATATTCTGATTAGTACCGAGTCATGTAAACGCCACAGTCCGATTGCCTGATTCAGATTAAGACATAATCATAATGGGGGTATTCTTATTCCCCACATTCTGATTCCCACGCCTGGTATATGCCTGTTTTAATCGGAAATTTGTTTCATGTAAACACCATATTCAGAAAACCCACTGAAAGGAGATATATACGCATGCTCAGTCCTCAGGGAATTATGGGTGCTAACAGATGCTTAGCTGTAGGCTAGCTGATGGCAACTCGGACATGCTTACAATAACCACGTATACAGAAATTTTCAGATTCCTGTACGCATATAGACATTGTATTCGGAATATGGCTGCAACCCGAATATATAGACTTTAAACAGAATTTGATGTGCATGTTAAGTAGGAGTAGTCACTGACATCACCGTCGCTGCTCTTCAGAATATTCACAGAAAACCAGCCGACAGGAGCTGCAGTTTATTTCATTTGATGTTTTTGTTTGTTTGTTTGTTTGTTTGTTTGTTTGTTTGTGTGTGTGTGTTGGAATTATGCTTACAACTGGTAACTGATTTGGACTGAAACCAGTGTTCTCTGTAATTTTTGTTTCATCTTGGTAGAAGTTTAGTGTGTGGTATAGAGACCAAGTGGAAGGGCGTGAACGCAGTTAAAGCAAACCTGTTTGCAAATTTCATCTACTAATAATGAATTAGATGTTGCAGGACTCCTTTCCACAGTAGCCAAGAGCATTCAAGACACACCACACCCCTGCCAAAATGATTAATAACCAGCAGAATTGATGAGTAAGAGGAGAAGAACATCCTAGAGAGAAAGTAATTGGAGGGAAATTGAGTACACACCCATTGGTTCATCAATATTTTAGTACTTCAAATGTCCAACTCTTAATGTCTCATTTTTAAAATTTAAACAGTTTAAATAATCCATATATATTGGCGTAAGAGTGTCTGTAATGTTAAGATGTATGATGAAACTCACTTGGTATATTTTATAATTAACTGACTCAGTTCCACTTCAACATCCTAAATCTCCGTTCTTATTCCCATTTTAGCGAACACAGCATGTGACCCCGTGATCGAGGAGCATTTCCGCCGCAGTCTGGGGAAAAACTACAGAGAGCCGGAGCCGGTCACCAACTCTGTGTCTATCACCGGATCGGTGGATGATCACTTCACCAAGGCTCTGGGAGAGACCTGGCTCCAAATCAAAGCTAAGGGAGGCTCCACCGGAAGCCCTGACTCCTCACCTAACACTCACATGGTCAACATCAATCACTCGCCATCCCTAGTTTCCTGAAACAGAGGACCAGCTGTGCACCCCGCTCTCCTTCCAAAACGCCTCACTCTCAAAGCGACTGTGCATGATTCAGCTCCGCTCCCGGCAGCACTAGCATATAGCCGTGTACATAAACTGACACGTTTCTTTTTGTTTCGTTTTCTTTCTTTCTTTTAAATTTTTTATATATGTTCAGCTTGGAGGCCCACAACAAAAGAATGAATACGCAGGATGTGATTTTGGTTTAGAGCAGAGTCAGCTAGCATCCTAACCACCTGCCTCAGATACCAAAGAAACCTCTGATGTGAACTCTTTGCCCAATTTATATTTCTTCACACCTGCTAAACTCGGTCTTTTCTCCAGTTGTCTTGCACCACACTTTACACCTGTAACGTTCTCTCAGCTTGTGGGAGTTTTACATAGGTAAACTTGTGAAAGTACACTTGTACAGGAGGCAAGAATTGAGATGCCATGAGGGTGTGGTTTTTTTATTTTATTTTTAAGTGAGTACAGTTCAGCATGAAAGTGTTTGGGTTTTTTGTTGTTGTTTTTTTATATGAAGACCGAGTTAATGATCCTGAGATGATGTTTGTTTAGTAAAACTCCCACCAGCTCCTCCGTCCCATGCTGCCCTGTTTTCGTATGTAGATCCTTGACAGAAAGTCTTTTGCACTATTAAGGCCATAAATAATGTGTTGGAGACTCGTTTCTTGGCCAAAATGTTTTACAGCTGACACGATGGCTGGGTGATGTTTTATGTGATTAATAAGAGCTGTGTTGGGGGGGGGGTGGAGCGTTGATCTTTTTCGTCTCTCATCTAGGGTGGGTGCTTACAACTGGACTGTGTCGAGTTAAATCTTGGGCATTTTTGTCTTGTTTTTTTTTCCCCCAAGCACTGTGGTTTCAGTAGAGTAGATAAGGTTTTGAGGGTAAACTATTGCTTACCGGTGCATGATTTATGGTTTTTCTTAATAGCTGGTATCTATTATTGTGTAGACATTTCATTCGTAATACTATACTAGTAGCCTTTTCCTCAGATTGTAGTTTATTTTTGTCAGTAACAATCCTAGATAAACTTACTGCTGGTACAGTTGTACTCCATATTATTATTTTTTATTCAGTATACATTTTGGTAAAAGCCAGATACAGAGGACAGCCTCCGGACAGGCCATCTATATATTAACAGTTTATGATATTAATCCGTGGTACAGGATGCTTTTTGTCTTTTTGCGTGACTGAAACATTCACAGCTACAGTCAGGTCAGCCGAGAGTTGACAATCTGCAGAAAATGTCGAGAGCTAAGGTTTTGTTTTGTTTTGGCTGCAGCTATTAGTCTGTTTTATGCTTTATGTTTAAAAAAAAAAGAGTAAATTTTTTAAACACCCAGCCTGTACCAAGGTGAAAGACATTCCTCCCATAGGGAACTTAGTACAGGTTTCGCTTTCAGCTCTCATTTTCAGCAAAGCTACTAATCAGTAGAAAGTTGATTCTCAGACCGAGGCGTCGCTCATCTTAAGCTTGTCCTTACATTCCGTCAAATCTCAGCAAAACCATTTGACATGAACAAATTCGGAGAGCTACCGGACTGGCGTCAGTACTGATCTCAAAATATCACATTTAGTAAAAAAAAAACAAAAAACCCAACTCTACATATAAGACTGTTTCACCTTGTACATATATGTGAGAAAATGGTCATACCCTGCTTCAGACCATCACCATGTCCTCTTTGTGCGTGGACAGCGAAGAGGGAAAGACACAAAGTGTACCAAGGTCAATATCCACACATTTCACTACCATTTTACTAGGTAGGAAACTCACTTTCTCTTCTTGACACACGTTTACCTTACACGCTGTAGGTAAATCACATAACAAAAAAGAAAAAAAATATATAGGTAACTATAAGACCATCGTTACGCTGTGCGTAATGAATGTACAGAGAAAAAAAATCGTAGGTATTTTTTGAGGAACAATTAATTTGTTAATGATGAGTAGCTATTTAATTTGTTTTCCCTGTCCTTTATTGTAATCATGCTTTTTTTTTTTTTTTTTTAAGAAAAAAGTTGATCTTTTTCATCTGTAGACTTATCTGTTAAAGGTTTAATAAAGTGCAGGAACACAGTTATTGTATGAAAACACTGCGTTATAGCCACTTGTGTATTATTTTCTAAAGGCTACTGAGCAGTCTCGATCCAGCATCGAACACGGAGGCTTTTTAGCCGTCTCTGGAAGCAAGCAAATAAAAATCACTAATCATTAAAGGAGCAGTTCCACCGAAAGTGAAATTCATGCTATTGTCTTCCTTAACCTAAATGTTGTCCTAATTTGATATCTGAAATTTGCTTCTTGAGTTTTGCGCTGTAGCTACGAGGCTGACGTTGATTCTGGGCCGGACTGGGACGTAGTTTCAGACGGGGAGTCTCACACTCATCCAGGTCACCCCATACACCCACAACAGATTTTTAAACCACTGTCAATTCAATTTATTACACAGTGTTGCCATCCCATAAAAACATAAACAAGCAACCGAGAGGCAGTGAAGCAGTAATTTATATCAGTTTACATGGGTATGCCAAGCATTTAACAAACACCAGAAGTGCAAAGCTGCCAGTAAATCTCTACTTTTCACTGACAAAAGTACATTAAATGCAGGAGAGGTAAACAAAAGACACTTTTTTTTCATGTACCGGTCACTTCTTTACCAGGTTTACTGCTATGAACAGAACTGTTTCCACGTTGTTGGAAAACGACAACTTTTTAACCTCACTGTAAATTGTGAGCACAGAATCTAAATTTCTTTTAGTTCAAATTAAAGCATCACATTAGGGCAGTGTGGGGTTTTTTGAGGGGGGAAAAAAAAACTGCAAATACCTGAGATTTAACCATACAAAATTTTATAGAAATATATTAAAGCATATGTAACTTCTCTTATTTTACCCCTAAAGGTCATCTCAGGTTGACCCTGACTAACAGATTCATTATTTATTATCGAATGCCGAATTCGGAGATCAAACAAAAAAAAAATCACCAGTATATCGGACACACAATAATATAAAATAATAATGGTTAAATAAATCAAATAAAATAATTATATATAATATACATTTTAAACAGCAGGGCAGCGGGCCAAATCAGTCATCAGGCCACCGGGAATTCTCCCAGTGCTCCCGACGGCCAGTCCGCACCTGATGTGAGTAACAAGAACCTAATAGCCGTCAGTTTAGCATCAGACTTGAATAAGAGCGGCTTTCAGATTTCTGCAGTTTGAAGGAAGAATTGTACATTAAAAGTGATTTGGGTCAGTGTTCTATCTGTTTTATATCCTTTTGAATGCAGACTTATTCTAAACCTCTATGTACAAATGGTGTTACTGAGCCAAATGTCTGTTGAGGTGAGTGTGGGATGATTATGCTAAACTGGAGGCTATAGGCTTCCTTTGCTTGCTAGCTGCATTAGCCTTGTAGCTCCAGTGTAAAACTAAAGAAGCAAATTGAGGACAACAAGCATGTCTTGGTTGAATTTGGGGTATGGAGGAAATAAAATTTTCGGTTCGCTTTAAGAGGAACTCTACTCTGACTTTACCGTTTTGTGTTTAACTGCTATTAAAACAGCAAATCTGAGGAAGATCACATGTGCTTCCAAAAGAATAAACACTAGAAATGAACATTTTGATCTTTCACTGCTAGTGTATTTCTGAATGGTTTGTAAATCTGTATTATACTATTCATTTTTTGGCCTTGTTTCTCTTTTGAATAAACCAATTGGCAGGCCATTGTTTTGTACTTAAAGTAGCCTTGATGAACAATAAAGAGCTCTTAAACTACACCATCTCTGTTCCTCCTTTAACTACCTTCTCACATGAACTGTATCAGAATGCTTTTGATTTTGCCTCTCTCTCTCTCTCTCTCTCCAGTCTGCTCTAAGAAGTTTTCGTGATTATTTTCAGATTTTCCCACAATGCCATATTCTCTCAGTGCATTACTAGCTCCTGGGAATGTAGTCGGAGGTCTGTGTTCTCTGTCAGTCTTCTAGCATACGAGTACAATAGCTAACTATTGAATAAACTGAATTTAAGAGTTACAGTGGATGTAAAAAGTCTACACACCCCTGTTAACATGGCAGGTTTTTGTTAAGTTTAAAAAGAAAAGAAAAGAAAAGAAACTAACATAAATCATGTCAGAACTTTTTCCACCCTCACTGTAAAATTACAACATATAAAAATTAAGTGAAAAACATTTTAAGGGAAAAATAATGAAGTTACAATAACCTGGTTGCATAAGTGTGTGCACCCTTTTATAATTGGGGGTGTGGCTATATTCAGAATGAACCAATAACATTCACTCTCATGTTCATAAGTCATACAGCATACAGTTTATCATACAGCTGTTATCAATGAAGTTATTCAGGTTAACCCCAAATAAAGATCGGCTGTTTCTGTAGGATTGTCTTCAGGTCTTTTTGATTTCATCTGACTTCTGGTCCAAAAAGAGCTTACAAAGCATGCATGGTAACTCACTTGTGGAAAGGTCTCCATCAGGAGAGGGGTATAAAAGAATGTCCAAAACATTAGACGCACCGTGGAACACTATGAAGGCCATCATCAACGAGTGTAGAAAATGGAGCACCATGGTGACGTTACCAAGAACAGGACAAAAACTTACCAGGGAGGCTACCTAGAGACCTACAGCAACATTAAAGGAGCTGAAGGAATATCTGACAAGTACTGATTACTCTCTGCATGTGACAATCTCTCATATTCTTCACGTCTGTGCTATGGGGTAGGGTGGCTAGATGGAAGCTTTCTCACAAAAAACAAAAAGACATCCAAGCTCAACTAAATCACCCTAAACCATGTAGCAAAATGTGTCTGATGAGACCAATTCCAAAAAGTTTAATAATTCCATACATCCAAAAGAGCGCCATACCCACAGTGAAGCAAGGCGGTGGCAGCATAATGCTTTAGGGCTGCTTTTCTTCAGCCAATACTGGGGCTATCAAGGAGGAGTCAATTATAAATTGCTATAAATACCAGTCCATTTTAGTGCAAAACCTTCAGGTGTCTGCTAGTAAGCTGAAGATGAAAAGGAATTTCACCTGTTCAGCACGAAAATGACCCAAAGCATACATCCAAATCAACAGAGGAATGGCTAACCAAAAGCAGTTCAATGTTATTGAATGACCGAGCCAGAGCTCAGACCTGAATCTAACTAACAATCTGTGGGGTGACCTGAAGCGGGCTGTACACAGGAGAGGACCTTACAATATGACTGATCTAGAATGTTTTTGCAAGAAAGAGTGGAGAAATATCGCC
>JANDJT010000114.1:17749939-17768508 GCA_024331685.1 Stegophilus panzeri
GTAATGTGTTTTCTGTTTATGAGACCAGTTACTGTGAAACAACTTGTTGAAATGGAGAGAATAAAGTTTTTATTTGCGTTTCTTTCAGAATTGTGGAATTCATTATTATTAATTTAAAAGAATGCATAAAAGGTAGAACTATCGCTATCGGCCGATATCACTCTGAATAATCAGTTATCGTATCGGCTGAGAAATTTTGTATTGGTGCAGCTCTAAAAAAAAATAGTTCATATTTGTAAACTTATGTGTAAATGTAATATTAAACTGAATCTCATTGTATCACAGCAGATTCAGTGGTATAGTCAATTATCAAATTGTTGTTATGAATCGAAATTGTATCACATAGTAGCAGATTCAGTATCATCAAATATAGAATCACTGCCTTAAGAATTTAAATATTTTATTGTGTGAAAACCCGAGTTTTACACCCCTAGCAGTTAGCTAGATACTGTATATACGCTTACTAACCACTTTATTAGGAACACATGTACACATGTTCATTCATGCAATTATGTAAATCAGCCAATCATGTGGCAGCAGCACAATGCATAAAATCATACAGATACAGGACAGATGTATTCAGATTCAGTTAATGTTCACATCAAAGATGATGAGAGAGATCAGAGGAGAATGGCCAGGCTGCTTTGAGCTGACAGGATGGCTACGGTAACTCGTATAACCACTCTTTACACCCGTGGTGAGCAGAAAATAATCTCAGAATGCACAACACATTGAGCCTTGAGGCAGCTGGGCAACAACAGCAGAAGACCACATCGGGTTCTACTCCTGTCAGCCAAGAACAGGAATCTGAGGCTATAGTGGGCACAGACTCATGGAAACTAGACAGCTGAATATTGGAAAAAAAAAAAACAGTTGATGTTTTTCCAATTTCCAATTGTATATATTTGTTTTCTATTTGTAAATTCAAGACACGGAAACACCGATCACACTGCTTCCTGGCTAAGTTCTACAAGTCCATAGTGATAATGACTTGATTTCATTCTAACTTAAGCTTAAGCTTAACTTCTTCAGTAATCTTGCAGGGGCATGCCAATGTGATTTGGGACACAGTTTCACTTGTAATTGATCAACATGAACAAAACTGTGTAACTGAACGCTGTACTCGGTAATCATCCTGCCTCTAGGCTGGTTGTACCAGAAAGCTGAATGTAATGCAGATGATAATCTAGTATCAGTGTGAATGATAATGTATTTCCATCTTGTTAGTGTAATGTGGTTCTCTAGAAAATGTGAGTGCATCAAAGACTGCAGAGTTCAACCTAATTATCTGTCAGAATTTCAGCCCTCTTTGAGTAATGCTGCATTTGTGTGCTTTAAGAATGACTGTAAACATCATACAATATGATTTCTGACACAATATCTGCACCAAAATGTTTCCTCAAGTTGTACTTACATAAAGTTACATTAAAATTCAAATGACAAATACTTAATTTTATACACTCCATATCAACTAAAGCTGTAACCAGATAAAAAAAAAATAAAAAAAATAAAAAATAAACCCCCAAAAAACAAGATAGTAAAATTATGTTCATTACCATAATTGCACAGGGAACATCACAATAAACTTAAGTCAAGTTCAAGGCTCCTAATATATGTTACCAGTTTGTACAATTATTTGTAAATGTGATAATAGCTTTCAGTGCTATGCTGTGTAGTAGTGAAAGACCTTGGTGCGATTATTGGTTCCAGTCTCTCATTTGACGCTCATGTAGATAATATTACTACGATAGTATTTAAAAAAAATATTTTTTCATATTATACTAAGAAATATAATAGCACTACAATATACAGAAAAACTAGTTCATGCTTTTGTTACCTCTAGGCCTTGCTATTCCAGTAGGTGCATAAACAAGTTAGCAGCAGCCGGAGTCCTTACTAGAAGCAGAAGATTTAACTACATCACCCCTATCTTATCCACAATGTATAGGCTCTCAGTAAAATTTTGCATTGATTATAAAATACTACTTATGACCTATAAAGCACTGAATGGTCTCGTGCCACAGTACCTGAGTGAGCTTTTGTTTTTTTAAGATCTGCCATGGCTGCTTCAATCAAAAGGTGCAGGCTCTTTGTTGGTACATAGAATAGTGAAGGCTACAGTAGGGGGAAGAGCTTTCTCTTACAAAGACCCCAGTTATGAAACAGCCTTCCAATTAGTCTTCAGGACTCAGACATAGTCTCAGTCTTTAGGTCAAGGCTCAAAAACTATTTCTTTAATCAAGTCTTTTGATAGTAGCTTTTCTGTTCACAGATCTGGAGGGCTCATGGGAATAGAGTGTTTTGGAAAAACTGGGAGCCTTTGCTTTGCCAACTGAGGAAAAAATTGCAGGGCTTTCAAAAATAGGCCAATCACTTTTCCCTATGCTGATGATGTAACAGTTTTTACAAGGAGTGATAACGATATATTGAATTTAACAAAAGTTTTAAACAATTATGAAAAGGCCTCAAGCAAATTGGGAAAAGTGTGAAGGATACTTAATAGGAGACTGGCTTGCAAGAGCCCCTCCAGTGCTTCCATGGGGGTTTAAATGGGGAAGAGAAGGATTGAGGATATTGGGAGTGCATATAGGAATGGAGGAATATAGGCAGAAAAACATATAGGAAGGTATGGTGGAGAAAATGTCTGACCGGTTTTCTCAGTGGTCGTGGGTGCTGCCTCAGATATCTTAAAGTATTGGTCACGAACAATCTGGCTGCTTCTTCATTATGGCATAAAATGAATGTTCTGGACCTCCCAGATAGTGTTGTTCAAAAACTATAAAGTAAATTTCAAATGCAAACTGATTTTGTTTTTTGGGCTGGACAGCATTGGACAAAATCTGCTATACTTTTCCACCCTATTCAAAACGTCTGTTGGACATTAAAAACAGAATCAAGACTTTCAGACTTCAAGCAGCACAAAGACTGCTGTATTCGTAACCTTGCTAGGCTGATACAGCTGGTGCTTTGTTACGAAAAGCAGATCATTCAAATATGATGTGCAACCGTTCTTGATCAGACTGGATAACATTATGTTTTTTTTTGATGAGGTTGATATTGTTTTCTTTTTAAAGATATGTACAGTATATTATGGTCAGATAAATATGACATGTTAACACAGTGTAAATATAAATAAAGGTGTGTGAAAAGACAAAAGTCTCTCTCTCTCTCTCTCTCTCTCTCTCTCTCTCTCATAATGATACTATCCAGTGTCACCCAGAGAGGATGAGTTTCCTTTCGAGACTGGTTCCTCTCAAAATTTATTCCTCATGTCGTCTCATGGAGTTTTCCCTGGTCACCGTTGCCTCTGGCTTGCTTATTCAGGATTAATCTAAATCAATATCCAGATTTCCATTAAGCTGCTTTGTGACAATGTCCATTGTTAAAAGAGCTATATAAAGAAAATGGAATTAAACTGAACTAAAGAGGACAGGCATGAATAAACAACAATGGCATCTGCATATTAAACATGTGACCGTTTTAGCCTTGTGTTGATAATTGGTGAAACAGACAAAAGTGACCATGTTGAAACGTTTATTTCTTAGGAGTGACTTTTCCAAATAATATCTTGAATAAATCATGGACTGATACGTTCCTGAACTACCTTGCACTCTGTTATTTGCATGATATTTAATTAATTTTTGATTGCCTCCATGATGTCTACAGGCTCTATAAAGCTGTGATAAAACAGTTTACCACAAACTTACTTTCAAAAGCGCTACTCTTGAAAGATCAAAGAATAAATCGGAGTCATGGAGGACACGCTGTACAGGCACTAATGAAAATAAAACCAGCTCTATCACATGGCAGAGTAAATGATCTCCCTGTTGGAACAATCCGTCTATGATGTGAAATTCAGTCAAGGACAGTCAAAAACAACTGACCTCCACTAGGGTCATAAAGTGAGAATATTAAGACACAGAATTGTTGATGAATAATGAGTTTCTGAAGTAATCTATTGTGAGGTTATTCATATTAATACACACACAAAAAACCTTCTGTTCATTTAAAAGCTGTCTTCTGTTCACTATAAAAGTGATTCAAATATAAATGTATTAACAAAATTTATTATGTCGAGCCAAGGGTAATGACAATTAATTATAGCTGTGGCACTGCCGCAAACTACCACACAATTTTGGACTAGAAGTTCGCTCTGGACTCATTTTTAATCAAACTCTTTTCCATAGAAAATTTGCTCAATACCATCAATTCCCACAGTTACTATTGTTGTTTGTACCTGCTTGCAATCTTTTCTTTACTGAAGATGAATGAATGAACGTGGTAAACACATTTCAGAGCTCCTTGTGAGCATCCTGCTGAGTCCAATATGCTCCCATGTTAATGAAGATGACACAAACTTCATATCTGGTCTCCTGCTCTAGCCATTATGAAAGTAAAAACACCTGCTCCCACAACATATTTGTTGGGTCCCACTGTATACCACTTTCTACAATAGATGTTTATTACTATTAATGGGATCCAATCTTTCTACTGTCGCCATTTCCAAGAATACAGACGATGATATTTTTAATGATCTTTTATACATCTCTGATCTATAAAAACAGGTCTCTATTTATCCCCGGGTCGAGAAGAAGCCGCCAATTTCCATACAATAGTTGTTACTTACATTATTGTTAAATACTTTTAAAAAATAAATAAATAAGTACACTATATTGCCAAAAGTACGTGGACACAAGACCAATCCCCAAATTGTTCTCTTTGTTTGCCTTCGCATTTAGAATTCCACTTTACTAGATCTAAGGGTCCAAATATGTTCCAGCATGACAATGGCCCTGTGCGAGGTCCATGAAGACATGGCTTGCTAAGGCTGGAGTAAAAGAACTCAAAAGGCCTGCACAGAGCCCTGACCTCAACCCAACTGAACACCTCTGGAATGAATGGGAATGCAGACTGCACCTCAGGTCTCCTTGCCTGAAATCAGTGCCCGACCTCACCACTGCTCTTGTGGCTGAACGAGCACAAATCCCCACAGCCACGCTCCGAAATCTAGAGGAATGCCTTCCCAGAGGAGTGGAGGTTATTACAACAGCAAGGGAGACTAAATCTAAAATGGGATGTTCAACAAGCATATATGGGTGTGATTGGTCAGGTGACCGCAAACTTTAGGCGATATAGTGTATAAATGTATTGTATATGTACACTTCTGGCCAATCGTACATATGGATTAGAGGGAGGATTCCATAGAAAAGAACAAGTCAGTGCAAAAAGGCTGGAGAAATAGGAAGTGCCGGGAAATGTACAAAACTTTAGGCAATTAGTGGCAACCAGTTTTGCACGATTTTTTCCACCTCCCAAAACTAAGTGTATATCAGAGCCTTGCTTGCTTGCTCAGAGCTGTATGTGTAAATCTGGATCAGTGTTAAAAAATTAACCATATAGTGTAAAGTCCAAGATTCTGAAGTGTAAGCTCAGTGTTAAAAATATATAATATGCTCAGTAAGCTATGATCGAAACATCTGAGGCTGACACTAAAAGCTAGTTAGCCACTTGGTATAGTATTTTTTCACCTCATATTAGGTTTATTCAACTTATAGTTTTGTCCATTGGCCTGAACTGGTCAAGGAGATTACAGCAAATTTGTGTCATGCACTTGGTCATGAGGTCCAGCTCTGCAAGGATTTCATTGAAAAATTCCAACTGTATAAAAGCACAGTGTTACTCTCAGTCACAACTGCCATGCTCAAAAAGTAATAAGGTTTGCTAGGTTATTTCAAAACATATCAAGTTACAAGTTTTAAATAATTGTTGACACAAACAACGATCCTTCCCTCCCAACTACACCTGCCACAAACTACACCCCACCTCCATATATACACTTGCAATCCCCTAACATGCATTTTTTAAATCTGCAAAAAAAGAGAGGGGTCATCATAAATAAAAGGGGGATGAATCCATGTTCTTCATTTCTTAGCAACAAGCTAGCCAGTTACTCTCTAAACTCAGTGGAACGCATAGTTGAGGAGACTACCCTGAGTTATTGAATAGGAATGTCAAGTTGAGGGGGTTAAGAAGTTAAGACCTCTAGTCGAACGTGGCATTACTTTCAGTGCTACAATATAATCTTACACATACTTATGCAAAAATCATACAAACAACCATACACATACTTATGGAAAAATGCAGTCTCTACTAAGTAGCTCGGAAATGATTCTTTTCTTTGAACACTCTTTCCTGCCAAAGATATTCAGTCAAAGATGTTTGCTAACAACTGGCTTCAACAGGGTGCCTCACCAGCAGAACAGACAAGTCTTAAGAGTCACACTTTTAACATGATACATGATTAATGAGATTCTGAATGCACCAGAATCGCAACGTTATGTCCACCATGTGTATTCTTTACTTTAATCAACTCTCATCCACTGAACAGAAATGAGATAGCTTTCACTGAGGATCATGTAATGATGTCTTAAAACTCGGTAAAAACCTTGGAACAGGTCATAGATCAATACAAACAATGTAGCCTGGTGATGTTATGTTAAAGCGGCCACATCAACAATATTGTGCTTTATACTGTATAAGCGATAATAGTCACATGTCTAATGTAGACCATCTCTTCTTCTCTAACTGCTAAAAGCTATTACACCCCAGGCAACTAGACTGCAAATTGGACATGCTCTCAATGGCTTACACATGCTGAGGGAAGCACACAAGTCATGTATTATCCCAACTGCATGCCAACTGGGGAGGCTTAACTCCCATCTGCTTTACATACTTGAAAATAAAAACAGTGTGAAAATGAGCCGTTTGCCTTTTATCACTAAGCTGCTGTAAACATGGAGATTTTAATGACTCAGAGACCACACAAGCTGCAATTAGCACCAAGTTTGCAAGCAATCTCCCTTTTTGAAGAGAATTTTCTTTGATGCCGTACAAGAACGAAAGCTTTAAAAGGTTTGTCACAAAACAATTAAAAGCACCAGTCATGTGAACTAGAACTGATTAGTTGTTGATCCCAGTTCAACTGAATGTGTAGATGTGTTCCAAACAAATCAGATTCCATGCCAAGTTAAACCAAGTCTAATCACCGAACTGATGCCTCAATGATCTTCTTTCCACACGCAGATTAGCCATTAAATGGGAGTTTTGTAGAGATGGAAAATGTTTGAGGTGATGCATAAGGAAACATAAACTGAATTTGGTTTGCTTTGATTTCAAAGTTAATTAGCACAAACTTTATTAAAACCCCACATCAAAGCTCTGCTAAAAGTTGTATGATGAGATAGACCCACTAGTTTCTTGGCTAAATAAATAGTTTAATAAAATATAATGTATCCAAGGACGGTTGTTTTCACAGAAAACCTTAAGGCGCTTTCACACCTATTAGTCTGGTTGCCAAGTCTGTCTGAATCAGAGTGAAATTTGCTACTGTTGGTTCCTTCACTATTTGGTTTTTGTTTTGTTTTATCACTGCCTATAATTATATAAACCAAAACAAAAAGGTGGCTGAGGGACATGTAGACCTGAAAACATATGCATAAAAATTTATTAATTTACTGATCGGATCATGAAGGTAAATAAATCTTTGCCAAGTGTGTGTAGAAACACTAAAAATGAGTGTGAGTGAGTACAGCAGTCATCTCTGAGCATATTCCAATTCTCAGGTGAGCTCTGTTGCTTTGACTTTACTAGCATTGTTAGCGATTGCACATGCACAAGAAGGTATTCAGGTAATTCTAATGGACCTTGAAGTTTTTCCGGGGAACTACAGGTACATACGTAACACGCGTCTAGTACTAACTCTAACACTGGCCCACTGTCGGTTCATCAATACTGCAAAAGCCTTTATTAGTTTTGTTGAAATGTTTTGCCTTCAGTGAGGATAGGGGAAAAAAAAAAACCAAAACCTAAAAGATGGGCTCAATAACTGGTTCATTATTATTTATACTGTTACATAATCATGCAATTCCAAGAAACTCCACAATTAGAAGACTTCCAATTCCAAAACAATGAAGATGTATGGATTATCATTAGCTACTTAGCATGAAAAAGGTACAAGGTGTCACATTATGTCTTTTCATTTCATTACAGACCCTCACACACGCAAGTGCATGCACATCTTGGGATCAATGAATATGAGCCAGTTCCAGAAGCACAAAAATGTCGGTGTGTCACTGCAATTTAAGTTTAGTCATACAATTAAAATGCATAAATCTTCCACATGAAAATAAAGAAGGGCATTCACATACTTACAAGTTCCAAAACCAAGGCAGCTACTTTTACTTCCTCTTAAGTTGCAGCATCTGATTATTTTTTTTATTTATTTTTTACTTCTCTTCATGTTTACTGGAGTTCTAGTTTTTCTCATTGATCTAGATACTATACTGTCTCATTATTTCACATTAAGGTGCAGCCTCTGTATAGCATTGAATGTTGCACCATGGTCCTGGACACTCCACCATTTTCCACCACTGTGGATGACAGAGATAGATGCTCATCTGACATGACAATGTTAAATGTCATGTCAAAAAAGTGTGATCTCTGTGACTTTAACCTTGGCATGGTTGTTCCTGGCAGATTGACTGGTTTGAGTGTTTCAGTTTAGGCGAGTTTCGATGAGCCTGTGCCCATGATAGCTTCAGATTCTTGCTCTTGGCTGACAGGAGTGGAACCTGATGTGGTCTTCTGCTGTTGTAGCCCATCCGCCTCAAGTTTCCATGTGTTGTGTGTTCTGAGATGCTTTTCTGTGCACCACGGATGTAAAGAGTGCTTTTTTGAGTTACTACAGACTTCCTGTCAGCTCAGATTCTCCTCTGATCTCTCTCATCAACAAGGTGTTTCAGCCTGCAGACCTTTTTTGTTTTTCACACCATTCTGTATAAACTCTAGAGACTACTGTGTATGAAAATCCCAGGAGATCAGCAGTTTCTCACATACTCAAACCAGCCCATCTGCTACCAACCACCATGTTAAAGTCACAGAGATCACACCTTTTCTTCAATCTGTTGTTTGACGTGAACATTCACTGAAGCTCTTGACCTGTATCTGCATGATTTTATGCATCGTGTTGCTGCCAAATAATTGGCTGGTTGGATAACTGCATAAACGAGCAGGTGTACAGGTTTTCCTAATAAAGTGGACGGTGAGTGTAGGTTACGTGGTATGTCAGACATTCAAATCCTTGTGAATAAGCTGTTACTATAGAAAGTGCAGTGCTGAGTTGAGCTTTATACCACCACTTTGGTATAAAGTTAATTTAGCAATTTTTAATAATTTTTTCAAATTAGGCTTAGTATTACTCCAGTTCAAGTGAATACTGTTGACATATGAGCTAGTGATGTTCTTTACAGCTAGTGCTAGTCCAAACTGGTCCAGAGAGGTCATCTTTGAGCAACACCAGGAGCTTTTCTGACAGTGGAAGCCATATTTGTTCATGAACTTCTGAGTGTAAGCAAAGGTAAAACTCTGAACATTATTCCTCAATGGCATATTCCCAGGATTAATTAGATGATATGCCTCCGACATTTCTCTCTGTTCTTCATTTGTCCTAAGAGGTAACACGCCGAGTTTGGCTCGGAACATGCCGTTCTTTTTGAGAGTTACTGTATTAGGGACAAGTGAAGGAAAGGCATGAAAAGGCTCGCTGAGGCCATGCTCATCTAAATGTTCTGAATAAAGTTTCACCACAAATGTATCAGCATGGGTGTTAGAAGTGTAGGGTACTCTAATCCGGGTCAGGATCGCGGCCTATCCAACGAACACAAAGTGCAAGGCAGAGTGGGATGCCAGTTCATCCCAGGGCATCACACACACCCTGTTTGTCTTTAAATCGTCATTATAATGGAGTGCATGGATTCCTCCTGAGACACTATGTACGTATAGCTAAATGTTTTAGCGAGAAAACACAGAAGAACTGCATTAACAAGAAGAGCAAGAGGATGAGCCAAAACTGGAAAGTATCAGTGGGGGCAGTGGTGGCTTGGCAGTTAAGGCTCTGGGTTACTGATCAGAAGGTCGGGGTTCAAGCCCCAAGCACTGCCAGGCTCTGGGTTACTGATCAGAAGGTTGGGAATTCAAGCCCCAGCACTGTCAAGCTGCCACTGTTGGGCCCTTGAGCAAGGCCCTTAACCCTCTCTGCTCCAGGGGCGCTCTGACCCCAGCTTCCTAACATGCTGGGATATGCAAAGAAAAGAATTTTACTGTGCTGTGTCTTTATGTGACCAATAAAGACACATTATCCTAAGGTTGTGGAGGTAATTTTTCTTTGTGGGATTAACGTTTGCAGAGTGTGACATTTTTATTGGGAACACAGTGAAATACAACACTTTTGGCTTTTATATTTTCACCCCCACACTGCACTCCATTGGCATTCTTGACATGAATTGTTGTGCCTTCATTAAAGACAGTAGTGAAGGCGGTGGTGATTCAGTGTTTATGGTTTACTGATCAAATCCTGCCAATATGCCACTGTATGGCCCTGGAGCAAGGCCATTAATCTTCATCTGCTCATCTCACGTTGGATAAAAGCTTCTATGAAATAAGTCATTGTAAATCTAAATGAAACAAGTTCTCTTGTTCCACTACATCACAAAACCCGTCTGGCAGCAATTATATCTTTATTTATTTGAATCAACTGCTACCAGTCAGAACTTGCTGATTGCATTAGGGGCTTTACAATGACTGCATGAAGCAATACAATATCATACAATATCCTAAAATGTTGTCGAAACATTCAGGCTGCAAGTGATGCTGCACTACAGAATACTGCTCAACATGATAAATGACTTTTTTTTTTTTTTTTTTTTTTTAAAACAGAAATGCTGCCTCAAATAGCTCTCATCACATGCTGTGAGGTTTAAGAAGATAAGATAGCTTTATCTGCTGGCCAGTCTGGAGAAGGGAAATCGTTGGGTTTTCCCCTTGGCTCTGTTCTCCAGCACCTCCTCCAGCTGCTTCCCTTCCACATCTCCAAAAGCCATTTCACATCTCTGCACTCCCTCAGGACCATGAGTCACACTTCAAGCCAACACCAAACCATAAACACTAAGCATACATGTACACAAGCAGAAAGCTTTGAAACGAAGACACGAAAGCCAGGACCAGTGAAGTTGGAACAGATCTACCACTACACCTTCATAAGACTTCTTATCCACGTTGCGTTTGCAACATCATACACAGACACCTCAAAATCGAGAAAATAAAGAGTAGAAACACAGTATTAGTGCATGCATCAAGGTCAGACCTTGTTTGACACATACCAGAAGACGTGAAACTTGAAAACCAAGAGTGATTTGATCATACACACTGCATTACGGCATTTCTCTTTCCTCATCCACGTCCCTCTTACAGGGCAAATTCACATAAACACCAACTATCAGGCAAAGCGCTTTAGCAGAAGGGAAAGAGAGTGCGGTTCTCCTCATGGGTGTGGTGGCAGAGCTAAGCGCGTACGAGCAACATCTGTGGTTTTCTCTCAGTATGGACGGATGCTTCATTCCGCCTGCTCTCCCTCCCTTAGCGACACACTTCCTGTTTCACATATCAAGAAAAACAGTTCGAAGCAATCCATGGACCCACAGCTTCCGGACTGAACTTCACTTTCCACCAAAACAAAACAGATTTGCTCAAGTCTCAGTGGATAGGTAAACATATAGATGTGTCATGAGACATGTTTAGGGTGTTGTGATTTGTTTGGCAAGCACACATTTCTGGTATTTCAGAAGCATGGGTTGTAAAGCTGTGTTCAAAAGCTATATGTCATAACTGTGATGCAAATCTGACTAAAAGGATGGAAAAATAAGATGCCAGTAGAGAAACAGATCAAACATATTTCAGGAATATACTGTCAGGAAATCAGTGGATCACTGCCACCATACCCTGATGTGTTTTTCCCCACACTTATCTGTATCATCTTGTTCATGCTTTACATTCGAAAACAAACCTTTTACTATAGTTTAAAACTCAAAGCTATAATCAAAGTCTTAAAGATATATGATTATCATTATCCACCACACAAAGCCATAAGATCCAGGAATAGTGATGTTTAAGAACAACTGGCCATTTCCTGGGACAAATATAAAGTTGCATGATGTCATTTAGTGTCATTGCTGCTGTTGGTATAAAAAGTTACTGTCTGAAGATGTCCTAGTTAATGTCTTTCTTAAATGGATAAGAAGCACATTTTCACATTTGCCTCGCACCTCCATCGTTGGGGGTTCGATTCCCGGCTCTGCACTGTGTGCGCGGAGTTTGCGTGTTCTCCCCGTACTCTGGTTTCCTCCCCCAGTCCAAAGACATGTACTGTAGACTGATTGGCATTTCGAAAATGTCAGTAGTGTGTGAATGGGTGTGCGATGGTGCCCTGCAATGGGTTGGCACTCCGTCCAGGGTGTCCCCCACCTTGCGCTCAGAGTCCCCTGGGATAGGCTACAGGCTCCCTGTGACCCTGTGTAGGATAAGTAGTACAGAAAATGGATGGATGGATTGATGGATGGATAATCTCTCTGTAATATAACTAGCAACTATTCAACTGTATGAGTGATAGATTGTAGTTACTTGAGTCCATTAAAATAATTTTTCAGTAGTACTTCTGGAATGTTCATGCTGATTATTCATGCTGATATTTTGGGAAAACAAACCAATTCTTTCAGAACACAAAAAGCTTGAGGGGAAAAAACACCATCGCTAATAATCCTTATAATTTTGTGTTATGTTATAATATGTCCACGCCGATCATTGCCCCCTGTATCAGTGAAGAAATCCCTCAGTGTGGGAATAACTGGATATTTCACTGGATCTGTTTTAAGTGATTAAGTCTGTAGTTACCTCTGCGGTCCGAATACTGATGTGCACAATTTCGGTATTTAAGCGTGCTTAACTCAACTCGGAATATGACCCTGAATGCATGAAGTGTATGATTAGTGTTGTGTTCTGGAGAAGCAGCAATAGACGTCATTTTGGCTATGTGGTAGCACCAACATGGACTCGCATGTGGTTTAGAGGTAAGAAGACAAAAAAAGCAAACAGCACAGTAAAATATGGGGATGTGCACTTTTTGTGGTTATGTACAGTGGATATATAAAACGTGTACACACCCCTTTTAAAATTGCAGGTTTTGTTTCAAGTAAAAGATGAAACCAAGATAAATAATGTCAGATAATTTAAAAAAATTTAAGTGAAGAACAAAAACATTTTTTTTTTGTTGGGGGGGGCCCTTAAAATAATCTGGTTTCATAAATGTGTGCACACTTTTATAATGGGGCATGTGTCATCAGTTAAGTGATTCTGATTAACCCCAAATAAATAAAAATCAGCTGTTTCTGTAGGATTTTCTTGACATCTTCTTGGTTTCATCTGACTGTTGAAGCCCTGGTCCACAAAGAGCTTACAAAGCATGTACGGGATCTCAGTGTGAAAAGATGTCAATCACAAAATAATTTCCTAAACATTATATGTACCATGGAACACAGTGAAAGCCATCATCGACAAGTGAAGAAAATGGGGCACCACCATGACATGAACAGGACGTTCATCGAAAATTTATGAAAAGAGAAAAAGAATACATATCAGGGAGGCTGCCACGAGACCTACAGAAACATTAAAGGAGCTGCAGGAATATCTAGCAAGTACTGGTCAGTCCCTGCATGTGACAACAATCTCCCATATTCCTCATTCTCCACATTTCCGGGCTATGAGGTAGGGCCAAGCCCACCTAAATTTTGTCAAACCCTGTGGCAAAATGTGTTATGGTTTGATGAGACTGAAGTCTAACTCTAGTCAAGATAGATGGAAAGCTCCAAATACCAATCTATTTTCATAGAAAATGCAACTTACAATCATTATTTTCAGTTGAATTTGGGGAAACCACTTGAAGTATTCGCTGTGTTGAACTATTTCAATTGCTTTTGTTTGATTTGTTCATTGCAAACAGCTGAAAGTCTGTCAATTTTGACAATAAACCTGATTTGCAATGGGGGTCGAATCATTTTGATTGCAACTGTACAGCTCTATACAACCCCCTACACCTTTTAGAAAGCATAACAACATCCAATAGTCAGTATCTGTATGTTTGAGCCCTATAGAGAAGTCTCCTATAAGAAAGAACATGTCTGAACATGTACACACATATTACAGGTCCTCGCATGCAGGCTGTGTAGGAACTGTGTCGAGCCTCAGGTTTATGCATAAAGTGTAAGAAGAGGCTTCCATGTTTGATATACAAGCTCTAACTGTTGAATTACCGCTGGGCTGTAGGTGCTAATCAAACACAAGAAAGGAGAAGTCCTTCAAAGGGTGCATGCTAGCACAAACCTGTCCTTTTTTAATTACACGTGTGACTAGCATCCAGTTGACGTGTGGTTTAAGCTGAAATCAAAGCTCAGCCACAAGACCTCTTTAAAGGCTTGGGTTTAGGGACAGAAATCTTTTAATGAATATAACTGGAAGACTTCCAATGACAAGGGCAATTCACTTGAAACAAGAGAGTGGCTTATCACAGATCAAACATGAGCCCTGGTTCTGAGCAGCTGGGAGCTGGCCTAACCGCAGACGGTGAACTGATCTTACTCTTAAGACCGTCACTTGGTCATGATCTTTGAACAGATAGTTTAATGTATGTTCCTCTCGTGGCGAAGAGCAAACCACAGACAACAAATGCCTCAGTCGGCACCCACAACAAAGCGCGAGCCGTGCATATAGGAATATGCAAGACAACCCCTATTTGCGTATTTACTGCTAGTCTATCACGATGTAGCTACTACTACTATTTTCACACCATGTTATCAGTAGAAATGCACTGATTCCCTGTTTTTATCTTTAATACAATACAATATAAATAAACCTAAATCCAAAAATACAGCAGCAAATTCAGAAACACAAGCGCAAATCAGAAAACATAAAAACAAAAACAAAAATCAAAACAAAAACAAAACAGCAACCTCGGAAACAAAACAACAAGAATTCACTGTGGTTTTTTTAGTTTAGTTACTGTATTTTTTTAGTTGCTGTAGTTTTAGTTTTGTTGCCATGTTTTTAGTTTTGCTGTGGTGTTTTGTAATAGAACTGTTATACATTGATCAGCATGCATGAATGTAAATGTTCAGAACACATGCAAATTCTGTGCTTAAATTATCATATGAAACTTACTTGGCAATTATTCTATTTAATAGATTATTTAACAGATTAATTTTAATAAAAATTGTTTCAGTTGACCACAATCTGTAAAGGCTTTTTATCTCAATTGAGCTACAGATAAATAGATTATGAAGCTGCATGTACAAACAGATACTGCGATAACTAAACTGCTGAAAATGAATACATTTTTGTTTTGTTTTTTGACTTTTTGTTTCTTTTAATAATAATAATAATAATAATAATAATAATAATAATAATCTTTATTTTATAGAGCGCCTTTAAAAGCAGCTTCTCAAAGCGCTGTACACAAAATAAGCAGTACACTGAATTAAAAAAAATAATAATAATATATACATAAAATAAATA
This sequence comes from Stegophilus panzeri, assembly GCA_024331685.1. Classification (NCBI taxonomy): domain Eukaryota; kingdom Metazoa; phylum Chordata; class Actinopteri; order Siluriformes; family Trichomycteridae; genus Stegophilus; species Stegophilus panzeri. Next base: position 17,765,396 of record JANDJT010000114.1, read on the forward strand.
ATAATAATGATGATAATAATAATAAAAGTAGACATCAGTAAGCACATGCTAGTTTAAAAAAAAAATATTTAGGACTCTCACCACAGCTACAAAGTCAAAGCCTTGAAGCTATAAACTGTAACTGCCTACTGTACATTTTAAAAACCATAAGACATATGAACAGACACAGGAATAGACTGTTCTTTTACTATACGAACAGAGAACAGTTGGTTATAACCTGTAAATTAAAGAAACAGTTTGGCCAAAAATGTAAATGTATTGTAAATGTATTATTGTATTTGTTGGATCTATAATTTGCCGAATCACTTTTAACAAACAATTCTGCCTTTAATCTTTGGGCCGCACTTCCCTCCTGAACCTGATGCGCGAGTGTAATGGTGCTGAAGTAGAAAGTGATTTGTAATCAAGATGGTTTAGCTCTGTGATGTCCTTTTGTCCATTTTTATTATAGACTGCTATTTCACGGACTAATTGTGTGTTTAAGATACTGAACAACATGATAAAGCAGTGTGAAGAAAGTGTGTGATGATTTAAGCACACAGTCTGTGCTAAATTCAATAGGCCTGTTGAATCAGGTAGAAAATTCAGACAACTAATGTGTCTTGGCTGATCGACTTCTGGTGTAAGGAGAAAACGGTATAATTTCACATGGAACCTATCCACTTAAACAAAGAGTATTATACCTACAGACTTTTAAAATAGGGTGACAAATGTAATGAAGCAGATTAGGCAACCTAAATTGCAAAATTCCCAAAGGTTTAAAAAATAAATAAATAAATAAATAAAAAATCAGAAATGTATACTTTAAAAAAAAATAATATATATATATATACACACACACTAAGGATAGATCAGGCAACACCTCTGAAGGATGGAAAATCTGAACATGGGGACGGTCCTATCTCTCTATCCCATGTGCCGGGTGAACAATCAAGGAAAGATAAGAGCGCTCTCCCTGAAGGGCTCCAGAGAGGATCAGAGCACAGCCGAACAGCCCTGCAGTCAGCTCTTCCCCAGCTGGGGCCTCAAGAACTGATAAAACACTGGACGTGCACCAGCACAGCTCTCCGTGGCCAACTTTTGTTCTCTCGTACACACACCCATCCTCTCCCTCTTGTGAACTGGTTCACATCTCCGTCACACACATTAAACGCGAGTCCAGATCCGATCGTTATCTCTGCGGTGTGATTCACAGTGGTTAATTATGGCCAGGGGCACAAAGCTGTGTTTAACATTCAGCCAGAACTTGGTGCACTAAAACACTTATTTAGAATGACTTGATCTCCACAAAGTCTTACTCTACAAAATGCTAGGAGGCCAAACAAACATATTAAAGCTGAGGAGAAAAAAAATGCAAGGTTAGTGCTGGGGTGTGATCAAAAATAGATGGCAGGGGGAAAAAAAAAAAAGCCTGTAGGCTATCAAAGCTCATTTAGTGGCACCTGGTATATAATGCACTGTTTTTCCTGCCTGATTATTAATACTGCCTGGATACTCAGGCTAAATCTTGTGGGTTAGTATTACTGCTCTTAATAAAAACAAAACTTGGAAACAGCTTTTATTCCTAATAATTAAGAATCAAATGTCAAGCCTACAGCTTGCAAGTCATTGCAAATCACAATATCTTTTTTAACTTTATTTTAATAACAATTACAAACTGATTGGAAGCAGCTGATTTGATGATAAAATGTTTGTACCAAATTATTCATCTGTAAACTGGTCAAATTTAATTAGAGATTTTTTTTTAATTCCCTTTTTTCAGGGTGTTAAAAAAATAATTTTCGCAACCATTAAATAAAAGTATCACTGAACTTTTTAATTCAACACTACTGTTTTACTGGCAACTTTCTTTCTTTCTTTGCAAACCTATATATTGTGATATGTAGCTTGTATTATAGACATTCAATCAAGAATCATGATATCGTTTTTTGTCATATGATCCAACATTTATTGAGATCTCCATGGCAAAATCATTACATTGAAATCCAGTTTGAACTCTTTAATTTTACACTAGTGCTTAAAGACCTAATGCTGCTAAGAACTATGGGTAGCTTACAGTTTAATATCATTCACATGCCTATATAATCACACTGACCTGAAACAAGATGTTTTGTTATTTCGTATTTCAAACACTGTTTCTGATACTATATTATTTATTTTATTTATAAACACAGAAAAAATGATATTCCAGAGCGTTTGGGCCATTTATTTTACAGTCCAGAATTAGCTCTTTTTGTGTTTTGACCCAAATAGTATACCATAATACCCAATGTAGGTGTTCCTGATGCCTCATCTGACCTGTATACATCTGATACGTTCTTCAAAGGTCAATGTCTCTCCATTACTCCTATCAGAGTGTCATCTAACTGATCAATGACTTCACTTGCTGATGAAATACTGGCTTTAAATTTCTCCCTTCAGACTCTATTTCTTCTTTCAGATGGATCTTCATGCTCTTAAACAATACCTGCATTGAGTAATAAATGCAATGCCACTCAGGTACTTTCATAAAAGAGGAAGTAATGATAGGTTCTTAGGTTGTTGGAAGCTTCTTTTAGATGTGTATCTTCAAAGACGGAGTGCTTTAACATTTGCATAATAGCATTATTTTAGCAATTTTTTCTTCTGGCATTGAAGCTGAATTTGAATTTCCAGTTATACAGATTTGTATGCTTTTCTTGATCCCTTCCATGTTCTAGGACCAAACATAGCCAAACTTAATTAATTTAATCGACACATAATTTAGTTCAGAAAGTCTATTTTAAAGCCCCTATGTAATCAAAATTGAAGTTGTGTGACTTTTAGTATGAATATGTTAGGCTTAAGGTTTTCTATGAGCTAGTGTGCTCCAAAACAATGACAAAATTCGAATTTAGAAGATACACAGGTGCATCTCAAAAAATTAGGATATTGTAGGAAAGTTACTTTTTCCCATAATTTAATAAAAAAAAGGGGGATCTTTTGTATAATCTAGATACATTACACATAAAGTGAAATATTTCAAACACTTTTTTTGTTTTAATCTCGACGATTACGGCTTACAGCTCATGGAAATCAAAAATACAGTATCTCAAAATATTAGAATAAAGAATTTATAATACAGAAATGTCGAC
>JANDJT010000114.1:17798327-17816934 GCA_024331685.1 Stegophilus panzeri
AGATAAGATAGACCGATAGATAAATAAACACGTACCTGGGCAGATATACAGGCAGTGGAACCACCTGATTACAAAAAGTCATAAAACTTTGGTTTTGGCCAAAGTTGGGTTTTTCTGCCTATAATATACAGTATTTCGGCAATGCTACTTGATGAAACCATAAATATATTTCACTAAAATGACGTGGAAATGTTTTATTTAGTTATCAAATCCTGCCTAGTCAACCTTGAAGTCCTGAAGACTTTCCCATGTCAGGAAACTTACTGACTGTTACAAAGCACTGACAGGAGACTCTTTCCATATACGTTATATGTTATGGGATTAAAAAAAAAAAAAAGACAGTGTCCTTCTATCCAACACTCACATTTACTGGGGAGGGAGGGAGAGAGAGGGCGAAAGAGAGAGAGAGAGAGAAAGAGGAAGCTGAAGATAGAGTCAGAGAGACTGAGAGAGGAGAGGGCATGAAAAGAAAAGAATGGAGAAGTATTATTACTAATTACTAATATTGGCACCCTCAGTAAATATGAGCAATCTAAACAAAATGTTGAACCTTTTGATCTTTTGTTTAAAAGATCAAAAATACTCATGGATATCAAACAATTGCAAATAAAATACAGGTTTGTCAAAAAAAAAAAAATCTTTGTTAAATATAGGTGTGCAACAATTATTGGCACCCTTTTAGTCAACACTTTGTGCTACCTCCCTTTGCCAAGATAACAGCTCTGAGTCTTCTCCTATAATGCCTGATGAGGTTGGAGAATACATGGCAAGGGATCGGAGACCATTCCTCCAAAGATCATAAGGTTAAACAATAAAGACATTTTTTCTGCCTCATATTTACCAAGGGTGCCAATATCAGTGGAGGACACTGTATATTATATACATACATACATACATACAGACAGACAAAGAGAGAGAGCAACACAACAAATCCTCACATGGAGAAGAGATTGCGCGCCCAAGCTGATTTATGGGACTCAACAACAGCGAGCAGTCTCTCCAGGGAAAAAACACTTCAATCCTTTCCTAATTACTCACATACGCCACTGACATCAACACACAACTGGACACTAACACACACCATATGGCCTCTCTATAGTAGAATTTATGCACATGACCTGTGTTTCCATGTGGGACAAAATGAAATGCATGAAATAAATGTAGCACTAACAAAAAATCATACAAATAAAAACTTCCAGAAATGAACAAGTAGGTTGTGAATTACTTCATTAAAAATATACAATCCCTCTGAAAGTACTGGAAAAGCAAGGCCAGATCTTTTGTTTTTGCTATACAATGAAGACATCTGAGTTTTAGATTTTAAAAAAAAAACACATGTTTCATGTTGCCCAGGTGTGCCCTGTTAGATTGACTGTTTAAACAGTTAATAGCTCTGAATGCCTACTCTTGGTTTGAGCCCTGGGTTTCACCTGTGAAGACTGCATTTGTTGTTAAAAAGGATAAACCAACATGAAGACCAGAGAGCTGTCTATCGAAGAAAACCATTTTGAAGCAGAGAAAAGCAAGAAAATCTAACAGAGCCATCAACCAGAGCAAGCATAGGGCATAGCCAATACAACAATTTGAAATGTCCTGAAAAAGAAAGAAACCACTTGTGTACTAACAACCAGACACTGAACAGGTCAGTCAAGGAAAATAACAGCAATTGATGATAGAGACATCATGACAACTGTGAAGAAAACACACAAAACAACAGTTAATTACATCCCCAACAACCTTCAAAGGGTAGGGGTGAAGGCATCACAATCCATCCTTTGAAGAAGTCCTCAAGAGCAGAAATATTGAGGCCATACCACAAGATGCAAAACACTCATGAGCAGTAAGAATCAGAAGGTCAGATTGGAATTTGCAAAGAAATACAAAAGATGAGCCACAAAACTTTTGGAACCAATATTAACCTCTACCAAAGTGATGGAAAGACCAACGTGTGGAGAAAGAAAGCATTTAGATCATGAGATCCAAAACATGCAAGCTCATTGGTCAAGCATGTGGAGGTAGTGTCATGGCTTGGGCTTGCATGGCTGCTTCTGGAACGGACTCACTAATCTTTCTTGAGATTGTAACTCATGACGGTAGACGCAGAATGAATTCAGAGGTCTACAGAAACAATCTGTCCATCAACGTACAGAGAAATGCCTCCAATCATTAGGAGAAACTTAATTATGCAGCAAAACAATGACCCAAAAAGTGACGGTTTTAGACTGGCCAAGACAAATCACCAGACCTTAACCCAATTGAGCAGCAACCCAACAACACCTGAAAGAAGCTGCAGTATACGGCCTGTAAAAGCATCTCAAAAGAAAAAATGCAACAGTTTGGTGATGTCAGTGGGTTGCAGGCTTGATGCACTTATTGCAAGTAAAGGATATGCAACCAAATATTAAGTGTTAAAGTCTGTTCCTATACATGACCTCACCTAAAAATTGGGTGGCCTGACTCCGAAAAAATGCCATGTTCTAATCTGTTTAAACACATCTAGATATAAATATCAGGAAAAATGAAAGCTGAAATTCTATCGTCTCATATTCATCTTCTGATCTCAAACCCAAATATCTTCAGTGTATAGCAAAACCAAAAGAATTGCCCTTGCCGTTCCAATACTTTCAGACGGGACTGTAATTAAACCGTTCATATTTTCACAGCACGAGTTTCATTGTTGTTCATTTTAATGAGTCTTTCTCAAAAATCAAATTCATGTCATTCCTATTCAGAATCAAATGGAGCTTGTTATTATGTGCTTTTGGTGAAAGGTGAACACTCAATACACTCATTGTTCAAATGGTTAGTGTAGAAAATAGTGACAAAAACAGAGTTTAGCTAATAATGGCTAGAGTAAAAGTCATGACCATGAAAACGAGATCAAACTGTCAGGGATATCAACATTCTCCTCAGACATGTAGGTAAATTACTATGATATGCCTCTGTATGACTAAAATGACCTGTAATTACAGGAACTACCTTACTGTCATATTGAGAAATGTAAACATTTCATCAGAAAATGTGTCAGAAACAAAAAAAAGAGCAAAGGATTAGCAAATCATTGAACCCGTTGGTGTGGACTGAGAGGCGAAGGCTTTATCCTTAATAATGACTTTATACAACAAAAAGTTTTCCAGAAATCTCATTTGTCACAACTCTAACCTCTGTGACAGTGTGCACTGTGTATGACAAATTAATCAATCCCTAAAAACAGAGCATTGGTGTGAACTTTGAACATCAATTCCGGGACAAAAAAGTTAAAGGTTTAAACAGAATGTTATCAAGATGCAATGAAATGTACACAGTGACATGACTTACCACTTGTGAGCAGGCAGTGCATTTATCAAAGGCCAAGCTGGCAGGAAGAACATTATCAAATCTGGAGAGGAAGCCTCGAATCTGTAAAGATAAAAAAATTTGTGATGAGCCAGTGCTAAATCATTGACCACAGTGCCATCGTGTGGTAGTACATGAGCTCAGATGTGTTGCACATTCATTCTGGAGCTCGGTGATACTCCGTATTAATTGATTTATTTGATTACACTCCTTCATTCAGCTTAAGTAAGCGTTTTGTCCTGGTCATGGTCACGGTGGATCCAGAGTCTATCCCAGGAACACGGCTGTGTGAGATGTACCCCTACCTAGATGGGACACCAGGCTATCAAAGGACACCATCCACACATGCACACACACACACACACACACACACACACACACACACACACACACGGGCAATTTATCATGGGCATTCCCCTTACCAGCATGTCTTTGGTAGGTGGGAGAAACCCAGAGAACCCAGAAGAAACCTAAGCGACCATGAGGAGAACATGCAGAGAAATTCCACACAGACCACAGACATTCAGGATTAAACCTGGGACCCTAGAGCTGTGAGATTGCAATGATTTCCACTGCAACATTGTACTTCACTTATTTGATAAATAAATGTGATAAATTATTAGCCTAAGCCAGGGATCATTTATTTTCTTCCTTGTCACGTTTCCAAACTACGAAAATATAGAAATAATCTTGGAACGCATAGCCTCTGGCTTGTTCTTTAGGGATGTAGATCTACATCCAGATTTCTATGAAGCTGCTTTGGAAGAGTATCTATTTGTATAGTGAAAGCACTATACAAATCAAATTGAATTCAATTGAATTTATTTACTCTAAAACTGGACAGAACTCAGTGACTACTAACCCTATGCTCACACTTGCAAGCAAGACAAACCACATTTGATCTGAGATTTTCTCAGTTCTAAGCTAATTATGCTCACTCTCACACACACACACACACACACACACACACACACACACACACACACACACACACACATTTAACTTGTGAGGACCTTCCATTAACATAATTATTAATGCAGCTAATTACTGCAATGCCTACAAATCTAAACATAACCTTAACCTCAGTAACCAAAAGGAAAAAAAATAGGCTCTCTTAGTTTTCTTACATTTTTTAAAATAAAAGCTGCAGTCAAAAAAAAAAAAAAAAAAAAAAAAAAAAAGTTTTGTGGGGACCAGCCAAATGTCTCCGCGTTCTTACAAACTGGTGGACAGATTTACAGAATTAACACGAGATAAAACATTGCTAATCTCTGTTTGAAGATTCTGAAGATCCCGTGAACCTTCATTCTCTTAAGATTTGTGCTTGCTTGCTTCTCACTTCTTGTCAGAACCTGGGATTGAAGACAAAACAATCTCACTAATGGCGCGACTTGGCAGGCTCTGTGTGAGCTCTTTGGATGAACTAAAGGAGCGTATAATTAATCATGTGCGCATTCAAGAGGAGGTACAGTAAGATCTCTTTTTTCCACTGGAGTCTCTCCATTAGACACCATCACAAGACGGAATTAAATGTTTAAGCAAGATTCAAACGTCTGTTTTAAGCCAAACTATAAATTGGGTGATCTTATACTGCATGCAGAAAGCGAATCCATAGTGTCCATAGTGAGTAAAGGGGTCGTAAAGGACTGTTGTTTGGGTGATATCCAGTATAGCCCTGGCGATGTGGCACGGTGAATGGAGAGCGGCCTTATTTGGAGCATTTCCAACCCAGTTAAAGAGTGAAACCTCTTCACTCTTCAGTAATCGTGAGTCCCGGTGTCTCATTTTCCAAGCGTGTATACGCACTGCATAGTACAGTACTATTTCTGACCATGTGTATGGAGAAACCCCTAGTGGTCTAAAAGTGTAATTGTGGGTAAACTGATTATGAGGAGCTCCATCCCACTTATTATCCATCATGCCAGCATAACTGACAGAGTAATACATGGTCACAGCAAGGTGATATGTAAAATACAATATAAAGACTGATTGGGACAATGCTTTGCTTGACTATTTGACTTTGTGCAGAGAATGTTTTTTTGGGGTGGGGGGTGGGGAGAGGTTAGTCATCAGGGGTTTATTCTCCGATTTATTCATGCCTGATTCACACCCATCAGGCAGCGCTACCTTATCACACAACACAAAGGCCATCACGTGCTTCCTCCAAGGCAGCCAGTCGATCGCATCTTTTCAAACTGCCGCTCATGCAATGTCAGGGCAGGGCGTAACACACTTGGAAGAAAGCTCTAATCCATCCACTTCCGCATGCATGAGCTCACAGACGACCATGATTGGCTAGTGTAACTGTGATCGAAAGGGGAGAGAGTGTATGCCACCCCTCCCTCCCTGACAGCAAGGCCAATTTTGCTCTCTTGGGCTCCTGGCATCATCGGGATGCAAACTCGCTACATATGGATGATAGAGCAAACGCTTTTTCTGTCGCACCACTCAGAGGCCCCGGAATGTGCTTTTAAGGACCACAAGAACCTCTTTGCTAAGAATGACAAGCAGCTTATCGGTCGATTTCATTTGCCCAGTGCAAACTTGCTCCACATTTGGAAAGAATAATGACATGTCTTAAACGCATTCCTGTCACTCCTGCCCTAATACATTACATTTCCAAATACAACAGTAGAAATGACAACAATAATGACAAATGTAATTGGAGACTAGACTGAACACATGTAACCACCGAATCACCTTTTAAAGAGAAGTTATTATAGTGATTTGGGGGCGTTTGTTTACGTAAAGGTGTGAGGTGTTTGTATAAATGCCGATTTTCTCACGTGCCCTGCCGTTTCTTACACACAGAATCAAAACGTGTTCTTTGCATGCCTGATAAGGGAGCTGTAATGTACAATGATTGGTAGGAGACCTGGTGCAGGAGCAACAATCAAATGTGTAATGTTTTTAAGCACCTGGCCCTGTGAGAGAGGCGAATTTTAATGCAGTACCTGAGAGTATAGAACATGTTAAATGGCAACTTAGGAGTCAAAGAAACCAGTAGAAAATCAGCATATTCAAAAGTGAGCATTATTTTAAATGAACATCAGGTAAATGATAACTTGAAAACATTAGAACTTTGTTGAAAAAGTGGATTGTGAAAGTCAATTAAAGCCATGGCTGATAAAAACACCAATCTAATAGAAAAAAAAAAAAAAATCTGAATCGACCAAAAGCCTGATGAAGATTTTTACTGTGGATAAGAAAAGAGCTCACCACTGAAGAACTTAAATAAATAAATAAATAAATAAATAAATAAATAAAAATTAAAAAAAAAAAAAAAAGAGAAAGGGAACAGAATTAGCTTAGAAAGTTAACATTCATGTAAAGCCATTAAGCAGCCAACAGAGATATAGAGAGAAAGAGAAGCAGAGCAGAACAGAAAAGAGGAGCGAGAACAAGAGCGAGTGGGACAGAGAAAAGGACAAAGCTGATAAGAAAACAGGCCATGAGCAGAGAACAATATGGACAGCAGAAATAAAGTAGAATGAGAATAAGAGTAAAGAAGGAATGGACTGCACCATAGTGACGTGACTTACTCTCCAGCCCCTCCCCCCCTGCACTCAGCCAAATGCCACAACACTCAGATTCAGACACTATGAATGATGCTGATGTTACTGTCGATGAGACCAACAATGGAGAGCTGGCAGGATTGAAGTGAGATATTTAAACTTACTCACTTATGACCCTACAATCACACCAGAAAACAACAAGTCACTTGAGTCGCTTGTAGTTTGTCTCTTGTGGGTGTTGAGTGACTGCTACTATTGATGCTTGTGAGCATGCACTGGCCAGGATTTTTAAAAATATTAAATAAGATAAGAAATGTAGGAGCTACATATTATGGAAGCCCTAAGCAGCCATGCATTATTATTATTATTATTATTATTATTATTATTATTATTATTATTATTATTTCTTTCTTGTTTTTTCATGATCTCGACATAAAATAGTTATTTTCTCAGGATCACGACTCAACATGATATAATGTTGATTTTACAGTCCAGGAGGCAGCAAAAGCTTAGCGCAATCCCACATACTCATGGATTAACAAATTCATGGGACAGCTCTATGTCTGTCAGTGATTGACAACTTCCACAGCGTCCAATGCTTGAGAAGGGGATGCTACTCTCTCTTAATGCAGAGATGAAGTCCATCTCTACAGCGGCCCATTATTACGTGTATGATGGCGATGGTGAAGACGCCAACACACATGCAACACCAGTCCAGGAAAAAAATTATATCGGATGGCTTTTAGGGTTTCCGTAATATATAGCATATAGCGCTAAGTAGTTAACCACAAATGCAATAAATGCAATGCAATAATCAGTGTGTTATGTCGATTGTTATGTGCTAGCAAGCTAGCTATGTACACTCACCAGAGGCATCAATGATCTTGCCATTTCCCTCCAGGCCTTATTTTTCTTCGTAATATATTTATACATATTTAATTGTACATGACAGGTTAAGATGAAACCATGTTCATACTTTTTTTGTGTGTATCAAACAGTAAATGCGAATTAATTGCAGGTAAGAACTAAAGTGGGGAACTGAAGAAATGTTGGACTGTATGCTGTAGTATTGTTCTGAGGAATCAGTCAAGTGCTTGGATCTGGTGCTTTTTACTGCGTCATATCTAATTTGCACATTGTCATTTTGTCACTTTGCTGCTTGTCAGTGGCATTGAAATCACAGCTCTGCATACATAGAAAATGAATAATGCCTGTTGCTTTGTCACTTGCTACTGTGAACACATCTAGAACAAGATGTATTAGCCCAAGCAGTGAACAGAGAACAATGACAGTGCATGTCCCAACTGTAGACAATTGGAAACACAGGAAGAACAAAGAACTGACACACATGAAAGAATGCAAGCACAAACTATCATGTGACAGCAAGAAAATTCTAAGCGTATGTAGCCTGGAGGAAAAATAGTCCTGGATGGAGAATAGAGCTAAGCTGCATGATGACAACTGGTGGATACATGGAGACAATATTTCAGCTCCTAAAAACTGGTACCATACCTAGCCACACACCAAGGACACATCAGAGCAGAGAAGATGCTCTAGAGATTTAGAGCCACCTGGTAGAACCATGCTTTCAGGAAAGAAGCTGAACACGTGACAATGATGTGTGATTTTGAACAGACCAAAACACCACCCCAGTACTCACTGCGACCTCTAAGACTACATGACAAGTCCAAAATGTTGCAGCTTCTCAGAAGTTCTTAGTCCATGTTAAATTTTCAAGGTGGGTGTAGGCCTTTCCTACAACACAAGGCACAGCTCCTCAGTCATGGGCAGTGGTGGCTCAATGGTTCATTAAGGCTCTGGGTTACTGATCAGAAGGTCGGGGGCTCAAGCCCCAGCACCCCCAAGCTACCTCTGTTGGGCCATTGAGCAAGGCCCTTAACCCTATCTGCTCAAGGCTGTATCGAGGCTGATCCTGCACTCTCTCCCCAACTTTCCTTTACTGTGACAAATAAAAGCTGCTGCTTCTTCTCACTCCTCAATCGAATCATCAAAGATTCCCCAATATGAAGCAGGATGGCTTGCCAGGGAAAAATGCAGTATAAGAGCCACTCAAAACAAATATATTATACTCAGCATGTACATGGAGGTCAGTAGCTGACCTGTAGCTTTACTGAGCTCCACTGATTTGTGTACTGTTCATGTTCATCTCACTAGTGATGACTTCCTGAAGAACTGTTCTTAACTTACAGACTCGGTGTGAGCAGAGAGGAGCGTGAGAAAATCCCGGACACCACCAGAACCTGGAGGACACGGTTGAGTTCCAGTACAGTGGGTTCTTGTTGCAAAAATGCAACATTTACCATCAGGCTTGGAATCCAGATATAAAATTCACCGTCACAGATTGATTGGCTTGTCGACACACCAAAGGAGCAGTGACTACAAGACAAGTCTACAAGTCAGTTAGTGAAGTGACTTCACTTACATAAAGAAGAAAGACGGTGTTGACTCCGTCTACATGACACTACCACATTATCTGCATTTAGTCAATTATGCAATATTCACCCCAAATGTAATGTATAATATAACTCTGATAATCGTCTCTGTTAAATGTCTTCATAGCAGAAGCATACTCTGCAGCTCTAAAAACTGTCTCCAGAAAGGAGTTAAATGACGGCAAATCAAGCAATATGGCTAAACACCTCACCGTAATGAAATATTATTTCTATATGAAAATTGTGGCCTAGATCAAAGGGCCTTCATCTGAATAAACACCGCAGAAAAATTCAAGCAAACCATCTTTTAATTAATCAGTGCCAATTCCAGAAGGTTCTTCGTATTTCCCCGGTACAGATTCTGCTAGCAGTGGATCTTAATTGAAAAGTAAATTAAAGAATGGGCTCGAGGGAGATATGAAGAGCTGAAGCGTCTACGTGGAGATTGAGAGGAATGGAAGCTGCTGATGCATTTCACATTTATAATGAGCGAGTGACAAAAGGGGGGGTGGGGGGGGGGGGGGGGTGTTGAATGCAGTGGAGACTTCACAAAGTCAAATGTCTTTGAGATACATATTTTGAGGATGGCTTCATGAATTCTTACAATGTCTTGCAATTAAATGTGAAAATAAATGGCTCAAATTTCAACCTTACCAAGCAAAACTGCCACTGGAAGAACTTGTCATGCTATATTTTAAAATCACTCATTCCTTCTTAATCTTTTACACCATACTATACAAAAATCTAGGCACCCTTTTTATGTAAATCGTGTTGGAAATGTTGGTCTTCTGAATTAGTGCATACAAATAAATAAATAAATAAATAAATAAATAAATAAATAAATAAATAAATAAATAAGTGTGTGTGTGTGTTTAAAAACAAAACATTCTAATTATTTAAATAAAGAAGCATATTAAGTACTCATACAGTGCCCTCCATTAATATTGGCACCCTTGGTAAATATGAGCAAAGAAGGCTGTGAAAAATCATCTTTATTGTTTAACCTTTTGTTCAAAGAATTCACAAAAATACCAAAAAAAAATTATTGGTACCCCTATTAATTCATATGAGAAAAATATATTTGAAGTATATTCCCACTGATATTTTACATTGTTTTAGTACACCTGGGTGACTAGGAACAGGAAATTGTTCAACCTTGTCTTCTTGTTTCACAAGAGTATAAATATGAGGCAACGTATAGGCCAAATTCCCTTAGTCATTCATTCCCTTTGTCATGGCTATAAGAAAATAGCACAAGCATTGAAAATGCCCATTTCCGCCAGCAGGGCAATAATTAAGACGTTCCAGTCAACTGGAAATGATATGAATCAACCTGGAATTGGACGCGTGCCTATATTGTCTCAATGCACTGTGAAGAGGATGTCTTTGCTCATATTTACCAAGGGTGCCAATATTAATGGAGGCACTGTAGTTACATGTAAAATGTATACAGTAATAATAACAGTAATATATGCAATATTAGAACTGTGGCAAATCCTCACAGGTGCTTAGAACAAAATATCAGTTCATTTCCTTATAAAACGGCAGATGGTGCTCACTGAAAATATTTTTAGTCAAAATTTCAGTTAATTATTTTCTGTCCATCACTAGAACTACAGCTGGCATTGCATGTTGTGATCATGCACACCATCGGCATGTTTGGTGCCAAAGGGGATTGAATACGAGCACAAGCACCTGAGACCTTGCTGTAAAATCTGACGGTGCATCAGTGATGCTTCGGGACTGTTTTGTAGTTGGTGCTCTTGTGAATACTGATGCTTTTCTGCGAAGCATCAGGATATTTCTGCCTCTGCCACGAGGGTCACACTTGTTAGAGCTTTTAACAAGACGATGAGCCAAATATACTAACATCACAAGACATAAATGGTTAATAAAGCACAAAATCAGTGTTTTGCAGTAATCATTTCACTCTCAAAACCTGTGGTCTGAACTGAAGAAGGTAGTCTACGTGAACAAACCTAAGCATATAAAGAAGCTGAAAATGGTCTGTATGCAGATGTTTACCGAGATCCCTTTATAAGTGTCCACAACCTTGTTACACATTACAGGAAGGACTCTGGCTTCATTCACGCCACGTCGGAATTACCGTAATTACTAGATGACGACCCGGACGTTCTACTCGGAGCTGTTCACGTCCTCGGACTCGGAATTAAACGAGTACGTGTGAGATGATGATGTTCACAACTGCAAAATTACTTCCAACTGTATTGTATGTCTTTAGTTTATTTTCAGATTAATCTTGCATTATTCAGACATTAATAATAGTTAATTATACAAATAATTACACAAATATTATAACTACTATATAACGTTGCAGCAGTCAGGTGGTACAAGTCTGAGCTCTTTTAGCTTTTAGTTGAAGTTGTAATTACTTGTTCTATGAGTTAGTTAGTTTGTTATATTTATATAGTGCTTTTCTAGACACTCAAAGTGCTTTACATAGTATGGGGGGTGGTGATATCTCCTCAATCACTACTAGTGTGTAACATCCACCTGGACGATGTGACGGCAGCCATAGTGCACCAGAACGCCTACCACACACCAGCGATAAGGGTAGAGGAGAGAGTGATGTAGCCAATTCAGAGATGGGGATTATTAGGGGGCCATGATCGAGAAGGGCCAATCAGGGAATCTCACCAAGACACCGGGGTTATACCCCACCTCTTTTTTATGATAAGTGTCCTGGGGTTTTTAATGACCACAGAGAGTCAGGACCTCGGTTTAATGTCTCATCCGAAAGACAGTGCTGACGAGGACGTGAACGATTTTTACAAGTCGGAATCTCGTAATTACGGTAATTATGACTTGGTGTGAATGCAGCTTCTCTCTAGGGCAGGATTCACAGATGATTAATTATTAAAAGGGGGCCAATAATTTTGAACATGGTGCTACTTTTTGCTGTTTGTGTTAAAAACAAGACCTTTAAATCAAACAATGTTCCTGTATCACTTATTGCACGTGTTATTCTGTTTATATATTAATTCCTGCTCATTTTCATGAGGGGTGGCAATCATTTTACGTCAGTTTCAAAAGGTCACACGGATCACAGGGTCAAAACATCAAGCGGACTGAAACAATCGGAGCATGGGCAATACACATTCAAGAACATGCAATATTCCAGGTTTACACATGGGGGTAGTGTTGCCTAAAAAAAACAACAAAAAAACAGCTTTTCGTGAAGGGTGAAAAAAAAACAAAAAGAGTTTGCAATGTAATTACATCAAGTGCTTTGCTATCCCTTATACTAAATGACTTAAAAGAAAAGGGGAAACATACTAATCTACCAGGATATGCAATGTCAAAGAAATAATAAGCTCTTGATGTTTGATTTTCCATCTTCCGTTCCCTGAACAAGGGCACTGACAGAAGACGTTAAAGTCAAAGCCTGGCTGTAAAATTAATCTGGTTATGCATGGAGACTTGAATTTTTTGCAATTAGGGATTTTTTTTTTTTGGGGGGGGGTGACATTACGCTGCTTGGGGTCTCATGTGTAGCTTGCTTTGGAAATGCAACAGAGTTAATAGCTTGCACCGTTATGCTTGGGTGTCCTCAGCTTCATCATTAGCCCCCTGCTTGTGTGTGTGTGCATTGACAAGTGAGAATGTGTTTGTGAGAAGTGTTATTGAGATGCTGTGCCAGGCTTTGGTGTGCAGGCAGGGGGTCAAGCAGGAGCAGTGTGTGAAGCATTTGTTATAAAGCAAGATGAAGGATGAATGTCGCAGTGCATCGTTAAGGTCATATTCGAACGATCGTAATGAATCATATGCAGCAATTTACTGGTTCTTGCACGTTTTGTTCATCAAGATAATCTTCGCAAATGAACACAACTTTCATGAATTTTGAAGCGGAAATATAATCGCCAGAAGGAAAAAAGCTATAAGTTAAAAGGCTATAAACAAACTACACCACGGTCGCTTGATTTCAACGTCACTAACACGAACACTAGTGCTTTCAATCTGTTCCACTTTGGGGAGGGAAAAAAAAAAAAGAGAGAGAATACTAAAAATTGATAAATCTACAAGTTGGAAAGTTTGCGTTGGAATAGTTTGCAAGATGTTGTAGAATAAAATGTGAAAATATCTTGAGCTTGTGTTAACCACAGACCTTATTTCAAGCATTCCACCAAAAACCCATTCAAAAAATCCACTGACTACGGGAAATGGAAATGAAAGTGCAAAAATTATGACCCATTTCTGAGTTTTAGGACTCATTCCTGGCAGAGGAATAAAAATAAATAAATAAAAATAAACGGTCACAGCACCTGCTAGAGGGCACAAAAATTTGTGGCTCAAATTAAAAACAAGTATCAGATTTAAAAAAATATTATAGCAATGTATTCTGTGTTATACTTATTCCTTGTGATTAAAAAAAAACATGAGCTGGAAAATACCTTGTTGCAAATAATCAGCCTTGAAATGCAACAGTGATTATGTATCCAGCTAAATGTGATTAAAAACATCCCAGTTGTCAAAGTTCTCGGGGATCTTCCTTTTTATCTCTCCAATTTTTCTCTTTGTGTGCAGGGAGCTATAAAGGAAGCAAACATCACCGAGCATTCAACTGTTAAACAGGGAAAATAAATAAGACTGTGATAACCGAGCTGAGTGTGTGGTGCTTTCCAAAGAATCCTATTCATTACCGATTTATGCATTCACACCCTAGACTTCCACCTCTGACACTACTCCCTCTTTCAATTGTTCGCTTCCAAATATGTGCATTTTAGACCTGGACCTTTTGTAGACATGGCTCCAGCTAGTTTTATAAATGAGAGCTTGTTTGTGTGTGTGTGTGTGTGTGTGTGTGTGTGTGTCAGCTCAACAAAAGCTCATGCATCCATGTTCAGCAGGCACTTCCGAATGGTCCTGATTGCAGCTTTTTGTGCTTCCGAAACAAAAAACATGAAAGAATTGACTTGCACTTTCCCTGAATGGCATACCAGCACCATTCTGATTAAGGCGGCATATTTAGGAAAGATTATATTAAACAGATGTAAGGAAACAGGGAGCAAGGCCCCATGCTACATCCCTCATCTGTAAAACCTCACGATATCCTGTATATGAGGTTTCAGAATTAAACATGTAAGATATAGTGCTACATTTCTATATAATAGACTAAGAATATACTTACAGATATACTTACAGATATACTTACAGATATATAGACATGACCTCGATCATTTTTGCTGGACTTCATATCACCCATTGTGTTTACAGGCATGTTTCTTCACATAAAAATGAATGGCACCAAGATTTTAGCCCTTCATGCTGCTTCTGTCCTCTCATCTGCTCTAAGGCGGTCAAATTAAAAAGTCGAACTTCGAATATTTGTTCAATTTAAGATAAAAATGCACATTTGTTGGATTCAAATTTAAGATGTGCAGCAGGAACTAGCACCAATAATGTTTTCTGAAGAAGAAAAATCTATAAAGGATAGTTCTAGTGTTTCAAATCTTCCAGTTATAGTCAATAACGTCGGGGATTGAGCCGCTTAAGCTGCATGAGCTGAAGCTGAACAGTGAATGAACACCAGTAAGCTGAAGCGCTTTACTAGAGGGTCACTCAACCAAACGCATTCTGAATATTCTAAAGAATTAAAAGCTAATTGCTCTTGGAAAGGGTGTACTTGCATAAAATGGTCTTAAAATTACAACCTCAAAAGTACTACATGTAAAATGTAGACAAACGTGAATAAAAACAGAATGCAATGATGTGCAAATCTGATAAACCCATATGTTCTTCACAATAGAACATAGAAAACATATCAAATGTTTAAACTGAGGAAATGTACCATTTTAATGAAAAAATAAGGTAATTGTGAATGTGATGGCTGGAACATGTCTCAAAAATGTTGGGACAGGGGCAACAAACGGCTGGAAAAGTAAGTGTTATTAAAAAGAAACAGCTGGAGGAACATTTTGCAACTAATTAGGTTAATTGGCAACAGGTCAGTAACATGATTGGGTATAAAACCTACCAACCAATTTCCTTATAAATCAAATCAAACCTAAGTCTACTGATCTACTGCATTTTTAAAATGCAAAAGGGCTGCCACACCAAATATTGACTTTGTTAATTGTATTACTGTCTGCTGCTCTTTATATGAGATTTTTTTAAATGTAGAAACATTTAATAGTTCGCTTTACAGCATTTCTTTGCATGTGGCGAAGACTTTTGTACAGTACTGTGTGTACTGTCAAAAACATACATTTCAGCATGACACATATGATGCATTAAACTGGCACTAGACTTGAGTGGAAAAAAAAGAAGAAGATAAAAACAAAACAAAAAACAAAAAGTCCAAGATCAGAACTGTGCATAACTGAGACTCATCGAAACTCCTGTGTAACTCCTAAATACCACTTACAGTAAGTGTGTAGTCACACACACTTAATTGTAAATACAGCCTGTTTGTGTTGAAATGTGATGCTATTGAAAGTTTGAATTGAAGTGGAAAGCTCACTGAAGTGATATAAGCAGCTTCAAATGATATAAAAAGCAGCCATTAAGACTGTAGACCATGCAGCAGTTTTGCAAGTTATGTACTAAGATAAAACACATCAGTTGCCTTTGTAGTTTTTCACTTCCATTGCAGAAACAAGCTTTAAATATCTTTCTTCAGGTTTCTCATTTATATTAATGTCTCACCACTACCTGGCCTCTAAAACAACATACAGTGTCCTTCATATGAATTCATAGGGGTGCTAATAATTGTTGCACACCTATATTTAAGAAAGATTTTGTTGTTTGATAAACCCGTGTTGTGTTTGCAAATTGTGTTTGATATCCATGAGAGCAGAGTATTTTTGTGATTTTTTTTCAACAAAAGATCAAAAGGTTCATCAATAAAAATACAATTTTTTATTTTTTTTTTTACAACCTTCTTTGCTCATATTTACCAAGGGTGCCAATATTAGTGGAGGGCACTGTATGTACAAGACCTGATTTTTTCATTAACATTGAGAGTTTGTGCTGAATAGATGAGCACAAAGACGTGTTTTGACAGCATGTCTGCCAAGTAAGCCCATGCCTCTTGTTCAAGATGACATCACGTCTTTGTTTCACATCTAAAGATCAACCCAAATTTTCTGGGGAATACATGAGTAACAGACAAGTGACACAGACATGGTCAAAATAAGAGATAAAAGCGTTTAGAATCATGCTTTTGTTACATTAAAAAAAAAAATGATCTGGAGTTAAAAACTTGTTTGTTAAATCTCCTCAATCTGTAACATCATTCGTCATAAGCCCTGCGTCCAGCTGGACAGATACAGATAGAAGAACAGAAAAAGGGATGAACTTTCTAGATGACTGCACTCACTAACCTGATGTGGGACGAGGCCAAGTGAGGTCGGCGGTTCATTCATGCGATCATCACTGCTACTCGCCACCGCATAGCCTCTGCAAAACAGAGAGAGAGGACGAAAATAGAGAGATGACACACAATGAATATAAAAGCCTCTCTGGATTGCTCCGTCTTTCAGATTCTCATTCCATGCATCAGTTCCCTTCAAATCCATTTATATTTCAGTTGACTGATCTGAGAGTAAGCCTCTCTCTCTCTCTCTCTTCACCACACTTCCTGAAGATATAAACATCCTACCAGGGTTGCAGAAAAAACAAAAACAAACAAACAAAAAAAAAAACACCAACCAAACCCCCCCCCCTTTTTTTTTTGTATTTCTAAACAAACAATTCATTATAATCATTGATTAGTTCCTAATACATTTGGTGGATGAGCCAATTTTTTTTTATTGGAATCACTCAAAAGCAATTAAAGACTACACAGAAACAACAAAAGCAGGAAGTGCATGAATATATGCCTTTTTCACTTGATATCTGTATTTTTTCAAAATGTTCTGTTATTGTTTTAAGCCATGACCATTTTATTATTATGACTACAAATAATTGTGTCTATAGAAAAACATAATTATGCACCTTTCATTTATGAGATTATGAGACTGAGACATTTGTTCCTAAATTAATCTATTTCCTGCTGTCCACTTTCACTAATGACGCTTCTTCGGACCAAACTATCTATCATATATATATAAATAAATGATTTGTAGCATTAAAAACATTATAGAGAAAATGATTTAAAAAATATTTTAATCATTAAAAACAATGCATGAATACTAAATACTAAATACTTAAAATGAATACTATTACAGATATAATGCATGTCCATAAAATCTATCAACTTACCTACCCTTTGAAGAAAAAAAAAAAACTCCATATAAGGAATGGTCTGTTGTATAGGGTGTCCCAAAAGTCTCCATACATAGAGAAAATTAACACTTTTTATCTAAATATCTTCCAACATTTTTCCATAGTTAGTTTATATTATATTATATTATATTATATTTAACAAAAGAAGGACGTAATGAAAACATTCTCATGGCTGGATCAGAAAGCTGTCGCAAGGCTGTGATGGACTTTAACAGGAAACATGGCAAGTACATCACACACGAGACTGCTGCCAAACTTATTAACAAATTCAAAAAGACTGGAAGTGTTGTGGACCAATCGAGAAGTGGACGTCCACAAACATCCACTGATGAAGGTACAACTTCTGTGGTAATGGCATACTGTACGTAGTCCCCTATGTATGGAGTCTTTTGGGACATCCTGTAGAATCACAGCACTAATTACAGCTGATGTCATTTCCCTCTGAGGCAGACGTTTTTAATGAGCCCTGGTGAGATTCCTATGTTATATAATTATTTTAGATATAGTTGTTTCAAATATTCAGATGTACATATTACAGAAAATGATTACATAAGCCAAATATAAACGCAGCCCATGGTGACATGTGGTTGGTCTACAAAGAACAATTAGAAGTCAAAATGAGAAAAAGGTCAACTATGTTATCTGTTAACTGGGTTACCCAGTAAGAGTAATTTATATGAGCACAGGGTAAAACAAAACATTTATTTGTCCTTTATTTGGAATGGATTAAAGGAGATTAGGTTATTGTCAGCTGAGACGTAGCAGCATTACACGGCTAGGCTGGACGCTGAACTTCCAGAAGGGCAGCTTATTATTATTATTAGTTTATAAAGACATTATCTTCTTGTTGCCAAAGTACAGGCTACCTGTTTAGACAGTCTTTGAATTTGACTTTCTATTGATGCACTGCCATATGAGATATATTTGAACTAAAATGAACAATGTTTGTTTTTTCGGACATACAGTCATGTGAAAAAGTAAGTACACCCCATGGAAATTGTTGGCTTTTTTGACATATTTGGACAAGGAAACATTTGATCCTCTTTGAAACAGTGC
>JANDJT010000114.1:17822694-17836692 GCA_024331685.1 Stegophilus panzeri
TAGAAATGTCCAATTTCCATTCTTCCTGTATTTTCTCCTCAAAGGCCTCTTTCAAACTCTCCCCTGTGTGCTCAGTGCTCAGACCACTACAGCCCAAGGACCAGGAGTGCATCTCCCAGGACTTGGTTATGTACTGCATGGTAATGGACATGAATGTGTCTGCAGCTCTGCTTGAGCAGAGCTCCTCCGTTGTGCAGGCATAAAATGGTTTTTCTTTGAGATGTTCTGAAATGAGGTCTCTGGTTTCGGTGTATAGTTTGGGGATCTCTGAATACATGAAGTAATTTCTGCTTGGTAGCTGGTATCTGGGGTTTAACTGCTGAAGCATTTGCTGGAATCTATGCTTTTCTACAGTGTAGACAGGAACTTGATCCATGCATATGAATTCAGCAACTGCCCTATCCAGTTTCCTTGCTTTGTTTGAGTTTTTGTCATATTTTCTGTGCCTCTGAAGAGCTTCTGTTAAGGTTGGCTGCGTTAATGTTTGCTGACTTTGCTCCTGACTCTCCTGGTGGACATCCTCCTCTGGCTGATACTGGAGAGAAAAAGAGAGAGAGCGAGAGATTTTATCAAAAACTGTCTGACACTGACTAAAACAGTGGAGTCTACAGGTGCTAGGTGCACACCTAAACACACACCTTATATGCTAAATGCAAGCATTAGTTTAAATTCACTGACATGGTCTCAGGCCGAAAAGATTTATTAAAACCATTAAAATTAAAATAATTATTTAATCTAGTGACATTAGGTTATATGTTGCTGACAGGACACGGGCTGAATGGCGATGCATGTTGGCCCATTAGGAGGTAGTTTATAACATTACAATGCGTTAGTGCCGTTAACAAATAACTGGCTATCGCTAACATTACATGGAGCATAACGTTAGCTGGATTCATGGCCACAATGCAGCTGCCTCAAACAAACATAATATAAGACGGTCTTTCAGGATAAGGATTAGAAGTTTTACAGTTTATTTGACGTTAATATGACTTGAAACTCGCTCACCTTGCATTCTTGGAAGAGATCGGGGTGCCTGTCTTTCAGGTGCTTTGCCAAATTCGAGGTGTTTTCTCCTTTTGTTTGAAGTGTACAATGGCATCGTTTCACACCGGCTTCAGAGCATCAATTATATGTTTGTTGTCATCCACCTGGAATGCGAAGTATTTCCATATTCGACTCTTGCCTCTTTTCCTCTCAGCGAGTCAGGGAGGAGCTAAACTTGTCGCCATCGCCATCTTTTGTAGTTTTTCCCGTGTACGTAGTTGTTCTTCTTCTTCATCACTTGTGGACCGACTAAAACACTTGCACGTATTTGCTGCCCCCATCAGGTCCGGGAGAATTGCAACCTCCGTACGTTCGTTACAATCGGTACCAACGCTACTGCAGAAAAACAAGTACCGCCACGTTTTAAGAATGTTGGTACCGACTTGGTACCGAAGTATCGGTTCTCGTGACATCCCTATTTACTACTACCAGACATTTAAAATGGCCTGAATGGGTAAAAGCCTTTCCAAACAATCTCCTCAAATCATCATTTAAAAAAACTTGAAGCAGAAACATATTCTAAATAATCTGCTTTCATTAACTTTTATTGGTTTTCAACCTCAGCCAAGCAGAAAAAAATTGCATGTACAGTACTTTTTTTTTATTTCTGGAATTTCCATTTTATTCTGAAACTCAAACCCACCTAAAAGAGATAGACTGAAAACAGATCTAATTATAGAGGAATAGAGGGAAATTAAATCTGTGATTGCTTTGCCTTGAGGTTAATGTTGGTCTTGTGGGCCAAACTATGCAGTACAAAGTTGAATAATTGGGGACATTCCAGTGTCTACCTGTACTTCACCAGAATTCTTTTCACCAGATTTCCTCTCGCCAATCACGAGTCAGAAAACACTTGTTCCTCCGACACAGCCTTAAAAACTGTGCATAGCTGGTTGAATTGATTCGTTCACTTCTTCAAGTCTGAGTGACTTAACAAGTGAAATCTAAACTAATCAATGAAAGCTTTGTACCAGGTACATTGGTACATGTAGAGTTGAACAAAGCCTATTCCCTCTGCTTGCACCATCGTGTTTAGTTCTGCCTAGCACAGTAGTCTGGGAGTCTCGGATAGAGGCGCGTCAATCAAACATGCTTGTTTGAATAGACGGCCACACCCATTAGGGAAACTCTCAAATCGGTCTGATCAGTGTGTTTCACTAGTGTTTGACTAATATTTTATCAGATTTCTATGCTAGATTTTTCATTAACACTTGATGTTTAAACTAGAGATGCATCAGTACCGATTCTGGTATCGGGTATTAATCCAATACTGTGCTCATTTACTCATTAAAAAATTATCCAAATACCAGTACACAATACCATGTGATACTATGTGGTATAATCCTAGTAAACATTGGCATGCTAATAAACAGATGACACAAAATGACAACAATCTGGAAGTATTTCACAATTAATGTTGGCAGTTGATGAGTTCACTGCTAGCAACACAACAGCAACAAACGCTGGCTAGCCGAGAAAAAAGGTCTACAGGCAGCGCTAGGTGAGTGAAAATAACAATGCTTAACCAGTATGTTGTTTCTGATGATCAGCTGCTATTAGTCATTGACAACAAGTGATTCTTACGCAATGAAAACAAAAATGTACTTCACTTACAGCTCTACAAATTAAAAACAAAACTGGCAATTCTCCATTGCAGCTCCGATGCAGTGGTGAATTGGCGGTTTTAAAATTAACTAGCTTATGTTCTAAAGAATTTTCATGGCCACTATTGTCCCTGAGAGTTTAATACTAAGTAGCTTGTTCATGTCAGTATCTGTATCGGTACTGACGAGTACAAAGAAACCTGTACTCATACTTGTACTTGGTCTGAAAAAATATTATTGCTGCATCGCTGGTTTAAATCTTAAATTAGTATCACGCAAAAAATTTACACGTATATTTTTTTTTTCTACCTGCTGATGGCAACTTCAATAAAACATGAATTCTAAAAATGAGATGAATTGGCTGCATTGCCTGCTATGTTAGTCGATCACAAAAGCTCAGGTCACGCATTTCCCCAACTCATTTCTCATTCCCTCACTACCTTCGAGAAACATCTAAACACTCAGCTCCTGCAAGACGACTTGAATATCAATGCTTCTTCTCCTTCCCTCCAGTTTAGGACTTTTTAGGTTTGCTCTTTTAGCCATGCAGTTACCTGCATTCCCTATGATTACTTACCACTTATCAAAATAAATAATAACAATAAAAATAATTTAGCATACTAATTAAGGCTTTTTAATGTATATCTCTTTTCCAAATATCGAAAATATATAATGTAAAGATGTAAGAACTCACATGGGATCTGCTAAGAACACACATGTCTCGTCTTTGCATTCCATCAACTTTTCTTTTTTCCACAAACGTATGGGTCTCGACACTGGGTGATACATTTTGGGATTTGAAAGAGGGGGGATTGAAGGTTTGAACCCCCGGTGGGGGTTGACATAACACACATACACTGCAACTGATTATATATGGGTTAAATAACTTTGCTATAATGATGTTCATAAAAGGTCAGCAAAGTCCATTCCTCCATATTTATGATGTTTCCAAAATGTTTTTTCGGGGGCGGGTTGGGGGGAGTTAACATGCGTGGTATAACATATGGAGATCAAGAACATCTTGTTCTTACAGTTAGAGACTATAGCTCATGTTTTTCCATGCTAACATCTGGTCAGTGGTTTTTCTACAGTGGAATGGTACGTTATTTCTGCTGAATGAATAAATGTAAAATGTATGCCTGCTGACTGACTGAAAGCTGTTCAAGGGAAAATTTCATAATATTGGCGAAATGGTTGTCCTGGAGAGTCATCACAAAAATACTACTTTCGCTGGTGCGTTTTTAATGGGTGCAACCAGTTCAAATCTGCCAAACCATTATTTCAGTAATCATAACATTCATTCATTAGAGATGGAACTGTGCACTCTCTTCAATAATTTATTGATTTAAAAAGCCACTAGGATAGATACTAAGGAGTCCTTTCATTCAGTGTCAAATTCAATCAATAGGAAATAAAATGATTGAATAATGTGTTCACTGGTCCCATCTGTCCTACCTGGTGTCGCTGGAGTCGAGGCTGAAGAGGAGTCTGATGCACACAAGGATGATGATGCACTGGAGTCTTCAGCGTCTGAGTCTTTGGGTTTCTTAAGGCCATGCCTCATTACAACAAAGGTGTCAAACCCCAGAGCTGCATTAACTACAAGCTGGAAGGGCAGATACGTTAAGGGAAGGGTTTATTTCAGAACGCAATATAGCTACGTTTGCAATGACAGAAAAAAGATTTAAACAGCCCACACTCACTGAACAAAAGCAAGCATGTCTTTATTCTACTATATTTTCTGTACTATAAGATATTTGTGTCCCACTAAACCTCATTCACTACATGTGAATATAGAGTGAAGTCAATTATAGTCTAGAAAAACATGCATTGACTTCTTCACTGATGTATTATTCAGACCAGTAAAAGTTAATATACCTTTCTCTGGCTAGCTGCGATGACTGTGGGGAGCCATCGACTCTCCCGTGTGTCCATAAGCAGGAAGACAACGTCATGTGCTGAGATCAGTGACTCTAACTGTTCCACGTCTTTCTGCGCCTGAGCAATCATCACTTCAGAAAAACTCACAGGGTGGCCAGGCATGGGGATGCTCATGTTGAATCCCTCAGTATTCTGGAATGGCCAGACAAAAGAGGTTTGCATGTGTGTGCATGTGTGTGCGTGTCCCGAGTTGAGCTGGTATATGTTTAAGTGTTGCTAGGAGAGAACAGATCTAGCACAATCCTAAAAACAATAAAACAGATAATGAAGATAAACAAATTAATGCATTTTTGCAGGGAAATCCTGCTTTGGGAATGGGGCATGACTGAAAGGAATGGCTTCCCGGATCATGGTGGAAGCTCATGGTGGAAGGTAGTGGAAGCTCAGTGGTTAAGACGTTGATCAGAAAGTCATGAGTTCAAATCCCAACACTGCCATGCTGCCACTGCTGGGCCCTTGAGCAAGGCCCTTAACCCTCAACTGCTCAGTTGCAAAAATGAGATAAATGTAAGTCGCTCTGGATAAATGTGTCTGCCAAACCCGTAAATGTAACATGATGTAAATCTGAACCTGAGTGGTGAAATGTTATTAGACATATGTGCAAGTCATGGACTACTAATAACAAACACTTTGTTCAAACACAATGTTGCTCGTAAGTGTACTTGGTACCAGAACACCTTGCGCCAAAGGCCAATGATCTTAGACACTTCAGAAATGAATAGAGCTGTCATCTGATCATGAACATTCAGTGATGAGCTGGATTTGTTGCTGGTCAAATTTATCTCGTTAACCCAGGAGAAACTGGCATAAACTTCAGGAAGAGAAAAATTTAACACACCTCTGGAAGCTTCTGCCATGTAGTGAATGAGGTTGGGGACATTGAGTCTGAATGGACCATGTTCAATTCCTCGATCGTAGAGTAAGCTGCAATGAACTGTGGACAGAAGAATGTTGGTGCCTCTCATGGAAGTAACCCTAGAATGTGTTGTTGGACACCAGTTGGTAGGAACACCATTAAGTTGAAAAGGAGGGGTATGGGAGAGCCAGAAGGGCTGCAGAATCTACTAAATCAGTTGTAGAAGCAAAATCACAGGCATGAAAGGAGTTTGGAGAGACCATAGAAAAAAGACTTACAAAAAAGATGTTCTGGCATCATTAAGTGCCTCAGAAGGGGAAGATAAACCATACACAAGCTCTGCTAGGCAAGTGCAGGGGAGTGTTGACCTCTATTGCGGATACTGTTGAGCGATGGAAGAAGTACTTGCCCTCCCTTCAGAAGTCAGCGGCAGAAGAATCTGGTGTGTTGGAGTCCATCTCTGTGGCTGAGATTATGAAACCTTCCTGATGGCAATACTGATGGGATGAATGAGATTTCGCAAGATATGTGGAAGGCACTGGACGAGGTTGGGGCTGTGTGATCTTCAAACTCTCTTAAATCCACGAGTGATGGAAAAAGAGAGTGCAAGATTGATAAAGGCCAGCAGTAACAGCAGTGTTACAGCTATTGTAGCAGTCTGTGGTGGTGAAGCAAGAGCTTCATTTGCAGACAAAGCCCTACTTACTTTACTGGTCAATCCACATCTCTATCCTCACCTATGGACCCGAGCTTTAGATAGTGACCGAAAGAATAAGGACAGATTGCAGAAATTAGGTTCTTCTAAAGGGTTGCAGGGCTTACTCTCCATCATAGGGTGAGGAGCCTGACAATCCAGAAGGACTGCGGAGTCGAGAGGCCCCTGGCACGGATGGCCCCTGGGTGGCTAAGTTGTATTAGGCGCATACTACTGGGTGGAAACCCTGGGACAAATCCAGGACCTACTGGAGAGATTGCATCGCACAGTTAGCTTGGGAACGTCTGGCGATCCCTCAGAAGGAGCTGGAATGTGTGGCTGGTTATAGAGAAATCTGGACTGACCAACTTAGCCTGTTACCACTGTGATACCCACCAGGAAAAAAAAGAAGGAAAATGAATTAATGAAAAAGAGGACAAAAATACATCTTATAGTCTGGAAAATAAGTAAAGATAAGATGAATAAAGATACACAAGCCAAGATGCAATGAACTTGTATACAGCTTTTTGGACTATTAATAGCAGCCCGACTGCATTAAAGTGGGTCACTTTATCACTGCATGGCTTTTCATATACTCTGTTAGGTAAATAAATTACAAACACAGTATAATTAATGATGTCTATTCAGGTCTGCATAACAGTTCCATTAAATCTTCTGCACTTCCTTTCATTATTCGTTTAAATTGTAATGTGAAAAATATTCATTTATCTATTTTTAAAAAAAATGACAAAGATGACGCAAATGAGACTGAAGTGATTAGTGACTCATTCATCGCTCACATTCTGATGTCTCAACACTCCCGAAATGAGTATTACCCTAAGGAGGTTTCTGCAGTATGTGTGCGTGTGAGAGCAGGTTGGCGAGGATTAGAGCACTAATTATGGCTGAGATAAGAGCAGAGTCTAATTAGCTCTAATCGCACAGGGGTTTTGCAAAGGTAAAGTATGAGTTGCTCATTAGCTAAACAGGAGGAGGCGATCAATGCAGGAAACATCAATAAATTATGAGCAGTGTGTAAACAGAACAGACCTCTAATTCAGCAGAATGAACAAGCAAGAATAATGCAGAGGAGGACGTGGGGATTTTGGAGTGAGAACTACTTGAAAACCACACAGACACACAAATAAGAATTACCATCTTTGTCAGGTATATGCCTGATTTTTTACTGAGTTTTACTATAGCTAAATAATGCAATACCTATGCCTAAAACTAACCCCAACCTTAACCTCTAATAAACTACTACTATATCCCAAACTACATACTCTAAAAGAGTAAGTAAGTAAGTAAATTTTATTTACATAGCATGTTTAACACAGCGAAGCTGACCAAAGTGCTGAACAGAGAGAGTAAGAAAAGTAAAATAGAAAATAGAATAAAACCAAATAAAGACAGACAATAGACAATAGTAAAAATTAGATTAAAAATGCCTGGGAGAAGAGATATGCTTTCAGCATCTTTTTAAAAATGATAATTGAGGGTACAAGGCAGATGGGGTAGTGGTGGCTCAGTGGTTTAAGGCTCTGGGTTACTGATCAGAAGGTCAGGAGTTCAAGCACCAGCACTGCCAAGCTACCACTGTTGGGCCCTTGAGCAAGGCCCTTAACCCCAAATTGCTCAGTTGTATAAGTGAGCTAAATGCAAGTCGCTCTGGGCGTCTGCCAAATGCCATAAAATGTAAATGTAAAATGGATGTCCATTGGCAATTGATTCCATAAACGAGGGGCGGCAACTGAAAAAGCTCTATCCCCCTTAGTTTTTAAACGAGATCGAGGGACATACAAAAGAAACCTATCAAAAAACCTAGTATATAACAGGCTACTCCACTACAGGAAGTAGTAGCTGCACACTATGTTCACATTCTATTCAGGCCGTACAAGATTTCGTGGAGTTTTGTCGCGATTGTTGCGGCCTTTTTCAAAATTTGAGAGTTTTTTGTGGAAAACTACTTGAATTGGCGAAATTGCAATTGCAAGATATCGTTTTGCACGGTCTTACACAGTGATGTTTGTGGGTAATCGAGACCTTTTAGCTGTACCCATGTTTAACGCACGTGAATCGCTGAGGGCTTTGGCTGAATGCACGCTGTGATGAAGTCACATGACACACCTCGGCTGAAATCTGCAGAAAATCTGCAGTAATTTTGAAAAATTGCAAGCTCCTCTGAATATTGCAGAGTTTTCTTTATTTTGCGTTCATTTCTGTGATCACAAAATCGCCAGATCCTGGAGGGAGTGACTGTTTAGCACATTAAACATGTTGAAAAAAAATGAAGATGCTATATATTTGAGTGTAGATTTTGTGTGAGATGAAAAGGTAGAACACTAAATTTCATAGTTATGAGTCATTTCCTCTGCTTTTGCAAAGGGTCTTTTTTTAATTTGTTCTCATTAGCAAGTTATTAATCTTGATTCCTGATGTCATAAGTACCTAAATTCTTCAGTAGTGAAACTAAACTTGGCCTGTGGAAGATGAAATCAAATGAGTAAACAAGTATTCAAGAAACCCCCCCCCAAAAAAAAAAAAACATTAAGAAAGACTAATAATATATGGCCACTTTTCTTTAGCACCTCCATATACACTCCCCAGACACTTTATTAGGAACACCTGTATACTTGCTCATTCATGCAATTATCTATCATTTGGCAGCAGTGCAATGCATAAAATCATACATATACAAATCATGAGCTTCAGTTAATGTTCACATCAAACATCAGAATGGGGGAAAAATGTGACTTTGATCACAGCATGGTTGTTGGTACTAGATAGGCTGATTTGAAGATTTAAAAAACTGTTGATCACCTGGGATTTTCACACAGTTCTGCAGGCAGAAATGATTTTTTAAATAGACAGGTTATAAGAGAATCGCCAGACTGGTTTGAGCTGACAGGAAGGCTACGGTAATTAAAATACCTTCTCTTTACAACCGTGGTGAGCAGAAAAACATCTCAGAATTCACAAAACATCAAATCTCAGGTTCCACTCCTGTCAGTATTAGTATGGTGTTACTAATGAAGTGGCTGTGAGCACATTAGAGACTATCTACAATGTGAGCACCTTGAGAATCTCACCAAATGCCCAAAACCTACTTTAAAATGCTAACCATTATCAGTCAGAAATAATGTGATCTGTCAATTAGCTTCAAATCTCCACTCAGCCTAAGCTCAACATTTCACACGAAATGCTTAGATAATCTGATGCACAGATGCCAGGACATTTTTTCTATTCTTAAATGCAAAATAGGATTTGGCTAGAGAGCCTTTTCGGTCCATTTGGTTATCCTTCAGCTGAAAACTCTCCTTCCATAAAACACATAACAGCAATCCATAGAGCTCAGGTTTCTCTAGTGTCAATAATTCATCCCAGGTAAGAACAAAAATGTTTAACTTGTATCAGTTCCTGATGGCGGCGTGTCTGATGTGAGTCAGTAAAGTAATCTCATGATGAGACAGAGTCTGGTTCAAATTTCAATCTCAATTTAAAAAACTGATTTCCAGGAACTTGAGTCAGCACTAATTAAAGAATAAAACCAACATGAGCATGAGGTATTACATTACTTTGACTGTCTAAATGGATATTCTGGCTAGCAGCACAGAGACTGTAGATAAAGAGCATATACTATTATTATAATACTATTTTCATTAAAACGACACATCTCACTGCTTTTGCAAAATACACAATGGTTAGTGACGCTTCATTTAACCTAAATTCTTTACCTTAATCTGTAAAGATTTCCTGTTTGCTAGTAAGCGAGCTAACCTTAAGTGCTGTGTGTAAATACTAAAATTAGCCAAAGCGAGCTAACATTATGCTAACCGCTGTGTGTAGATATTAAACTTAGCCGTGTTTGATAGTAAGCGAGTTCACGTTCCCAATTTTATGATGTTGTTTTTTGGAGCTCGTTTCTAAACTCAGGTATTTATTTCTAATGTTGCGTTCATTAGTTCTCTGAGGACAATTTCCATTTAGATGATTTCATTGCTCTAGGGAACAATAGATGAAATATGTGGCACACATGTTTGCCAATTGTATGATTATTCTTCAGTTTTTCGACCATTAGCCAGTTCTTCATTCTCATCAATACATGTAAATGTATTCAGAGGAAAATTCAGTTAGTCTGTTTTCATTTATATCTATGTATTTCTGTAAATTTGGTTCATTTTGTATATTTGATTTATGAATTAATACAATATTGTGTGGTACCGTGATAATTCAGCTGGTATAGTATCGTAAGACATGTTTATGGTATAATGACAACTCTAGTTATGGCTTGGGTTGCAGTTAAGATTGTACTTTTTTAGGATTTTGGCTAAATTCACAGTTTGCATGGCTCCTGCTTGACGTAACCCTGAATTATACACCATATAATCTTCACTGAAAGACAAGCTGTCACTAGTCATACAGTGCACTATTCATCAGTATCAAGCACTCAAAAGACTAAATTCGGGTTTCTTGTGCCTGCCTCTACACGCATTATGTACATTATCACTAACTTGAAACGCTGCAATTACTGTCATGTATCTGCTTGCATAGTTTCCATCCCATAAGCTTTACTAGGGAAATAAAGTACATGTATTTCCATAAAAAAATTAAATATATCTTTTTTAAAAAATTGAATATGTGTATACAAATTAACAATACAAAACAAGGCAAAAATCAGCCAAAAACAGTTTGAAAGGAGTTATATCATTCAATTCAATATGTCTGCATTCAACAGACAGCATAATAATGTATTCTATTCTTCATAAAATACTGCTTATATTACATGTATACAGTGAGAGTACACATTACATGTGTACAGTGGAGAGCCCACCAGCGTGGTCCTTGAAATTTGAAGGATCTGGAGAGGTTCTGTATGGAGGAATGGTTTCAGATCCCTTGCCATGTATTCTCCAACCTCATCAGGCATTATAGGAGAAGACTCAGAGCTGTTATCTTGACAAAGTATTGAAAAGGGTGCCAATAATTGCTGCACACCTATATTTAACAAAGATTTTTTATGAATAAACCTCTGTTTTGTTTGCAATTGTTTGATATCCATGAGAGCAGAGTATTTTTGTGAATTATTTGAACAAACAATCAAAAGGTTAAACAATAAAGACGATTTCTTACAGCTTTCTTTGCTCATATTTACCAAGGGTGCCAATATTAGTGGAGGGCACTGTATATTAGATGTAATAATCATTTAAACTTAATCAAGCAAACACTTCTTCCTCTTTATCTGGTATCAGGAGAGGCAACAAGGGTTTTTTTGTTTTTTTAATGCTTCTCCTAAGCACGCTGTTAGGTGAGCAGCTAGCATAATAGCATATTAGCTTAGCTATAAAAACAGCAATAGTTACAGTCAAGCAAAAACTGGAAGATTCTCCCAAATCTTTAAGGTCTGGTGTAAGGGAGCACATTGGCTTCCCTGTAAGTTACATTGCTGACAGCCAGTAAGTGGTGGACTGAAACGTTACAGTGTGCCGAACGTGCCAAATAAGAGTATAATACCACACGCTAGTATTGTGCGATATTGACCAAAAATGATATCTCGATATTTTCTGGGATTTTTTCGATAACGATAAGTAGTAGACAATATTTTGCATCCTTCAAAAATGTGTTTGTAAAAGTGTTATACTAGCTCACTCTTGTTAATAGGATATTAATTGTTGCTTACTAAAGATATAAATGGAAACAAGGAAAAGAAGTCTTATTTATGTACTTAAAACTGACTTTTTTGCTGCGTGAGTGTGTTTTTGTTCTGGTACCACGTCTGTTTTAGGAGTGTCTTGGACAGCTGACTCTCGAAGATTTTCATATTCATATTCTGTGCGGTGGTTGGTTCGCAGATGGTGAAGCAAATTAGTTGCCAAGCCGTCTTTAACGGCAACCGATTTCCTATATATTCTGCAGATTGCTGTCCAACATGCAGTTAGAATTAAAGAGAGATGCCTATATAAACAAACCTAAAATATTAAAGGAGCTTAACATGTTCTGCATGGTGGAGTGGACCAAGATTTCTCTATAAAATGTTTCCAACCATTTTCGAGAAAGAGACTCTGTGAAGTTAATCTCTTCAGAGCAGGAGTCAGAAGATATTATTTATATATTTAAAAGCAGTTAAAAGTAGTGTTTTGTAGAGAGAAAAAAAAAAACAAAAAACAAACAAACAAACAAACAAAAAAAAAAACCACTCAAATGATCACGTATTGCATTTCATATTTTTTTATTTTTGCTCAATTTCACTTAGTTTACCAATAATTCTGGATGGCACTGTACAGTATGTATACATCAACCAAGATAACTGAGATATGTCACCAAACATGGTCACCCTGCTGAAATATACCGTTTGTAACAGTACATAGACATTTTTCTATCAGGCATTTGGCTGGTGATAGTTAAATACATCAGTGTTTTGATGATCGATCACTTTATGTCCGACTACTACAACATAAATTAAGTGTATGTAGTGCAATCAAAATTCTACAACATGCTAATTTTAAACTACCTATGGCTTAAGACTTTACACCCTGACTCACAATTCTGCTGCTGCAACTGGCCCCTGAGCTATCCATATGCAAGTCTAAAACTGTTAGAATTTCCTTGATTGTTCATATTTGTACACACAATTTAGCTAAATTTATGCAGCTATAATAATGCAAATTCACAGACATGTGTACGCTAGCTAGAGTTGGAGCAGTGGTTCTCAACCCGGGGAGAGATCGGAAGGGGGGCGCAAATTGTTTTCAAGAAAGGAAAAAAAAAAAAGAAAAAAAAAAACCCCAAAAAAACCAGACAGGTAATTGTTTGAGTACTCCGTGTATTTTGTTGCTTTTCAGATATAATGTGCATAAATGTATTTTCTGTATTTTCTTTTTGCTGGGGAGAGGTGGAGCTTAGCCTGCCTTTTGTCTAGCTGTAAGTGCAGACCAGTGTTGCCAACTTAGCGACTTTTTTTTTCCAAAAAAAAAAAAAAAAAAAAAAAAAAGAAAAATCACCTAGAGATAAATCTAGCGACTTTTTGGAAAAACCTTTCCAAATGTCGTCAATACTGTCCTGCAAGCGCGAGGTCTTGCTTTCCCGCCACACTCTCACCTCTCTCCGAGTCTGCTCTGTTCAGTGAGGGGCTGTGAGCCGGAGATTTAACAATGTCATGGATAACGAGACGCGCCCTTCATACAAATTTGCATAATTCATATGCAAATGATTTTAGAACGCAAGACGAATGGAATGCAACATGTTTTACATGTAAAATAGCACACGTTATTACAACCTAGTTCTCTTATTCAAAGTAGTTATAGTGTTCAGAAACATTTTTGATAATAGATTAATTTATATAGAATATAGATCATCATTATACCTGGCCTCCTCCAATATGGGGGTCGTGCCACATGATTGGGGAGGCTGGGGGGGTGGCTTTAATTACAAAAGGTTGAGAGCCTCCGAGTTAGAGAATTAGCTGGCTGTTAGTGAGTATAATAAGGTTTATCTTTATACATGTAATCATTTGTAATATTTTAAACAGACCTGCAAACTCAGAAGAGGTGAAAAAGGTGACATGTTTTCTCATATATCTCTGCATGTTCTCCTCGTGCTGTGGGGTTTCCTCCGGGTACTCCGGTTTGCTCCCCAAGTCCAAGACATGCATGGTAGGCTGATTGACGTGTCCAAAGTGTCCGTGGTGTATAAATGGGTGCGTGAATGTGTGTGTGAGTGTGCCCTGCGATGGACTGGCACCCCATACAGCGTGTACCCCGCCTTGTGCCCGATACTCCCTGGGATAGGCTCCAGGTTCCCCGCAACCCTGAAGGATAAGCGGTATAGAAGATGGAGATATGGAGATAGAGAGATAGAGATAT
>JANDJT010000114.1:17836792-17850731 GCA_024331685.1 Stegophilus panzeri
ATATTAGATAGACAGATAGATAGATCAGTGTATATGACCAAGGTGAAGCTCATACACAAATATTAAAAACCCAACTGTTGTTTCACGACTTTGAAGCATAAAACTGAAGAAAAAGAGGTTTCACAGCATGAGCACGTCTACATTTAATATAACGAATAAAAGAACGGGCCCTTATTGTGCTTCCAGTTTCAATGATTCAATGACTATGCAAATTAGAAACCCCTGTAATCCTACATGCCCCATTACTCTTTTCAGTAGAGGTGTCACAATACATCATGACACCATGCCAAAATGTGATGCTGTGCATTGGGGAAATGTACGATTCACATCACTGAATTCAAGAATTATAGATGTAATGCAGCTGCACTATTTGAACACAAGAAGGTCCCAATCTGTGCAACCCATAGTGCTAAAATATATAGACAGCATGCTGGTCACGTGATTGCATTCTTTTGCAGAGTCTGCGAGATCTGCACTTGTGACGCCTCATAGCCCGATAGCTCCGGATTGCAAAGAGCAACACCTATTATGCGTTATACGAGTACACAAGTGTTAAAAAGTTTTCAAACTACACCAAAGCTCATGGAAAACGGTCATTTTAGCCTACTTTGGAGCTCCATTTCTTCTATGTTTTGGTCAGACACTGTTTAGTTGTGCGAAAATTTTGGGAGAATTTACATATTTATTTATTTATTATTAAAATATGGTGAACCTGTAGTACATTTTATTTACCATTTTAAACCTCTGTTCATACATTTTTTTTTCTAGTTTTATACAGCCAAAAATGCACATTGTTTTGCATTGTTTAATAATTCAGAAATTTAGAAAAATCTTTTTTTTATTTTCAGAGTCTTTTGAGTCATAATTTTGCTTAATTCAAAATATTCCAAGAAGCGAATTGAATCAAAATTGTGAAGCCAGTATTGTGAATGGAATTGAATGGAATCATGACTGCAGTGTATCGTCACACCCCTACTTCTCATTGCTTCATAGCCTGTATTTACATACCGAAACATATTTGTCTGTGATATTTTTTGACACAATAACTTTGTGTCAAAGGTGCAATGACAATTTTAACATTAACTCATTAATTTTCCCAAAAGGATTGATTATAAATACACTTTCAAGGTCAGGGTGACTTTAATTTTGGGGTATCCACATACATTTTGTTTAATTTCAAAAATTAAAAAAGTAATATTGCTATGTAAATATTAACATTATCAATATAGTCTTGATATCATTATTTTATTTATTTATTTGATTGTTTGTTTGTTTGTTTGTTTGTTTGTTTATTAGGAATACATGCCTAACACGGACACAGAAAATTAACTGCAACACAAAAAATCTGTCTCAGTAACAATTAGAACTAACATCAGATTGAAGATCTCAGATTTGCTAGCAGAAATTAGTACAACTAGAGAGGTATTGATCTGGCAAACAGGTACTTTTAAAGTGAACATTTTGGCATTGAGCATGCTGTCTTGTTGGTTAGGACGCATATACAGGCATGTGTTTTCTACACCTGACGGAGGGATTTACACTGCAAAAGTTCCAGTATAGAAAACAATACACCAAAGAACTAAGACAACACTAACAGGACAAATAATAAACTAGACCAGACCAGAAGGAGGCTCTGAAGTGCTGTTTTAGAGGCAGAAACATACATTATTGCAACATATACAATCAGCATAAATTATTCTTCAGAGCAACTTAACTTTTTTGTGAGTATTAGACTTCTTTGGTCCTTGTGCACACACACACACACACACATTTCATTTATTTCCCCCACACAAAATTTATTGTCATCCAGGTTGACATCTTCTAAAAGCTGTTGAGCGTGAATAAGTATGAGACTTCAGGAGAAGAGGAGTTTGATGAAATGGTGGTTGAACAGATGGAGTCAAATGAGAGAGGCGGACAAAGTAGACGATTGAATTGTTGGAAGAGGAAATGAAAACTCTGAGACGTAAACAACATTCCTACACAAAGCCTGGCTCAGAATCGCAGTCCCACCAGTAGTGTTTCTTCGCCGTTGCATTGATTATGCATAGGGACACAAGTATGCTGCTGACACACAGGAAATGGCCTTGTTGCTTGGCAACAAAATTACACAGGATCTAATTTATGCAGTACAACTGAGAACACAGTTATGACCGAGTGTGTTGCGGCACAGGCTTGGGGGGAAAAAAAAAAAAAAAAAAAAAAAAGGATTGATGAAGATGCGTCTAAAGATGTACAAGCGTCTGAGATGTACAAGAACAACGTGTCCATTTTAATATGGTGGAACAGTATTAAGTGGCCTTAACTTTGGTAGATTTATGGGTCCAAAAGATGCCTTAAAATTCCTACCGTCATAAGAAGCTGTTTGGAAGCGTTCCAAGAAAGGAGCCTCAAATGTTGTGGCCAAATCAATCCGAAATCAGACCTTTAGGTCATGCACACCGTCAGCATGTTTAACCACAAAAGGGGACTTCATACAAGGATCTGGTGGTGGATCAGTGATGCTTTGGGGTTGTTTTGCGGCTGATGGTTCAGGGGTTCTTGTGAAGACTGATGACGTCATGAATTCTGCTAAGTACCAGGAGATTTCAGCCTAAAACCTGGATGCCTCTGCCAGGAGGTTCAGACTCAGCCACAGACAGAGATTTCAATAAGTTGATGAGCCAAACATACTTCCAAATCAATGATCGTCTCATTCCCTAGATTTGAATGTGACTACAAACCTGTGGTCTGAAATCAACAGGAAAATCCACATGCACAAAGCTAAGAATATAAAGGAGCTTCAAATGTTCTGCAAGGGAGATGTGGACCAAGATCCCTCGAAAGAGCAGGCATCACAAAATGTATTATTTGTATGAGTTTCTGCGCATAAACTTATTGCATGTGTTATTCTTTTTATATATTAATTTCCACTCATTCACTCAAGAGTATCAATAATTCTAGAAAGCACTACATTAACTGGGATATCTAGACAAAGTACTAAGAGGGTAAGAAAATGCCTGAAGGCAGTTAGAAAGGCAAAGCCTGGCCAAACAAGGCATCAGGGGACATTTGAAATGTGCATTAGTGGAAATGAAGTGCTGGACAGAAAATAAGTATTTAAATTGCCTCACCACACCGGGGAAGATCTTCTTTAATCTGTCCACTGCAGCCAAGGCTTTAGTTTTCCCTCCACTCAGGCAGTCCTCAAACTCATAGAGAGCCTGACGCACTGGGTTCGAGTAGGAGACCTTTGCATTGTCCACAAATGTGATGTGTCTCACTCCCCAACCCTAGAGACAAGATAAAAGTCAGAACATCTCTAGCTGAACAGAAACATATACTGGTTTATAAGGATGCATATTAGATTATATGCTTTTGTGTAGGAACTGCATTAAGGTCTTACCATCATTATGCCATATCTTAAAAGGCACAGGCCATAACAGACTTCTATTCAGGCTAGCAATAGCTCGATGAAGATAATTACATTAACTTATTGTGCGATATTTGGACTTGGACTTGGATTTTTGCTGATCTCGATATCGCCCATTGCGTTTACTAGCATGTTTGTTTACATAAGAATGAAGATCACCAACATTGTAACTATTTGCGCTGCTTCTGTCCTCTCGTCTGCTCCAGGGCCGTCAAATTAAAATTCCAACTTCAAGTATTCGTCGAATTTAAGATAAAAAAAGCACATTCGATTGCAAAAACTGTGTGCATTCGAATTTAAGATGTGTAGCAGCACTAGCACCGATTTTAATTAAAACATACTGTTGAAAAAAATGACACGCAAGATATTAATAATGCACGAACAATGTTTTCTGAAGAAGAAAAAAAATCAAGAAAGAATAGTTCTAGTGTTTCAAATAATCCAGTCGTAGTCAATAATGTCGGGGATCGAGCCACTTAAACTGAGTGAGCTGAAGCTGGGTTAATTAACTCATCCAAACACATCCTATACACATGAGATTAACCAGACATATACACAACATAAATGTAATATAACTCGCTTCTGCACAAAATGACATGAATGTACAGCGCTAGGTAGAATGGTAAATCACGTGAATACGCGCTTTCCGTAACAACGCACTAAAACACGGACAATGAATAATTAAAGCATAAAGAATTCACTATATTGTACTACAGTAGTGTACTCACTAATGATATTATTTCAGGAGATCAGATTTTCACAACAAGGGCAGTTTTCACATTTTTAAAATACATGTTTAAGTTAATTTATAAAATGTGTGAATATTTTGTTTAAATTTTGCATAATCTTAAATGCCGTTGACTAATATTCGATGCAATTTTAGTCAGAGTAAAATTATCAAAAATGAATAAATATTATGACATGACAAAAATAGGATACAACTTTTGTGACACTCCAATTCCAATGTCTGAATATTCTTAAGAATTAAAAGTTCACTGCTCTTTGAAAGGGTGTACTTATATTATTATGCTATTATATTACCATTATATCAGTGACATAAAATAGTCTTAAAATGACAATAATAGTTTATTGCAATTATTTCTGGGACAATATATCTTCCAACAAAAGTAGTTATCATGAAAGGCCTAGTTTACATTATATTTTTTGTACTATTATAAAAGAAAGCATATAAGGGATTAGATAACATATTCCTGAACCATGTCATGTATCATGTGTATCATATATCTCTGCTGCTGTACATGTAGTTTCACTGAAGTAGCCCGGGTTATTCTCTTTACTTAACAAGACAACTGTGCAGAGATTTGTCAGTGAAATTTCAATCAAACATGTTTAAGTTATAATTATGCATAACTGGCTGCACTGAATCAGATATTCTGATGCGCTTGTTGTACGTCATGATTCAGATCATTTGAATCAATTTGTATATTACACTGGCACTTGTATACAATGATGTCTCAGATACAATTCAGACCCAGTGTTAACAGCAAAGTCCACGGTGTAGTGCTTGAATCTTCTGTTAATGTCTACACAACATGCAGTCAGCTCCAGAATTACAGCATCTTTTATCGGTAAAAGATGGGTAAAATAAGATTAAGAAATGTTAACATTAACTTTAATTAGCTTAATCTCACACCGAAAACATGAGAGAAATCTAATCTTTAAATGAAGCAAATATATGAACAAAGTGTATTTTAAGCATGCTCCCATTTTTTATTATTTTTATTTTAAATCAGCTGAGCGTTTAGGAATTCTTAAGGAACTCTGGAGGCTCCTATACTATTGTACTTTGACTAGAACTGGGTTTTATTGTTTGTCTGCACAAAAATGTTTCAATGAAAACAGAATCCAGCTCCTGACATTTCAGTCCCCTGTCCAAAAGCTGAAGTAAAGCGTCTACAAGACAGACCTTTAAACCATGGAGGATCTGGAGAGAATCTGTGTTCAGTGCTGCTATGTTGGCAAACGGAGATCACACGAAGTAGTAAATGCAGGAGTGCCAATAATTGTGATATGTGGCTTTGTTAAAAATAAATGCAAACGGTTTTAAAGTTGACTGTATATTGTAATTGTGAGTCTATAAAGAAAGCTGAGTCTGACATAAAAAAAAAGGCATTTAAAATATTAAAATGTCGCTCTTTATGTCGTTAGATATTTATTATTTCGTCTTTACATGAAGGACAAGAATTTTGTTGAGCAGCATTAAATTACACTAAATCTCTCACCATGAGCGTCCTTGCTACATTGCAGCCCAGTGTACCAGCTCCAAGCAAGAGACACTTCGTGGACACAACTTTATCCAAATCCAGAGAGGGGACAAGCCGCCAGCGCATCAACTTCAGATTAAGATCGACTGATGATTCTGCAAGTCTGAGACACACACACACACACACACACACATAATTTTGTTTACACATACTGACTCTATACTACTATTTGTTTTGGATAAATTTTCTGGACATGCTACAATGAGCCAAAATGACAATGACTCTCAGACGAAAGGAATAATGTTGATTATCTCATAACAAGGTCTGGAATAGACCGTACGCAAACAGTTAATTGAGCAGGCGTTAAGACCTGAGCGACTTTGACAAAGGTCAAATCCTTATGGGCTTGAGTCAGAGTATCTCTAAAACAGCAAGACTTGTGGGGTGGTCCTGATTAGTAGTCGTGAGAACCTATAGACAGTGTTCTGAGGAGGGACAAACCATGAACCAGCTACATGGTGTTGGGCTCACAAGCCAATATTCTGCCGAGAAACCCTAGGTCTGGCCATTCATGTGGACGTCAAATTGACACCTTTCATGGCAATACTATTCCCAGATGCCAGCAGCCTCTTTCAGCAGGATAATGCACCCTGCCACAAGTGTTTGATGGTTTGAGGAACCTGCAGCTCCACCTCACAACTTACTGGACTTAATGGATCTGCTGGTAACATCTTGGTCCCAGATACCAGAGTTCATGCCTCGGCAGGTCAGAGCTGTTTTGGTGGCACTTCAAGTACCAACAGCATATTAGGCAGCATATCAGTGTATGTCCTTTATGTGAAGTTGCCAGAAGATATTTGTAGTAATTATGATCAATTTGCACACAATAAGCAATCTCTGTACAATAAATAGAGATGTGATAGAGAGAGTGAATGTGTTCACGATGTAAATTTCATGTGTACGACATACATCTCATTTTAAAACAAAACTAATTGCTTTGACTTTTAGTGCTTGCTGAAGGACTTGTGGCTGCACATGTTGATCAATATTAAGTCACATGACTGTTCAAAGGCTGTTCCTTGGAACTCAATATGCTAGAAAAACCTCTTTTCCCATAGGATACATAGGAACCTTTACGGACATGTGAATTTGGACAGAATATAAACTACCTTTAGTTATTTATTTCTACTGCTTAGTTATAGATAGTAAAATACACATTAATCTTTCCAGATGCATACATGTGCACACCATAAAAAAAAAAAAAAATGACTAAACACGACGGATTCAAACGGGAATAAAATCCCACACATACTCTCATGTTAATTACATTACTCCACCTCCGCATGTAAAACCAGTACAATCCAAATAGGGTTCAAGACAGTAATGACAATATAATTGATAATTAAATAGTTAAATATATACTAATTATTGTACAATACCTTTTTGGGTCCATGCATTCACTGAGATTGACACTTCTAGGTCCCATTGCTCCTTTGGGGTTCTTCTCCCAGCCCACACTCTTTGGACAAGCTTTGAAAGACAAAATACTGTAGTAATTACGGACTGTCTTCATTGCTAAATCAATTATTTTTAGCTGCTAGTGGTAAAATCAATTCAATTGTCAATTTTCAGTTGTGGAAAACTCTTTTAGAGAAAGCAACATAACCAACAAAAATGTATAAAATCTTATTTTGACATTAGGGCAGGAAAAAAAGCTCTGGCTAATTCCAAATTCAAAGGAACAGTTCAGAGTAAAATCGAAATGTACGCAATATTCCTCATACCCTAAATGCAGTCGATTAACTAAGACCTGTTTGGACAACAATATTAGCATCTTTTGTTTTTCCCTGGTACTAATAAGTACTGGAATTGCGCTACATCGCCAAAAGTTTGTGGCCACCTGATAAATCACACTCATATGTGCTTTCCATTCCAGATTTAGTTGCTGTTATTATAACCTCCACTCTTCTGGGAAGGCTTTCTACATGATTTTGGAGCTTGGCTGTAGGGAATTGTCCATTCATCCACAAGAGTATTAGTGAG
Organism: Stegophilus panzeri; assembly: GCA_024331685.1. Classification (NCBI taxonomy): domain Eukaryota; kingdom Metazoa; phylum Chordata; class Actinopteri; order Siluriformes; family Trichomycteridae; genus Stegophilus; species Stegophilus panzeri. The sequence continues at coordinate 17,844,473 of JANDJT010000114.1, forward strand.
GAAAGGCACTGATATTGGGTGATGAGGTCTGGCACGCAGTCTGCAATCCAATTCATCCCAAAGGTGTTCAGTGGGGTTGAAGGTCAGGGCTGTATGCAGGAAACTCGAGTTCTTCCAATCCAAGCTTAGGAATCCATGTCTTCATGGACCTCACTTTGTGCACAGGGGCACTGTTCTACCGGAACTGCTTTTGGCCTCTTAGTTCCAGCAAAGGGAAATTGTCATCCAACAGCATACAGAGACACTGTGTACAATGTGTGCTTCCAACTATGTAGCAACAGTTTAGGGAAGAACCACATATGGGTGTGATGGTCAGGTACTGTACATACAGTGGATATTAAAAATATACACTCTCCTGTTAAAACTGCAGATTAAGTTTTTGTGATGTAAATAAAAAGAAACCAATAAATAACATCAGATCTGTTTCCACCTTGAATGTAATATAGCAACCAACAAAATGGCTATGGTTGATAAAGTGCTTTCTGTCAGAAAACGGAACAGGATTTGCTGAGCTTTTGAAGGCAAGGCTGGTCTTTTTAAACAAGAAGACAATTCCTGTTTTCATTTCATGTAATCTTAGTTCTTACTTGTAGGTACTCAGAGATGATTCAAAAGGCCATGTAGGTGCAAAAAAAAAAAAAAAAAAAAAAAAAAAAAAAAAAAAATCCGCTAGCTGTCTTGAGACATCTTCCTTAATAACATAGGTCATAGAGGTGTAATTCATAGACGGTATACGTGTAAAGGTTTATCTAGTTTGGTACAGATGAGCTTTAAACAAGTCCACAATCCACAATGATTAACAATAATAATCTTGCATTAAAATAACAAATAAAACAGATTATGATTTGCATATGCCATTGAACTTCCTGCTGTGTTGATTACTACCTACTGATAATCTAATCCAATTTCTCTGGTTTCTCTCAACTCCTCTGACTAACCAGTTAATTATTTTCCCTATAACAGCACATCATAAAAATGTTTGAATTCTGCAAACACTACAGCAATTTGTCAAAGTTATTATTTATTAATAAACAACACATCATGTATTTTATCAGTTTATAGTTACATTTAATGTTACGGAACGTCCACAAGACAAGTTATCGCCTACGTTATAGCAGTTATGAACAGACGTTCCTTCACCACCAGCCTCACTTTTTTTTCCCCTCTCCTGACGGTAATACAAAAACCACAGCTAGTCATGTTACCAAAAAACCAGCAAGAGCAAAGTCCATCCCCTTTTGAACCATTACAAAGCACCGGCGCCCGATACTCTTCTGTAAGGAGACGTTTATTTCAAATTGATGGAAAACTTTCACCATATCAAGTATTATATGTTTTCCTTTGTTAAATAGCAAGCATTTTTAAATTCATAACATTAGCCTTAGATTATTGTGGAGATTGCTGTGAATTAGCTATACAAACAATAGCGTATTAGAACAAGAGTATTTACAGTATATAAACCTGTGTTTTGAATTACAGTCAACACTACTGTCAGAGCTGCTGTTAAAGATTCGATAAAACAAAAGTAAACTATCTGATATATAGAAAAAAAAATTGCACTTCTGAAAGCATTGCTTCACAGATTTTCTTTAAAAGACTTATAGTAGGGACAGATTGAGAATTGGCTCTTTTAAAAAGCCTTAAAGGATAAGGGACTTTTTGGCTTGGTTTGGTGTTGAATTTCACTTTTTTTTTTTACTTATTTATTTATTTATTTATTTATTTTTAAAGTTGCAACACTGGGAAAGTCTCAGATGTTACCTCCATGGCTCATGGCATCCAACAAAGTCTTAACCTTTCTGTCGAGGTAGTTCAGAAACCTGTATTAACATTTCAAGTGTGCACCATGTGTGCGGGTGTTACAGCAGTGAAGGAAGATTACCTGCAGACAGGGACAGACTGGGAAGCTTGACCTCAAAAACAAGGCTGTGCTGCACTGAGCGACAGCCCTGGAGTGTCCTGTCTCTGAAGCACACAATTTCAAGCACGTCCAGCTGTGAACTCCTACAACATATATACAGACACACACACAAACGCATGGTTACACCAGCATCATTAAGTACAGCGTAGCACAGATGAATTACTATAATGTTAGTGAGTTGGATATATTTATGGCACATGCTTTGACTGCAAGTGTAAACAGCCATGGACTCACCATCTTATCTGTTATAAACACACAACTCTCAATCAATGTCTTATTAATTAATGTGCAAAAGCACTGCTATGTAAGGCTTTTTTTATAGCTGGACTGTAATATTCAGTATAGATATACAGTATGCATGAAATTTCTTGTACTTCGCTAAAACTGAACAGCGTTCTGGAATGTAGTGAGGATTTGTTGATATAAACGATACTGCCAGTGGGATGTGTTATGACATGTTGTGAAGTGTTATGGTGTGAATTCACCATTTACTGGCGAGGAGGATCAGAAAATTACGAAGAGGCCAGCCAGGATGTTGAGGCAGCGTGCATGGGTCATAGACACCCACGGTTACCTTCAAAACAAGTCGGGAAACACAAGTTAGAAGCAGATTTCACAACGCAAACCAGTTCAACTAATGTGCAATATTCAAGCTGAAGATACAGTCATGTCCATAAATATGTAAAGATTATCAAAATTATTGTTATTTTAGCGGCATAACACAGTATATCGGAGTTGAAATTAAATAATGGATATGAGCTATGTGAAGTGCAGTATTTCGAGCTTTTACAGGCAAATCAGAAGAAGGGTGTAGTTGACTTCAAGTGTGGCATTTCATCTTTGGAATCGGTTGCTGTTAACTCTCAATATGAAGTCCAAAAATCTATTACTGCCAGCGAAGCAAGCCATCATTAGGCTCAAAAATCAAAATAAACCCATCAGAGAGATAGCAAAAACATTAGATGTGGCCAAATCAACTACTGAACTACTGAGTGAGCTCAGGAACACCAAAAGCATATGTGGGTCAACACTGAAGAGAAGCCTACACCAGTGCAAATACAGGAGGGTTTACCACATGATAAACCACTGGTATGTCTCAAAAAAAGGAAGCCAGAGTTGCAAAATACTAAATAAAAACAAAAAACAAAAAAAAAAAGAAAGAAAGAAAAAGAAAGACAAGCCTGTATAGTTTTGGAACAACATCCTATGAACAGATGAAACAAAGATCAACCTGTACCAGAATGATGGCCAGAGAAGAGTACGGAGAAAGGAAAGAACAGCTCATTATCTGAAGCATTCCATCTCATCTTATGGCATGGGCATGTATGGCTACCAACAGAGCTTGTTCCCTTGTATTTATTGATGTGACTGCTGACAAAAGCAGCAGGATGAATTTGAGCTAATTAAACCGTTTAAAGCTCCGCAGGCCGTCACGTGCAAAACTATGCAAGGAGAATCCATGTTGAAGGGAAGAGCCTTTGCCTTTTTATTCGTGAAAAGCTCAAGCCTATTAGCAAGCTACCATTCCGACACTTCTCCAATCTGCGCTGCCTCCGGTTTTATTTTATGTTTTCCTCCATAGTCACGCCAGGGGCTAATGATTTAAATATACAGGGCAGAGGACCTGGACTGCTATCTATTGTGCCTCCATTTAGCCCTGGGGATTCAGGAGGAGAAAAGTCCTCCGTCTCATCTACAAACTTTGTAACTATTCATCTTTACTGTGAGTGCTCTGAAGACTCGCCCCCTCTCTTCCTCTCCTGCCTTTCCCTGCCACGCCCCCTCCCTTCTTTCACACAGCCAACCACGCCCATTCAAGCTGCATTTTTCAAAAACATTGAGAGGTAAGCTTGAGCTATAAGAGGGAGGTTTCATGACCCTTAGAAGCCTGGATTCAAAAGAATTCAGCTCCAGTCTCTTCTTCATACCATTCTGCATATTTTTACTTAAGACCATTAGTGGTGCTTCCGTTGTTGGTTCTACTGAATAATCCATAATACATGGTGGAACTCCATAATATATTACATATTATAAATCCATAATAAAACGGTGTATTGTTTTTGTATAACCACAGCAATCTGCCAATGACTAAAATTTTTATTTTATTAATGAATGGCGTCGCACATTTTATAGTTAGATTTAATGTTGTGGTTGAAAGAAACTGACAGACAGACAGTCACTCCCTCTCTCAAGACTGGTTAAGAGTCTATTTCAGTCAGTCTGTTCCCAGAGTGCACTTTATGTAATTGTTGTTATTCAGTGGTTTTCAATAGGCCACCTTTTACGGGCCAGATCTTCAGTCTCAATTGTACCTTCTTTAGATCTGTGAAGAATGAACCCCAGTCTTTCAGCAGAGCCACTTCAACGTTCTCCTCAGAGTACTTCACAAGGAAATACGGCACAGCTGTGGCTCCACTCGCTGAACATAATTCATCGTAGGCTGCTTGAAAAGCAGACACCTGAAAAGAAAAAGAATAAATAAATGAAGATAAGAAAAATTATATCTTTTTAGCTTCGAGTTATATATTTATTAACTTATTTATTAATTTATTAACAATCTGACTGGTGTGTCATAAGTATTTACTTCTACAATAGGACAACAGCTCCTTTATTAAATATACAATTCGATATTTCACATTACCAGTGATGGAGGTTGGCAACTTCTCAAACACTCTTTCAGTTCCATTAGTTAATAACTGGCCTGTGCTTGAACAATTAACTTGCTCGTGTCATCAAGAGCTGAAAACATTGATCTGAAATGTTACAGATAACTTTGCAGTTTTGTTTCTATCCGTGTATATACCCGATATCAGTTTGCACCCACACACTATAGTTATGTCAATGCTGTAATCAGTGTCGAACTACATTTCCCAGAGAACACAGCAGCCCAAAAACATGGCCGACATGATCTACAACTCCCATCACTCACATTCACGATCACAACCGATTATTGATCATTGCACTCACACTATTTAAGCACTTTCACAGCAGACACACACAGTGACGTATAATCCTATGTTTATCTGCCAGACGTCTGGAGGCTTTGTTAACAGTGCATTCTTTCCTGGTTTTGTGATTCTGGTTTTTGCCCTGTTTTGCCGATTAGCTGATCACCTGACTCTATGCCTGTTTTTGACTACATTTTTGCTTCACATTTTGTATTTGAAAATCAGGCCCTGCAGCAACATTACCAAGAACAGGACATCTCTCCAAAATTGACAAAAGGACAAGACAAAAACATATCAAAGTTTCTGAAGAAAAAAAACAAAAAAAAACAAATCCATGCCCACCTAAATTTTTTCCATACTACACATACATGGACCCCAAACCATGTGGCAAAATGTGTTATAGTCTGATGAGACCAAAGTAGACCTTTTTGGGCATAATTATAAAAGATATGTTTGGCTCAAAAACAAACTTATCACCCAAAGAACACCATGCCTATGGTGAAGCATGGTGGTGGCAGCATAACACAAAAGCTGCTTCTCTTTAGCTGGGACTGGGGCTCTATTCTGGATAGAGGGAATCATAAATAGCTCCAAATCCCATCTATGTTGGCACAAAATCTGCAGGTTGAAAGCTTTAGATGAAGAAAAATTTCACCTTCCAGCATGATGACGACCCAAAGCACAACTCCGAGTCAACAAAGCAATGCCTTCAGAAAAAGATCAACATTTCGAAATAGCCCAGTCAAAGCCCAGATCTAAATCCTATTGAAAACCTGTGGAATGACTTGTAGAGGGATGTGCACAGGAGGTCCCCTCACTATTTGACAGATCTGGAGCATTTTTGTAAGGTAGAGTTGAATAATATTGCCAAATGATTTATCTTGGTTTCATTAAAAGTAGACTTTTTATATCCACTGTAACTGCTTTAATGTTATATGCCTCAGCTTGACTGTACTGGACCCTGTTACTTCACCTACCCATTCTCCGCACTCTCATTCATCTCTCAGAACTGGTACCCATCTTGAGTGCAAGTAGAAGATGGCATGTACAGCATGGACAGGTGTGAACAGGGTCAAGTGCAACTTTAGAGAAGATCACTCAGACAACTTGCAGATGTGCTCTGGGACACATATTAAGAGCATCTGAAAGAAATGAAAGAGCACGTCTGAAAGAATCGAACAATCCGAGTGACCTAACCAATTATCAAACACTTCTCTCCTTTTTTTCCAATAGCATCTCCACTGCTAAAGCCACATACTACCAAGAGAAGATTGGTTTGTTCTCCCAACATCCGCACTCTCTTCAAAACCTTTTCTTCTCTGTCCCCCTCCTCCCCCTTCCCCTACCTCTCTCACTGCAGATGACTTTGCCACTTTCTTTTCCAACAAGG
>JANDJT010000114.1:17851900-17867908 GCA_024331685.1 Stegophilus panzeri
CTCGTCTTCAACCAGCCCAAGAGAACCCATGTCACACCCCTCTTCATCTCCCTCCACTGGCTTCCTGTAGCCGCCTGGATCAAATTCAAGGGCTTGATGCTCACGTACAAGACCTTGTCTGGAACAGCACCCTCCTACCTCAACTCTCTCTTGAAGTCTTACGTTCCCTCACGCAATCTGCGATCAATCAACGACCAACGCTTAGTAGTACCAACTCAGTGTGGCTCAAGGTCCCTTTCAAGAACATTCAAAATAACTGTTCCTCAGTGGTGGGTTGAACTTCCAACCTCAATCCGGACCGCAGAATTGGTCACTATCTTCAAAAAACAGCTAAAGACCCACCTCTTCAGTGAACACGTAACCAACCCCTAAAAAAAAAAAAAAAGCCTTCTCTGGCACTTACACCTCTACTCTGCACACTTTGCTTCTTCTGGAACTCAATTAATTATCTTGTATTGTAGCACTACTTGTATTGTTCTCTGCTTGATATATGGCTTTCTTGTATTTTCTCATTTGTAAATCGCTTTGGATAAAAGTGTCTGCTAAATGAATAAATGTAATGTAAATGTAAATGTATTACGTTCGTAGCGCAAACTGCAATTTGTGTTCTGATGTGTCCCAGACAATTAATTAACATTGCGTGTGTGTTGGTGGGTTCATCCTCAGTACAAACCATATTGCACTGACCTCTCATCCTTTATTTCCATCCCATTTTACACAAACAGTCTTAAACCTTAGACCTTCCTCTTGAAAAAAAAAGATTGCAACTTTCCTTGGGTCTTGTGTAAGGGACATTTTTGGCCACAGCAAACAAAAATTAGGAACAGTAATAGGATTGTGCAGCTCACCTGCCGAGGGGAGAATTTCTGCTCTAGCAACACCGGTTCCGTCAGAAGCTGAATTCCTTCCAAGAAGCAGAGAGCAGGGAAGCAGAACCAGTAATAAAACTGGTATTTCTTCAGATCCTAAATAAGGTTGATCAGTGATGAGAAACTAGTAGGGTATGCAATATTTTCCACATAACGTATATATATATATTTATATATGAAATATATACCGCAAATGTCAAAATGATGAATTTGCTCAGGACTGAAGGGTCTTCCACTGCAGCACCTGACTGTATGGCTGTCCAAATCTGATAAGATGATAAGTCATGTTTCAACAGATATATCAGTTTTAAGTAGTGCAAAAATATGGTTTAGGTCTTGTATCACATAGAGAAAGTATGTTTCTTTTTAAATAAAACTGTTCTTTTTAAATAATGGCTAACATTAAGCTTAAATTAAGGCTGAGTGACTTTGGGTCCAATTTTTCCCAATATTAATTAGTCAGTTACAATTTAGGAAACATTTCAGCTAAAAATTAATGTTACACAATATCACCCTTAAACAAAAAGTAGTCAATCAGCCAAGATGTATAGTGACTGAAGTTTGCTTCTTTAATTTTGCACTGGAGCTAAAACATAAGGGAAGCATATAGTGACCACAAAAAAAAAAATCATTTTCATTTTCTTCCTCATCAGAGTTGGTAGTCACTTTGCTCAAGCATCTATATTTAGGCATTTTGACGTGTTGATTTCCTTTTTGGTTCCTCTCAATGCCATTTCAAGGAGGGTTTTGAATATTACTGAGCCAAAAAAAACAGACTATGAGATGACTATGTGATTGCTAATAAGGGCTGGACTCTTGTTAGTTACATTGGTGCAAATTGAAGAAGCAAACCTCGGGACAAACAAGTCTTTTCTCTTTTTATCCAGACTGACTCTTTAATCAATGAGAGTTAGATAATGGCCCCACCTCATTAGCTGTATTTTCTAGAAGTGCTTTCTTGTCGGTCGATTTAAAGGCGTCCAGAGTGTTGGTGTTGTACAGAGTTCCCTTAGCAGCACAGCAGTAAGCTGGAGTGGGTCCATCACTGCACATGAACAATCTCATTTCAGGTACAGTAATCAAGCAGGATGTTGTTTACATACTGTTTACATACAGTATATTATTAGAATTTCTCATCAATATGCCGTCAGCATTTCAATCACTCAAAACATGCCAAGAACCATCACACAAATGTTGTGATAATAAAATATCACAGACCATACTATAAAGGTTAGTAATTACCATGATATAATAAAAATCTAAAAATATTATTTTTTAAAAATTGGGGCATACTTCTTTCTCCTGATTTGGGGGATCTTATCCCATTCATTTTCCAGACATGGTTTCACACATAGTTTACATGCTATTTCAATATTGCTGAGAGTGAAAGTCCTCTGCATGTATGGTATATTTTGGTACAAGTTCCACAAATCTACAGCAGGAAATTTAGCAACAGTACAGGCTCGTCATAATTATTACATAGCAGCCTAACTGCCAAAATTCTTTAAGTTGCACGAGGAAACATGAGAAGGAACTTCACATAGCCATTTACTGTGTAACAAGTCTGACAACAATTCTGTTTTATGTAACCGGTAAATTATCTACAGTATGTCATCTTATGTGCAAAGAAGATACAATACATAACCTTAGTATTGTAAGTTTCTATCTGGATAAAAGGTCATTTTAGGGTACAATTTTGGACAATGACTTAGTTACTGTTATTGTAGCTGTCTACCACAGTATACAAGAGTTTAAATTAAATAATGAATATGAGATCAAAGTGCTGACTTTCAGCTTAAATTTCAGTGTATTTGCATCCAAATCAAGTGAACGGTGTAGGAATTGCAGCACTTTTTACAACCCCAAGTCCAAAAAAGTTGGGACACTGTGTAAAATGTAAATAAAAACAGAATACAATGATTTGCAAATCTCATGGGTTGCAAATCCCATGTGTTATTCACAATAGAACACAGAAAACATCTGCCTGAAAGACTCTGCCTCTCAAAGATACTCTTTTTATACCCAATCATGTTTCTGACCTGTTGCCAATTAACCTTCAGCTGTTTTGTTTTAGTAACACTTACATTTCCAGCCTTTTGTGCCACGTCCCAAATTTTTTGAGACGTGTTGCGGCCATCACATTCTAAATTACCTTATTCTTTTTCTTAAAATGGTACATTTCCTCAGTTTAAACATTTGATATGTTTTCTATGTTCTATTGTGAATAACATGGGTTTATGAGATTTGCAAATCATTGCATTCTGTTTTTATTTACATTTTCCACAGCGTCTCAACTTTTTTGGAATTGGGGTTGTAGATGTGGTCCCCTCTCTTTTTAAGGGACCAAAAGTAACTGAACAAAAACAATAATATATTAAAATTCACTTTTTAATACATAGTTGCAAATGCTTTGTAGTCAATGACTGCCTGAAGTCTGGAACCCAAGTCTTGGCAGACTCTAAGACAGTTAGAATGTAAACGCAAATATGATTTGGTTTTATAAGTTTATATCTGATTGTTACTCATTAAGCCATCACTCAGTGGCAACCCATGTTATGAATAATTTTTATTTCTCTGTACATATCTTTAATATGATCTTAATGTCTGCTAACTCAACTTATACTGGAAAGATCAGCTTATAAAACACATTGGGCCCCATTTAGTAATCTTTGTCACGTGTAAATATTTTCATACTTTCACATATTCCTACACTCACTGAACACTTTATTAGGAACAGTACTATTACAGGGTAGGTCCTCACTTTGCTTCAATTCTTCATGGCATGGATTCCACAAGATGTTGGAAACATTCCTTTGAGATTCTGGTCCATGTTGACATGATTGAATCACGCAATTCCCGTTCTACCACATCCCAAAGGTGTTCTACTGGAGTCAGATCCAGTGACTGGGAAGGCCACTGAAGAACACTGAACTCGCTGTCATGTTCATGAAACCAGTTTGAGATGACTTTGTGACATGGTGCATTACCCTGCTGGAAATAGCCATTAGAAGTTGGGTAGATTGTGGCAATAAAGAGATGCATATGGTCAGCAACAATACTTAAACTGTCTGTGGCATTCAAGTGATGATGATGGTATTAACAAGCCCAAAGTGTGCCAAGAAAACAGTCCCCACACCATTACACCACCTCCACCAGCCTGGACTGTTGAGACAAGGCAGTTTGGGTCCATGGATTCATGCAGTTGGCACCAAATTCTAACCCTAGCATCTGTGTGCCTCAGCAGAAATCAAGACTCATCAGACCAGGCTACGTTTTTACAGTCTTCAACTGTATAGTTTTGGTGAGCCTGTGCACACTGCAGTCTCAACTTACTATTCTTGGCTGACAGAAGCGGAACCCAATGTTGTCTTCTTCTGTTGTAGCCCAGCCGCCTCAAGGTTCGAAGTGTTGTGCATTCTGAGATGCTTTTCTGCTCACCACAATTGTACAGAGTGGTTATGTGAGTTACTGTAGCCTTTCTGTCAGTTCAAACCAATCTGCCCATTCTCAGACTTCTCTCATCAACAAGGCTTTTCCATCTGCAGAACTCCACTCACTGGATGTTTTTCTTTATTGCACCATTCTGAGTAAACTACAGAGACTGTTGTGTGTGAAAATCCCAGGAGATCAGCAGTTAGAGAAATACTCAAACCAGCCCGTTTGGCAGCAAAAATCATGCCACAGTCAAAATCACTGAGATCACATTTTCCCCAATTCTGATGGCTGATGTGAACATTAACCAAATCTGCTCGGATGTAACATTTTATGTATTGAGCTGCTGCCGCATGATTGGCTGATTAGATAATTGCATGAATTAGTAGATGTACAGGTGTTCCTAATAAAGTGCTCGGTGAATGTATATTTAAATGCATAATACTAAGCAGAAGAACACCTGAAAAGGCTGAAATATGGAGACAAATTACAGAAAGGAATAATTAGGTGTAAATTAAGTGAGGTGAAAAGAAAATGGTCTGGCAGAAAAAACAGGGTATGTGTACCCAGGTGCTCAGTGAGACCAAGCACATCACACAGGGAAACCTCTATGTTTAATTTGCTTTCTCTGTGACCGTTGGCCAGAAGTTTCTCTCATAGATGCGCTCTTCTGCCTCTCACATGCTTTCTGGCACACCAGTGTATTAGAAAATGTCAGCTTTCATCCTCTGACAAAAACTGAGCCATTTGCACCGAGTCAGTTTACAGCGGCATTTCTTTTGCCGTAATTGAATATCTAGTCTTATCTTAATTTATGGATTTGTGTTGGCTTGCATTTTCAATTTTGTTTTTCATATTTCTTTCATTAATGCTATTCATATGAAATGACTAGGTTTTCACGAATTGTGTATAAAATCCAAGGGTGCAATTGAAACAAATAAGTGATTTATATTTGACAGAGTAATCTGTGTATAAAATTGCAGTAACCCACACAATTAATACGATCAGTCGATGTTTACATTAGTGAGTCTCGTTATACACTATATGGCCAAATTTATGTGGACACCTGACACCCTCAGCACTCTTCTTTAATAAAGCTTATATGCTCAGCTCATTTTTGACCAAAATGCCAGACACAATATTATAAAACTGAGGTCACAATTAGCCAAACCAATCAAAACTATTTACGTTTATGTGCCTTCAAAATTCAATAACAAATCCTGAAAGAACAGCAATGCCTTTTGAGTTCTGATCCCTGATCTTAAACCAAAATTTAAACACAGCACCCCAGAGTCTCAACTTTCATTCAGGATTTAAAAAAAAAAAAAAAAAGTGTGCTTAAATAATTATACACTGGTAAAAAGGTGTTGCTTATGCCATTTCAGAAAAAAAAATCCTATTTCAAAAGTATTTGACGCATACTGCTAGTTCAAAGAGTTAGTGTCATGACTTGAGTTCATTTCATCCTGAGATTCCCAGAAGTCATTTATTCAACACCACTTAAGTAGAACTAAACACATTATTAAAGTCCCCGTGAAGTGCCTTGAAACACACAGCGTTATTCGATGTGTTGACATAATTTCCCCTGAAACAGGAAGTCAGGGCAGGACATATAGAGTGGCTCCTCCATCTTTTTGAATAGCCAATAGTGTTTAGCTTACCTCACAGCCCTGGCTAAGCCATACTTGACAGTTAGTACCATGGATTTTTATAATGTTGGGAGCAGGACATTTCAGATTCTAGACAGCATTTGATTGGACAGAAAATCTGATGAGAAGATAAAGTGCAGAATGTCGTCATCAAAACTGTTGACCTGTATAGAGGGTATGCATATGACGTCATGGTAGCCGGAACTCGCCACGGTCACGTCCACTGAGCGGCAGCATTAGCGTACAGCGTGAATTCCGTGATAACACAGAAAAAAAACGCATCTAAATTGGGAAAAAGCTGTGGTGTGATCGACTGTGCTAACGGATTCAACAAGAACTCAGAGCCATACTTTTACAGAGTGCCAAAAAACCATTCACTCCTTTTTTACTAAGTGGAGCAGTGTAAGTGTAAGTTCTTTTGGCATGTGGTGTTCATGTTGTACAATGATGAATAATTTGCTACATTTTTCTTTTTAAATGTTGCCTATTTCCACTGATGAATAACGGGGGCTTGTTCATTCTCCGAGTGTGTTTTACCTTCACAAAAATATATAACGTTAGTAAGTGGAAGCAGTGTTAGCGACAAACAAACTAGGACTAGCTACCTTACGGTTTACCAGATAAAATTATATAATAAAGTTAAAATATTTGTAGATACCTGTCCACATACAACCAGAATGTTTATTGGTGTTCTTGTCACTTTAATTTCTCTAAAAAAAATCCCGCCTTGAAGTAGGACCAAGCGTCAAGGCTTTTCTATGACTTCAGGCTTTGCTTAATGTATTTCCCCATAATCGTTAGTTAAACTAGCGTTTCGCAGCTTTCCCTATTGAAACCAGCCATTTTGCTGAGTTTTACCACTCAGTCCGGCCAAGGGGGCGTGTTCTGCCGGGAAAGTGACATCAATGCATACCCTCTATTGGTGGTAGAGACAGACTAAATTTTGAATGCATACATGTACTAAATGCAAATTTTGTCATAGTTTTGGAACATACTAGCTTATAGATAACATTAAGGCTAACATATTCATACTAAAAGTTACCAAACTTCAATTTTGATTTCACGGGGACTTTAAGAATCGGGATTCAACTTCATAGTCCACGTTTTCAAATTTTTCTAAATTAGCTTAAACACTGGTTTAGCCTTCACGTGCCAGGTTTCCCCAGACTCGAAAAGACAACTGAAATGTAAATGTATTGTTTTGATAAAAGCTACGCGAGGTCATCAACCATGTGATTGGTGAAGGAAGAGCTTATGCAGGCTTTACCCAAGATTAGCCCTGCCCACTTTGCATTTAAAATTGTAGAAATAACAATGAATTACACAGACAATTGGAGATCCACCAATTATGTTCACTATAATTTATACTATGATTTGGAATAGTTTTCTCTGCTGTGTATCATTCTGAGTATACAAGAACTTAGGATAGCAGTTCAATCTTTTACCTCGTCTTATTACAGAAAATATTGGCAACCTGTGTAGATAAATTTCTATGTGCAAATCACATGCAGTTGCAAGGAAATGTAGAAAATAGTATCAACTTACACCTCAAATGCACTGAACTCCAGGGTCAAACGAGTCGGCAGGCCAGATGGGTCACCTTATTCCACAGAAAACACATTACTTAGTCTTGACAGCTTATTTACATATAAAGCAATGCTATACAATTACACTGAATCACCCATTAATAGAATATGACAAAATCCTTTGTTTCAGAGCATACCGTGCACAATGGCATGCAAATTGCACATCACCTGATCAATTATCTGTGCTACTATAAAGACTCGTTGGTAATTGAAACACAATTCCATTGCAAAGGTTGTTTCCATAGCAGTGTTTCTCCAGACAAGGGTAAAAATGAGGCTTTTACACAATAACTACACTACACAAGAGATTATTAGACCAAGTCAAGATATGAGTAGTTGGTATAACATCACAGCAGCAGTGGTGTGCACTATGAAGTGGACAATGGTGCCAGATGACAGGAAGCAACATAGAAACATTTCATACATTCATTCAGTAATATTGTCCTATCTTATCTAACTTTTCTACCATATACATAGTAAAGTCTTCATAAAACAATACCAAAGAATTTTATGCTATTTTGTCTACTTTATTACTGTGATCTTATCAGACAATGCACCCAGCAGTAAACTGCAAGGGGGAAAAAAAGGGGGGAAAAAAAGGGTACATGCATAGGGACCTTGGTAAGCCTCCTTTATAGGTAGGACAATTTGTCAGAACACTGGCTTTATCCTGATCAGGGTCACAGTGGATCCGGAGCCCATCCCAAGAACACCAAACATGAGGCAGGAATACACCCTGTTCATCACAGGGCACCATGCACACACACATTCACACCTACGGGGCAATTTAGCATAGCCAATCCACCAACGAAATGTTTTTGGAAAACCATAAGCAGAGAACCTGGAGGAAACCCACATAGGCTTGAGGAGAACATGCACAGAAACTTCACACTGACAGTAACCTGAGCTCAGGATTGATCCGAGGACTCTGGAGCTGTGACACTACCCACTGTGCCACCCGACCGTAATCATAAGTATGCAAAACAAGCATCCTTACCGTTATAATAATAACCCTTGATGCTTCTTGGACTTTCATCCAGCCGGTAGTCATTGAGTTTCTTCTGGGTGAGCTGATGCCAGAATCCTGCCTCAAGGGCACTAGAGAAAGGGGCAAACAGCAACTTGGGAAGAGCTGCACCCTTTTCCACAGATTTAGCTGCCATTTGAGCATTAAGCACAGTTCTGTTTGATAAAAACTCTGTTTTGAAGAGCCAAGAGAAGAGATTAATAAGGATTTGTATGAAATGTCCATCTTTAAATGATTCACTTGCAATATCTAGTGTTTTTCCTTGAGGGAAGTGATTTTGTATACCATTTATTTTGTTAAGCCCTTATTAAATAGACCTTCCCGTTCAATTATTTATGCTTTGTGCAGTTTAATTTTTTTTTTTTTTTATAATGGGACATATTGTTCTTGTTGTTCCAGCCTGTGTTTTGGTCCCTCAATGTAATTGAATCTGCCTTCAGCTCAGCAGCACATAGTACTGAGACTGATATCAACATCATATCTAAATGCTACCGCAAAAAAGTAGCACGAAACACATAATTACGCTGTAAAAACAACATAAATAAACCATACAAATAAAAACCCAACACACTTACCAGAAATCGACTTCCCTGTTTGAATCACGTGACTAATGTCACGCGCACACTCAGTGTGGTGTTGAAGGAAGACTAGCTCACAGTGGCTACATGCGTTATACCCAATATTTGTAAGAATAGCTCTTTATTAATTGTAATTAGTTTTTTTGGGTCCCCCCCACAGCCAGCATCTAATAGCATGCTACTTCATAAGAGACTGGTCGCTTATTTCATTTACACAGACTCACAGAAAACATGGTACAACTTAGCTAGCTTAGTTGCTAGCTTTGGCTAGTTAGCTATTGGAAAAACGTCCTAAAATGAGCCCAGTGTTGAATTACCTGTCGAATTTAATATCGTTATGATTCTTTTTTTTTTTGAGAACCCACAAAGCACATTTAGGAAAAATATCCGCTCAAACACTACTTAATTTAGCCTGACCTTTCAAACCAACTGGTTAGCAAGAAAACTGGCTAGCTGCCTAACTTAGCACTCCAGATGTTGAACGTTAACATAAAGAACTTTTTCACGGCGCGTTCATTATGGAGTAAAAGACGAAAAACCAAAACAGGAACAAGAAAGCGCCGACGATGAGACAGGAAAACACGGAGAGAAACCTGTACGCGCTGTTTCTTTTCATTTCGATGCTTTTAGTCAGTATCTCTGCTTCAATAAATGCTCTCCAGTGAAATTACAGCAGCAGAAACATAACACTGAAGGGGAAAAAAAAAACACCAACACAATGGAAACGCCGTGATTTAGCTGTTAAATGTAAGACTCTAAGTTTGGTGTAGGATTTACAAGAGAAGAAAGAAAGATATCCTGCTGATAGCTGGTCCACCTTAGATCTCTACACCATGGTTTCATGCTGAAAGAATGCACTACAACAATCCTGAAGATCTGCATAGTTCAGGGAACTGAAAAGCTTTATGAAATGGATCGGGTGTGTTCAGATCCATTCCAAGTCAAGTGAATTAGATCAGTATAACGATTCCACTCCATAAACTCATGTACAGTGTATGGTCAAAAGTTTATGGACATCGGACCATCACCTCCATAGTTGGTTCTTCCCCAAACTGTTGCCACAAAGTTTGAAGCACAGAATTGTACCGAATATCGCTGTATGCGTTATAATTTCCCTTCCAGTCCATACAGGATTCTGTGGGGGTTTTTTTGTGATTGTTGAGCCAGAAATGCTTGAATTTGTGGCGACATTTTAATAAATTTGTGATGCGGTTTACGGAGTTTTTTGTGCTTTTTATTGCGGAAAACTACTTGAATTGACGAAATTGTTTTGCACGGTTTTTCGCAGTGATGTTTGTTGGTAAATGAGACTTTTTAGCTGTACTCATGTTTGACGCACGTGAATCAAAAGGGGGCTTTGGCTGAATGCACGTTGTGATGACGTCACACGACGCGTCTTGGCCCGAATCTGTGGGAAAATCTACGGTACTTTTGAATAATTGCAAGCTTCTCAGAGTATTGCGGAGTTGCCTTGATTTTGCGTTCATTTCCGTGATCACAAAATCATGGAATCCTGGAGTGACTGCCCTTCACTGAAACTAAGAGTCTCAGACATGTTCCAGCATGATAATGTCACAAACACGGCCCATGAAAACAAGGTTTGCCAATGGTTGGAGTGGAAGAACTCGAGTGGCCTGCACAGACCCTGACCTCAACACAACTAAACACTGTTGCAGTTAAGCTAAGTAATTATTGGAGTCAGATATCCAAGTGCATAAAATATTGGCCATCGGAATAATTGAATATTGGAATCAGATATTAAGAAATAAAGTTAAAACATGGTTTTAAATAGATGGTTTTAGGGATAAATTCATACACTTAAAATCTGTATCCTGTGTTTATATGTTTCTGTAAAGCTGCTTTGAGACAATGTCCATTGTTAAATGCACTATACAATTAAAATTGAATTTAATTAACCTTCAACTGCAACCATTTCTGTCCTTGGTCAGAGACGAGCAATGGATTAAGATAATATAATTTTATACTTAGTGTTGTAGGGACTTTGGAGCTATGAGGGTTAACATTGATGGAATACAAATCCCCAAATGACTCCAATCACAACCATATTCAAGATATTAACTTAAAAAAGCAGGTCTCTTAATGGCCTTGTTTAAACAGTGCAGTGAAACTGGATGAAATACGCTGCTGCATGTAGGCATCCACATACATGATGGATAAATGCTGCCATTTCCTAATAATCAGAGCCATTCAATATAGACATAATTAGGTGATTAAAAAGTAATTTGTCTATCAATAACTGTATTTCTTTAATTTAAGGTTGGCAAATCTGTTCAAGTTCTCGATGACTTTTTTTTCCCCCATCCTGTTAAGATCAGTCACTTTGATATGAATCTGCATCACTGCAATGCATTTTTCCTTGATTAATGAGCCTGTAATTTTGAGTTAATTAACCTCAGTTATCCTTACCATTTCATATAACCAACTGCTGTCAAAATGTGTTAATTCCCTGAACAAACCTCAGTGCTGATATCAATGGCAGAGAGGCATTACATGACTGCAACTAATTATGAGGACACCGAAGTTTATGCTTTTTTTTTTTATCTTCGATGTAGCATTTAATCAATAATTTTTTTCAATGAAAGTTACTGTACACTTCAAAACAACAACAACAACAACAACAACAACAACTGATAACTTAGCAAGTGAAAAAAAAATCTTGAATATAGTCAGATTTATGTAGTATTTCCTATTATAAGATTACCACAAACTGAAATATACTGTAAGATTATTACACCTATTTCTAGACTTGAAATAGTCTTGTTCTGTTGGCAGATAATGTTGCTCATTTTAAGCATTTCTAAAAAGAAGCAAAATTATCTGCGAGTAGAATAAGAAAACGTAAAGCTAAAAATGTCTATAGGTTTAATAATTTAATATTTGGTTTTATATTATAATAGGAAATACTAGATAAATGTGAATATATTCAAGATATTTTCACTTTTTGCAGTGTAATTGTCCTTTCAATGTAAATGAGGACCAAGCATTTCTGAGCACAATTTAGAGAGAGAAAAACTCCACTGCTCCCACAATTTCCCATTGGGATAAATAAAATGTTATCATATCTTATTCACAAAAAATTTTTTGGGTGTTCAACCCAGTGTGTCATAGGTTTTAGCCATTTTAATTTTTATTTTGGTGCATCGCTACCTTTCCCCTACATAATATCTAAGACACAGGCCTATTCTCAAAATTCCTTCCATTAAAATGGCATCATGCATTGGATGAAAACAACTCTGCACATTCTGCACTTACCCTTAATTAACACACCTCACAGTTTTTACATGGACTCAGTCCTGTGCAAACCTGCCCTCTGAAAGAGTGATAGGCTGTCACATGATAAGGCTAAATATTAATGAACATAATCTTTAACAGGTTGCATGTGTCAGAAAAAAAAATGATCTTGGTGTTTACCCCCAGGGTCAGTATTTGGGGAACTATCAAGTCTCTGCAGCATCTCTGATGGTCTCTGGGCTAATCAGTGTTAAACAAATAAAGGCAAAACAAACAGCCAAATGTGGAGCACAAATTGATCATAGCTCCATAGCTGCATGTCTTGAAGCCCTGATAACTGCCTTCATGGTGTCTTTTTTAAACCAGGAGGAAATTCTGTTAACTTGTCCTTTTTTAAGCATGAAAAACCATGAAAATACAATGTAGATATCAAGAATAAAATACGCATTCTTTTAAACTTTACATCTCATTTGACAGATGGTTTTAACCAAAGCAGTGTTCACACTTCTGCTCAGTTATGCTGACCCAAAATCAAGATGATAACAAGTGGGAAGATATTCTGCACTCATTTCCCCTAAATGAGCCTAGAATAAATCCCTGTAATAGGATCGAGTATGTGGGCAAGTGTAAAAATGAACTTGCAATTGTTGAGCCACAAGCTTATTATTATGTTATTTACATTACACCATATTGCTCAGTAACTCTATTGAATTTAATTGTAAAGGTATCTAGTTACAAGAGAGAAGAAAGTAGGCTGGACCCACCATCAGGGCCTGGGACTACATGAGGTTAAACTTCACTTCTGATATTGCGGTTGTGGCTATTAGTTTTTTTTAGTTTTTTATTTACAAAACAGGAAACTAAGTGGCTCTGTGGCAATCATACACAGTTCCATGTACATGTTTCCATGTTATTTACACATAATCATTCCATAAAACCTCAAACAAATTTGTACATTTTGTGCAAACAAGCATACCTGCAAAAATGAGACAAAAGCAAAGGACACAGCCTAAACAAAGCCTGTTAAGTGGAAAAAAAAACAAAAACAAACCCACCTTAGAACCACCAAAACTCACTGAGAATTTATTAAACATTTACCATCAGTATTTGTACTGATGCATTAATCTGATGCAGATTACAAGCATACAATAACACTGGTCAGCACCAAAGATATAAGCCAATTAACATAGGTGTTTAAAATACCATAATAGTCCAAACAAAGTCTACAACCCTTAAAAATACACAGTTATACATATAGAGGCAAAATAACTAAGTTTACAAAGACACACACAGCTGCTACACTTTCAATCTTTACAGACAAAAATTACTGCTTGATACGAAAGAACTTTTTAAATACTCTTTTGAAATTCTCATTGCAAAGTGGATAAATAAAGGGGTTCAGAGTGGAGTTGATGTAACCCAACCATATAGTGAACATGTGGAGGTCGTGATGGACGCATGTGTTGCACAGAGCCATGACCATGAAGGTGATAAAATATGGGATCCAGCACACCATGAAAGCTCCAATGATGAAGCCCAACTGCCTCACCGCTTTCCGTTCCTTATGAATGCGCATGTTCTGGACACACTGCCTGGACTGTTCGCAGAATTTCTGCCATGTTTGCCTCAAAGTCATAGTGTTGCTACCATCTATCATTGGACCATCGTTGTGCATCCATGACCCTTGCGATACAGGTGACTGTGCATTAGCATCATCGTTACAGAGAATGGTCATGTGTTTGTGAACATCAGTGTTGGGTTTTATCTCACAAATATTGGCAACCGAATTCGGCACTAATACATTACAATCAGTAACAGATACAAACATTTTGAGATCTGCATTCTCTTCATGTTGCAAAAAGCCCAGAGGTAAAGATGGATCCTTTGAAGGTGTTTCAGAATTTACCTCCTGGTTTACTGAGGAAACCTCATGAGGGTCCCTCACAGTTTTCCTCTTAGGTTTCGTAATCTTAAAAAATGAGGTCTTCCTGTTTTTGGGATTTTTATCACGTCCGGATTCGCCATTCTCCTCATTGGTGTCCCTTGAGTTGTATGGCTGCTCCAAAGTATACTGATCCAACATGCCTTCCTTTTGAGAGTAAGTCTGCAAGGCCAGATTATTTTCGTCTGTCATTTTACAGAAAGTTCTCTGATTTCTTAAGCTTTGCACATTAATGTCTTCATCTGCCACCACCTTAGCAATAGTGACGCTCTCCCATTGCTTGTAATGTTCTCGCACAGCTATGAAAATTTGTGAATAGAACCATAGCATCAGGAATGATGGGATGTAAAAGTTGAGAATGGCAGTCAACACTTTAAACCATGTGACGAAGCGAAAGTCCGTGTCGCACTTGCTTTCTAGCTCAGGTTTTCGGTCAACATTAGCAAACATCCTCCATCCCAAAATGGGAATAATCCACATCATGGAGAGAAGCCAAGCAAAACAAATCATCAGTGTCGCTCTTCCTCGTGTTCGATATTTCAGATACCTCAGTGGGTGCCTAACAGACTGATATCTGTCCAAGCAAAGGATAAACAAATTGAAAATGGAGGCCGTGCTAGCTACATAATCCATTACCAACCAAAACTGACACACCACACGACCAAGTTTCCATTCATCCTCAAGTAGATACACAAGATTTAGTGGCATTACAGTTGCCCCAACTATTAGATCTGCTAAAGAGAGGCTGACGATGTAAAGGTTCCCCACAGTATGTAAAGTACGTTCTTTCCTCACAGCGACAAGAACCAGAATGTTCATGATGATTGTCAGGAGACACAACATGCCCAGAATGATCCCCAGCACTGCATTGTTCACATGATGGTGGAGGGAAAGAGATGCATTTAAGTATGCTGTCAAATTTAAGCTGGCATGGTCTTGCAGGATTTTATTGACTTGACCGTTTGTCTTAGTCTCCATTGGAGTATTCTAGTATTGTCACCTGATGTCAAAGGTCTGGATAATGGTATCCACACATTGATAATTCATGTCCATAAGTGAATTCCTAAAGAACAAAACAAAGCATAATACGTTAGTAGGAATAATAGTGCAATACTCATGTTGGTCACATTTATTTATAATAACAGGTACATGAGGGTTCCAAATTTGTGTCCATTACCATATGCTTCTTGCTCTTAACTCGTGAAAAAATCCAGACCTGGCTAATTAGCTTTCTGGCTAAAGGTTATTAATTGAATCTGGGTGGCACAGCGGATAGTGTGGCAGGTAGCATGGTGAAAGGTGACATGGCTTTTCTTCTTCAGTGCCATATTTTCTCACTTCCTATGGACATAGGACATAAGAAATACCTGAATATTGATTTCAGTATTTGACACCTCAACACCATGGTTACAGTGCCATATACTCTCATTCATATACTCTTTTCTCAATGACTTTTTGAACATTTGAAGTTAATCGGATACATTTACATAGTGACTCATGTCAGATAATAGTTTTACGTTTCTATGTCCATTTTATTTACAAATCTAAATGTTAAATATACATATCATTGTTAAATATAAATGTAAAAATTAATTATACAGTGCCCTCCACTAATATTGGCACCCTTGGTAAATATGAGCAAAGAAGGTTGTGAAAAATTGTCTTTATTGTTT
>JANDJT010000114.1:17874449-17921609 GCA_024331685.1 Stegophilus panzeri
CTGTATATTTAAATTTCATCTGATCATTTCTTAAATAGCATCAATTCACGTTTCTCAGTTTTAACACATTTTCAAAGTATCAACTGTGTAGAAAAAACTATACTTATAGACTGAATACTGATGAAATAGGATTCTTGGTAGTGGACTCTGATTATATACAGATTTTAACGAGACCGTAGTTGTGTGTATGAATGAGCTGAGATGGAAATTCTACAGGCATAATTGGCATGAGTCATCAGGAAAGATTTAATGTCATGCATCATGTTCGAAAGCAATGCGATTATATCGAGTTGCACTGCCATCACCCTTTACCATAACAGGCACCTAGTGCAGAAAAAAAAAGAGACCGAGATCTTGCCTCGTTGCTAAGGAACGGTGTCTACACACACTTCACTGTTCACTAAAATGTTGACAGTCACCTTAATTTCTGCCTTCTGCCTCCTCTCACATTTCGCACCCTATTCAATCCTAGTGGGATGTGACCTTGTCCTTTGTGTTTTATCTTGCCATGCTGTGGGTCTTTTAGTTGTGAGTTCCTTTGTATTTTTGACCATAAAGTACATCAGTGAAGTTTCACACATGCCTTGCTTACACTTTTCAAAAATAAATTACATTTAGCACCCTTCGGTTCTGTCTAGCACTCCTAGGTGTTGTGAAACATCTGGGGGTTTTAGTACACTGCTTTATCGCAGAGTGGTTTTAAATTGAGCAACTACTGATAGAGTGTTGTTAGTGTAACATAATATCAGTCTCTGCTCACTGCAAACTGCATAGCCATTCCCAAATATCACAGGAATGCACTCATTTGGGTTTTTTTTGTAAATATTTTGGATTAGATCTTTCGTATGAGGCTCAGAGCTTAATCCCAAACTGCTGTGGCCCTGCTGCAGAAAATGCTGACTCTGATCTGGTTGGTGATTTAATGAATGTCCAAACTGGCACGGTTGCAACATACAACATCCCCTTGGTGGGTTTTTGTAACCTAGCAGGTGGTAGGTGCTGAAAGATTAGTTTTTTTTTGAAGAAAAAAAAAAGCTACATAATATACCACCCCCAGTTGAAAAGGATATATTGATTATATTTATTACACACTACATATACTACCACATCTAATTTATTGTAATTATTTTAATTCTATATACTACCACATCTAATTTATTGTAATTATTTTAATTCTACTTTGTACTGCTGCTTCATCTGTTTATTAGACTCTCATATGTGTATAGATGACTGCTCAGAAACTGCACACTGCACACAGTTGCTATTTATTTTGCAACCTTCAATCCCTCCAGGATTTCACGATTTGAGATCACAGAAATTAACGCATAATCGAGCAAACTCCAGTATAGCTGTAGAGTACCTGAGCCTCACAGCAAGCATTTCAATATACAACTGAAAAATCAACTAGCTAGCCTACAATCCTGCTTGAGGTACCATGACAGAAATGTGTGTGATTAAGCTAACAAATTTATATGACATAGTTTCAGGCTTTTAGACCCTGTCTGATATCAAGGTGTGACAGTGGGGGGCGTGGTTGAGCATCAGCTGCGGACGGAGAGCAGGTGGTTTGAACCGGCAAACAGTGTGTGATGATTCTCACCTGTGTCTTATCACAGCTAATGTACTTATGTGTGTTTCTTTGTGCTCTGAGTGACTGCCATGACCCAGAGAGAGAGAGAGAGAGAGAGAGAGAGAGAGAGAGAGAGAGAGAGAGTGAGTGAGTGAGTGAGTGAGTGAGTGAGTAAGATAGCTGGCAAAACCTGCACCACATACACTCACACACACTCATGGAGCATGATCTTGAACCTTGAACTTGAATGAGGCGAAAGCCAAGAGCTGGTGACGACCCCTTTTGGGTTGCATTTTTTATCTTTTTTTTGGTTTGGTTTTTTTGATGTGTTTTTGGAAAGTGTGCTAAAAAGCACTATGGAATATAGGCAGTGGTCGCTCAGTGGTTAAGACAGTGGTCTCCTAATCGGAAGGTCCTGAGTTCAAATCCCAGCACTGCCAAACTGCCACTGCTGGACCCTTGAGCAAGGCCCTTAACCCTCAACTGCTCAGTTGTATGAAATGAGATAAAAAATGTAAGTCGCTCTGGATAAGGGTGTCTGCCAATGAATAATAAAACACCCCCCCCACACACACACACCTGGTTCTACACAAGGCTTTTCAATAAACTGTAGTTTTGTGAGTAGAAAATATTTCAGGTATTTGGAGCAGTGAAATGAAAGTAATCTTGCTCAATTCTAATCTAATAACATTTACTTTACTGATTATTACCCATCACCATAATGAAAAATTAATGAGGTAATGAACAGTAGTGGTTTAGTAATTAAAGGAACACATTTCCCAAAAATTCTATGCAATTTCCCCCTACTTTTAAGTGTAGTTGATCAGCCTAACATGTTATGTGTCAGAACTTTGTTTCTTTACCTTAGTCCTATTGTATACAACTCATATTGGATACAATTCATATTGGAACTACCCTTAGAAAAAAAATAAAGAAGGTAAATTTTATAGGAATGTTAATTTTACAGACATTTGGTGTGTTAGGTTTCACAGATGGTGTTCCTTCATTATCATTCATACATTCATTCATTCATTATTCACTGAATGGGCACCATGCACACACATTCACACCTAGGGGAAATTTAGCACAGCTAATCTACCTACCAGCATGTTTTGAGAGCTGTGAGAAAACCGGAGAACCCAGAGGAAACCCCATGGCCACGCAGACCAAGCACAGAAACTCCACTCAGACAAAACCTGAGCTCAGGATCTGGGGGTGCTGGAGCTTTGAGGAGGCAATGCAGCACCACCCAACGCTTTGATTTGAAACCCAGTGACTTTTCAGAATAGTAGCACACAAAATATGTCATCATAGTTAGAGCGATATTTCTTTGGCAAATAAATGAATCAAACAAAAGAGGATATTATGAGCTTCTCTTAATATCGACCCCAATTGTAAATCAAGTGACCCAACGTGGATCTTGAAGCCTTGCTTGGGAAGGCTTGGTTTAAAACATCTAGATAAAAGAGCACAAAAGCTCATAAATTCACAATCAATTATGTTTAAATCATGAAAGAAGTCAGAAATTGTGATCGAGGTTGAAATATGATCGATTGTGCAACAGTGCAATTATTTTCTTCTTTCTTCAGGCTCATTTGTACTGAACATGGATAGATTGAATTTATTCAATCTAGAAGATTCAAAGAGTTGGCTGTCATTAGCCTTCATCCACTTAATGAATGTGATACAAATGAACAAAGGAGATGCCATGCCATCCTCAAATCATCCCTCTATGATTTTCTTTTCATGAAGACCCCATGGTCCTGTTATTTAAACCATACTGACAATGATTGATTCACCTTACTGAAGAGGTTAGATCATTGCAATAGCATTTGTCTGCTGTGGTTTTGTTCTGCTTCATATTTAATGGCATGCTGCTAATGATAATTCTTTATACTGTGCTGTGTGCCACCTAATATCCGTAAAAAAGGAATTAAAAATAAGCACAATGAAATCCTGCAGTGGCTTCCTGATCACTTCATATTTAATCCTCTATGCCTTCACTCATCCAGTAGGGTCACTACCTGTCCAATTTATTTTAAAGTATATCTGAACTAAATATATAGACTGCAATTTTAAACCATTAAAAGTAATATTTGTAGAATAATTCATTAATTTATCCTTAATAACCAATTAATCCTGGTCAGGGTCTTGGGCAATCAGGGCATGGATCAAACACTGGGCATGAGGCTCAGACACCAATCCATTGTGAGACTTATGCATGCACACACTCATTCACATCTAGGGGAATATTTGGCCTAGCAAATCCATCTACTGGCATGTTTTTGGGAGGTGGGAGGAAACCAGAGAGCACAGAAGGAACCTACATGGACACGGGGAGACAGTAAACTGACCTCATGATGAAACCACAGACCCTGGAGCTGTGAGGCAGCAAGAGTACCTGCTTTGTAGCAATGTTTAAAAATTCAATATCATGACAAAACGGTAAGGATATTATAGTGAAAACAGAATTTATTAAAATATTTAATCTAATCAGCACATATTTAATCGGCACATGGTTAAAAAAAGATAACACCAATGCAAATAATGTCACGAGTCACTTCTGTGGTATAGAATAAGTGTGTGCAGACCTTCATTTCTCTGGAAGAAATTTGCAATAAAGTAAGTCAGTTTTAAATATAGCAAAGGTGAACCAGTGCATCAGCTCTTAAGTGAGCTCATTATTAGAGAATGCTGCCTGAAATCATGTGACAAGCAATTCCACCCACTTCAATCTCTGATCGCATATAAAATATTTAAAGCACCTGAAAAAACTATTTGTACATAAATAGTTTGTGCTGGGGATTTGCTTATCCATCCATTCATTTTCTGTACCACTTATCATACATAGAGTTGGAGCCTGGAGAATCCCAGAGGACAAGGCGGGGGACACCCTGGACGGGGTGCCAACCCATCGCAGGGCACAACTGCACACACATTCACACAATACGGACAATCTAGAGATGCCAATCAGGCTACAACACATGTCTTTGGCCTGGGGAAGGAAACCGGAGCACCTGTAAGAAACCCCAGAAGCACAGGGAGAACATGCAAACTGTGCATACAGGGTAGAGGCAGGAATCAAACCCCAACCCCGGAGGTGCGAGGCAAACATGCTGATCACTAAGCCACCAGGCCCCTGGATTTGCTTATACTAATCCTAATTTTTAATTTTCAATATGATACTGCAATCAGAGGACTGAGTATGGGCCAATATCTAATACTGATCCAATCCAATACTAGTCCAATACTTTAATAACCACAAACTTACTTAAGATCAGTTGCTTAATAGGATAGATCAAGATCCTGCCTGTATTTGTGCATATTTCATAATTCTCTTACTTTGTATATCTGCATCTCTTCCTGTCCCTTTTTGTTTTCCACTTTCTTTATTTACTTATTTCTTGTTAATTTTATCCCTTGTAATTGCTTCCACCCATTTCTTATCCATATGTCTTGTTTCTTATCACCCATTTAGCATGCAGGCTCGACCCCAGATCAGCTAATCTGCAGTGGTGTCAGTATCAGTAGCTGGAATTGGGCTGAATGTGTCACCAGAATGCATTTGGTCTGATTCCATATGTGATAACACAGCCAAGATCCACATTTATAAGCATGAGCCAATTTTGGTGTCCCTTCCACAATTTTGCTGTCTAGTTATATACAGATTACAGGGACCATTACAGGGTCACACAAAAGTCTTAAACAGCTGTTTCACCCCTTCTAATAATTAGGAACAGTGAGAATCACATAAATCCTCCTTGTGCAAGCCGAGACCGTCCAAAGAAGCCACATTGTGACATATTTGTAGTAAATACCACTTCATACATCCATCTTTCCTCTTTCTTCTTCTCACCCACGGGTATAACGCAATGCCACTATAGTATCTGTATGTGTTTAGTGCTACACATATACATACCTCTTTCTGTATTTGTATTTTCTCAACTAGAGATGTGTGCAAGACTATTTATTTAATCTCAGGCAGTTATTATTTTGTTCATACCTGTCTATGATATTTTCTCACAAATTTAGCCTAATTTAAACCACAGCATCTCTGTCCAGGCAGTTACTAAGGTTAAATGAATGAACTCTGCACATTCATTTTAATGAACACAGTATCTCGATAGCTCGCTTGCCCACTTGTGAAAGTAAAAACCTTCCCTCCGGCTGGCACAATTTTTTCACACAGGATCCCAGACCCAATGAATAACTCTAGTCTCAACCAGATGCCCAGCAAACCTTCCTGGCAAAAAAAAAAAGGAAACAAATAATGCATCTTTTACAGTCTGGCACAAGATAAAGGCATCCATTTTAACAATAAATCAGATGTCTTTGCTCTACAAAACAAAATTTTGGAGGAAAGTGATTGTGTATAAATTATACCCATACAGTGCATCACTATCTGCAAGTTTCAGTATGAGCTGAAAACGTTTGCTCATTTCGCTCATTTCATTTGTGCACTGCCATCTCTTTTTATGGCAGAAACACAGGTGCTGTTCTATACTGGGACCAATTCAACCCCATTGACAGCACGGTGAGTCTCACCTGCTGATTCAGTAAGGAACAAATATCGTGACTGATTATGGTAGCATCTTCCAATTCTTTATTCAATTCAAATGCTAATTTGAAAATGCAAATTCAACTGTGTATAACTGAAAACATCATTCAAATTCAATTGCAAAATGTATTTTTTTTAAATTGCATTTTCATTAACAGCAATTTCATTTTCAGTGTCTAAACTGATATGATTCTGCCATATTGAAAAAGCACTAGCACTCCTTACGTTTCTGACTGCACTTTCTCCTCCTCATGCAGTGACTCGGCAAAAATGCCAGTTGCATTTTCACTGTCAATGAGGTATTCTTGTCAATCAAATACTATGAGAGGAATTTTTTGGTGATTTAGACGGAATGATGAAATCAGTTTAACCTTGTGATGGGTGTTGAAAATATGGAGATCACAAGTCAAGTCAAATGGCTTTATTGTCATTTCAACAATATACAGTTAGTACAGTACACTGTGAAACGAAGCTACATTCCTCCAGGACCATGGTGCTATATAAAAACAACACAGGACTACAAGAGATGACACAGAACTAAACAAGACGTACACATTTGTAAAAAAAATG
This sequence comes from Stegophilus panzeri, assembly GCA_024331685.1. Lineage (NCBI taxonomy): Eukaryota > Metazoa > Chordata > Actinopteri > Siluriformes > Trichomycteridae > Stegophilus > Stegophilus panzeri. The sequence continues at coordinate 17,881,148 of JANDJT010000114.1, forward strand.
CACGTGCAAATGTTTGCAACGTACACAAGACAGTACAGTAACTACTAAAACTGGAAAATAGGCACAACCCCACCTCCACCACCACCCCACCCCCCTTTGTTCAGGGACTCATTATTCCATTTCTGTTTGTTAAATGTCTGTGAAACTTGTTCAGTTTATATCTCAGTTGTTGAATCTTTTTATGTTAATACAAATATTTTACACATGTTAAGAAATTTGCTGGAAATAAAAGCAGTTGAATGTGAGAGGACGTTTCTTTTTTTTTGCTGAGTTTAGTAGAAGTTGTTATAGGAGCGATTTTTGGGGAAATTCTAATGCTTGCCAACCAGCTTGAGGATGTTTAACTTGTTTTGGGAAGTGAAGTGATCCTTGACCAGCTAGGAGAGTTTGTAGCTGTCACGAGCACAAACATGATTAATGAAGTTGTCTATGTGAACATGCTTTGTGAAGTGTCCTCGACCTGGTTCATTTTAAATTACATGAACAATTAAGCAATGAAAATGTTTGTTTAATTAACCATAAACCTCCTATTACTGCAAATTTATAGAAATTGCTTTGAGTTTGAGTTTTGTTTGGGTTTACAGATTTTTTTGTCGGCTGCTTATCTTTCTGTTCTGAACCAAAGTCAAGTGGATGGGGTCAGAAAACATGTCAAATCCAATCCAATACTGATCCATAGAGTTTGGTCAATATTATATTGTTAATATGATACGTTTTGGGTTGTTGCATCCTTAACTGAAACATAACAAATCTGATCTCAGATCATTTGTTGGCAAACAGCAGTTGGAACACTACACTTTCTTTGTAGCATCATAAAATTTCTCCAGAGACGGATTTCTGCAGCTTATTGTACTTCTGTTTAGGAATTACCTTATGTTCCTTTGGCTAGGAAGAAATTCAATCCAATTCAGTCCAATTCACTCCAGAAGCTTCTAGACTTATTTAATGTCTATCTAAATGTCATGACATTTATATTTATTAATCTATAATGCTTTTATCCAAATTGAGGCAGAAACCAAGGCAAGAGTATTAGGGGAGCAGTTGACATTACAGTTCCTGGTCTAAGGCCCAATAGTGTCTCCTATTGCAATCATGGGATTTGAATTTACAACCTTCTGAGCAGAAGTGCAGAACCTTAACTGGTGAGCCACCAATGGTCGTAATCCTATGTTGTACTTTCAGCCAGTGAATATCAATGAGTATTAAAGGTTTACCCTAGCATTTTTCAACATAGTCTCTCTAGTACATCTGTAGTGCAGTGTAGACACTGTGGACAATAATTTAAAAATGTTCACATCCTGAGAAATCAGCGGAGAATTCCGCTTAAAACTTAAAATTCTGAAAGCAGCCAATAATGTTACAGTGAAACATGTGTTTCTCAGAAGGGAGAATTTGTAGTTTCATCAATATAATCAAAAACAAGGACGTGCTTCATAAATTCCTTTTCATTGTAATTCCATGAGAACAGCTTTGGGGAGACTTTCTCTCTTTTTTATCTCAAGCACTTTATTGTTACAGTGTAAGCTGTTACCAACTCAAAATGTTGTTAAAGGTTGCCAGATAATGCAATAGACTAATTTGCATTTCTAAACATGGTACAAGAAGAAGGAAGATTTTGTGAAGAAATGTATATTACCATCAATTTATACCCAAACTTATACTCTCTCAGCAATGAGCAGAAACTGAACTGCGTTTTAAGGGATCATTAAGGCTGGGAATTTTATCTGTTTTTACTAATATAAAAAAACCCAACAGCAAATAGCATCATTTAATCCAATGTAAGACAATCTGCAGTCCCATCTGGAAGTATTGCAACAACAAGGAAAATTCTTTTGTTTTTGCTATACACTGAAGAAATTTCAGCTTTCATTTTCTAATATTTACATCTAGATATACATCTGTTGTTAAAGGACAACCCAACGTGAAGTCTAGAGAGGTGACTATGGGAGAAAAGCAAGCCATTTTGAAGCTGAGAACACCACTCGTGTACTAACAACCAGACACGGAACAGGTTGACCAAGGAAAACAGCAGTTGATGACAGCAACACTGTGAGAGCTGTGAAGAAAAACCCAAAAACAACAGTCAGTGACACCACCAACAACCTCCATAAGGCAGGGGTGAAGGTATTACAATCCACCATTTAAAGAAGACTTTAAGAGCAGAAATATAATGGCCATATCACAAGATGAAAACTACTCAACAGCAGTAAGAATTGTAAAGCCAGATTGGAATTCGCAAAGAAATACAGAGATGAGCCACAAAAGTTAGTGAAAGAAAAGATCTGCTCATTATCCAAAACATACAAGCTCATTGGTCAAGCATGGTGGAAGTAGTGTCATGGCTTGCGCTTGCATGGATGCTTCTGGAATGGGATCACTAATCTTTATTGATGATGTTACTTATTATGGTAGCAGCAGAATGAATTCAGAAGTCTACAGAAACTCTGTGGATGTTTGTCTGCAAATTCACAGAAAAATCTGTCCAATCTTATTGGGAGGAACTTCATCATGCAGTACGACAATAACCCAAACACACTGCCAATACAATGAAGGACTTCATCAGCGAGGGAAAGTGGAAGGTTTTATACTGGTCAAGTCAATTACCAGACCTTAATCAAATTGAGCAACATTTCACCTCTTGAAGAGGAGACTGAAAGAAGCCATCTTTGGTAATGGTACCACAATTTATATATTTACAAAATTCTATAATTTCTCTCAGGAACACAGACAAAAATAAGCAGTGGGAAATAGACTTGAAGGAATGGTCACAGATGGAATAGCTCACTTTTATTATTTGTAATTATCGCCAAGAGGAGAGTTTAAAACAAAGTTTAGGTTTACTTAAGTTTGTGTGGGTGGACAAACAATGGTGATCAATGATTGCTCGTTGAGAACAAATGTGATCAGTGATTGCTCATTTGGGAACATCGGCTTGTCCAAGCGCAACTCAGTCAGGCTTCACACATAGCTGGTGAGTCGACTGATCTTATTCTATCTACTGCTCAACCAGCAGCTGTGATGTGAGCTGAAGCGCTATATCGAGTGCAAGTCAGTCGCTAATGTCTGTTCAAAAAGTCACTAGATTTGTTGCTAGGTTCATTCAAAATAAATAAAATCATAAAGTTGCTAAGCTGTAAACCCTGAGTGTAAGGGCTATGGGTTTAAATGTACATTATACAGTCATTTATACAGTATTTTACACATTTATTGACATTAACATTTAACCTTCCATTGTAAATGAGTTCACAGAACACAGAAACACATCAAAATTACTGTAGTGGTAATACAGTATACACATACAGTATAGATGTGGTAGAGGAGATTAGGTTGCACAACACTGGAGTAATTTCTTTCATTTAAAGTCCTGCCAAGCTACGTTATCCAGGGACTTCAGTCCGTCTACATCATGAGTCAGAAGTCAAAATACAGTCACTCACTCTTTCATGACCTTTGTTCCTAGAGCCACTCCACTAAGCTGCTCTACTCAAACTGTTGACTTTGTGTTCATAAGAACATCTATTTAGTGCTGTTTGGACAAATCCATTCTTCATAAAGAGACTTACACCATGACTCCACTCACTCCACTCAAGTTAGCGCCTTGAATGTCAGCTCTGCTACCATTGGTGTGTGAGTGTGTGTGTGTGTGTGTGAATGGGTGAATGAGACACAGTGTAAAGCGCTTTGGATAAAAGCGCTATATAAGTGCAGACCATTTACCATTACTCTTTCAAAAAGCAAGCACGATAAACAGAAATGCTTGCCATTAGCCAGCTCTTTTGTTCAAGCCACATAGAACCTACTGTTCTGTTGTTTGTGCCTTCATGTAATTTGTACTTTGATGAGACAATGTTTGCTTAGTCTAGTTACTTTTAGTTTATCCTCCAAAGGCATTTAAAAAAAATTCAGTGATCAAGAAATCATCCACCTCATTCATGTTTATTACTATCGCAGTTATTGCAGCTATAGTATTTGACATGCAGCTTAACAATCACTGCTGATGATGTGTTATGAATGTGTCAGCAATGCAGGCTTTAATAAATTAGCCCCAATGGATAACAATAATAGGGGGTATTCACTCAGTGTAATCACATGGCAGGACCAGCACTGATAAGCTGCATGAATCTACAGTCTGGGGTAGAAAGAAATCAGCCACAGCCTTGCTTCTTCATACTATTCTGTGTAATTCAATTTGTGTCCACTGGTGGTGCTACAGTTCTTAATCCACAAAAGTTAAAAATAGTCCACGTGAAGCCATTTGTTAAAAGCAAATAAGATGATAAGGATGCCAAAAGCTGAGGCTTATTTTATCTATTTTTTCCTTGAAACATAGGGAGAACTTAGCCCTGCTACCCCACTAGCCAACCTTGGTTGTAATGAACCACTAATCACTGGTGAAAGCTCAGCTGATAGATATTTTATCTCAGCAATGGAGTTGTGAAGTAGATCTGTGGGTGTGTCAGTTCAGCAGTCAGGGCACTGATCTAGGAGTCGGACATTTTAAGGGCTGTCTCAATCGCAAAATCCTTCTAGTGCACCGGAATGCTTGCTCCATAAAAAATCCCACAATGCACTGCAAAAACCAGGGAGCATCAGTGCTCACTATGTTTCCTTACTGGAAATTATGTCATATTTTCTGAAGCCTGGTGGACGAACTCTCAGCCAACTTACAAATGTAAGTAGCCTGTTATTGTTGTCATAGCTCTCAAATGATTACTTAAATATTACTTACATATTACTTACATACTTACGATTTTTAACTTTATTTGACATTCTATATATGGTTTGTTTGAGTCTAATGACTTTTGAGTTTTTAATGATTTAAAAAATTCATTTAGACAGAAATTGAGTCATCAGTGTCCAAATGTGTAGTGAGCCAGGGTCCTTATCAGTGCCTGAACCCATGTACATGATATACTGATTCACGACCTAGGGAGCTATGGAGTTGATTGAGACACACCAAATGATTATGCTGTAATGCAGAGGTATTTAAACTGTGGGTCACAGATCCCTAGTGGAGTGTGAAAGAATTTCAGGGGGCATGGGTAAGGGGTAAGTCGGAAAATACAAAAAATAAATATTTAGAAGACCTGCCACCCTTCACCCATTTTATGTAGGAGCATTTTAAGTTCCAGTGTACTCCAAAATACATAAAAAATATTGTGTTTTTTTTTTTTTCATAATTAAATGTCACGAGCCTATTGACATTTGCGCATGTGTTTTGCATGCTCCAATATTAACAAACAATCCCTGGAAATCCTGCCCCCTTCCCCCATCTCACACTAGTCATTTTTTGTCTGGTGCTTGCAGTGCTTGAAAGATGGAATGATGTGGTGCTCTTGCTTTCTGTCAAGTTATATGGAGAATGTTTTGAGTTCAAAGAAAATGGTCAAAAACAGCACCTTTTGACCAATTGCAAGTTCACAAAAAGTGGGGGAAAAGTTTGAATACGTCTGCAATAACATGAAGAGAAATTATTCAAATGTTACACTGTTAACTTTAGTATATAAATAAACTAATAAAGAAATATAACTAGTAGAAAATATCAAAACGAACATATGAAACAAAAGCATTTACATCTGCTACAAGATTTTCTAATCAGACCTGACATTGCCAGTCTGCCCTTATTTATTAGAAACTGCCTCCTTCTAACAGCTGGAGAAACTCCCCACAGTACTTATTACTTATTAGCGTGTGCTAATAAGTACAATAATAAGTGCTAATGAACTGCACGCTGCCGGTGCTTGACAGACACAGCACAGGTGGACAGATGCAAGAAATACGTATAGCACATGTCAATGCAGATGTGGAAGTATGATAATTAACTTATAAATCGATTTTTTAAAAAATAATTTTTTATGTATTTTGGGTGAGACTGTTGGTACCCACTGAATGGTACCCAAAGTACCTATTATAACCATAGTGAGAATGGGGGTTCAAGGTCCCAGCATATACTGACACATTTATTAAGGGTGAGCTGAAGACCATGCTTTAGAAATGAGCTGTCCCCACCACATAGGGCAACACAGAAGATATAAACACTCAAATGATAGGTTGAAACGGAAACAAACAAGGAAATAACCATAAGGATAAATAGGAAGCTGGGACCATATAAGGAGAGTTTGGAGAAAACATAGACATAGACAGAGGGAGATGCATGTGGAAGTGTGATTGGTCAGTGGAGGAATTATTTGGGTCAGTACAATTTTAACATAAATTTATCACTGTTTCATAAAGAGGCAACATTTAGTACACAGATATGATATTTTCATGACTACAAAATAATGTTCGCATGCAAGTCAATACGTTTGGGAAGACCACTGTATGTTTCTATATTGAATAAATATAAATTACTTGAAATACAGATTCTATAAATATGAAAATTGGTTCTGTATCAGTACTGAACTTATATTACCCTGAAAACTATTCTAATTATTGTTCCTATACTTCTAGTATTTGCTAGCTACACCTGCTTCATATCTCCAGTGCAAAGCAGAATTTTGATTGTATGCATGCCTTTGAATAAGTGAAAACTGTGTGTAAATGTGATTCAGCTCTGAACATTTCTTCTTATTTGCTGCTTGTGCATATTTCAAAGGACTATCGAAGAACACCTGCTGTTTTGTTGTGGCAATGAATTACTTGAGATTGAGCATATCAGTGCTTTTTCTTTCTTGCTTCAAAGCGACACAAGTATGGAACCAAGGTGCTAGAAGGGGAAAGGCTGCTCTGCAAGCTAATGTGAGCAGAAATGAACATCCTGCATGAACCCTTATCTCGGACGTGTCTTGCTCTTTGGGTAATTTTCACCTGCCAGGCTCATGTGATAGCCTTTTCTTCATGACACAATATTCACTATTTTTCATTTTCTCTTACTGCACTCAGTCTCAACTGAACTGGGCATGGAGCAAACACGCTCCTGATGAATTTTATACACCAACTTAACCACACGAAGCATACTGCGCTCAAAAGAGAGATGCAGGTGAACAAATGATAATGAGTATAATTGTTCATCAACTGCTCGTACTGAAAATAATGCAGAAAAAACAAAAAAATCATTTACCATGGTGATTTAACACAGTGTTGAATTAACATTGAAGGTTGAATTAATATTCTCAGTTCCTGTATGTCAGTATCTAATAAGTATGTATTTTAACAAGATTATCATTCAGTTACTCATCTATTGTATTACTTAATAACGTCTTAAAAATAAATAGGTTCATACAATCATGTAGGTGTTTAGTCAGTGCTGTGCATGCTAACTGAATGCTGTAGGACTAATTCACCTCACTGTTAGAGTTCAGAGGTCACAATAGGGTAATTTCCTGTTGTTGTAGTTTTTTTTTTTTTTACTAATTCAATTCTAAAAAGGTTTATGTCCCAAAATTTGAGCACTACACACCACTGACTACTCACTTAAATGAAAGGACAGACACGTACCAAAATAGATCAAGGTTTTAAAATGTTTAACTTTATAAATAAACTACACTATAACTGTTGCTTCTATCAATCAGCTGTATGATACTGTTGCCTGAAACACGATTTTTTGATAGTAGAAGTATTTGGTTTGCGCTGGCCCAAATATTTGACTATGTTACATCGGGAGATCCAGCAGACTGTAAACAAGTACCGAGTCTACACATCTGTTCAGATCATTTATTACTTTGAAAGGATCCATGCAGCTTTTGTTGATTTCATCGCTATTTTATTTATAACAAAGCTATTTTTGCAGAATAGTCTGTAGTCTGTAGACTGTAGTCGCTGTTGTCTGCACCACTAGGGGGCCTGAACAGACAGTCTACAAAATATAGCTCTCAACATAAATATTGTAATAGCTATTTCAACCCTATACATTCTCAGAAATAAAGGTACCAAACTGTACTTTTCCTTGTCGCTAGCTTGGTACCATCAAGTGTACAGCTGTCCATTTAAGCCATGTTACATTAATCCGGATACATTTGAAAAAGCATCTTTTTGTCCACGTTTTGGCATTGAGTCCACACCGAGATGGCGTTTCTGTCCAGCGAAAATTGAGCTTTTTGAAAACACTCTCCCAAGTGGATACATTTGAAAATGCCATTTTCGCATTGTAGTGTGGACTGGGAAAACAGAGATATAAAAAAACGATAAGATAAAAAAACGATAAGATTTAGTCATGTGATGCTGTCAGGTGACCCATTCAACTCAAAACAAACAAGATGGTGGATGATGTTGCACTGCAGTTGTTGTGCCTGTTATTCAGTTTGATACCTTTGTTAAAGATTAATGTCGCTTTGTACAACCTTCAGAATGCATTTTTAAATAAAACGCCTGATGGAAATGATGCAGGCCAAAGCTTTTTTACAAACATTTTTATGCATGCGCAGTACAGGGACGTAAGTGTTTTCAGATATTTCAGTGTGGACAAGCAGTTTTTGGAAAACATTTGAAAACGCCAGTGTAGACAAAGAGCGTTTTAAAATGAAAATGCAGTTTTCAGATCTATGTATGTATGTAGCCTTAATGTGTATTTTTCACTTGGTAGCATGAGTACTTTAATATAGAATTTAAGATAAATCATAATTGGACCATAGGGACCACTGAGTTAATTTAAGAAAAAACAAAACAACTAATCAAAGCATCACATGCATCTTCCCAGATAATAGATTAGGTGCAAAACACACCACTCTTGATGGTAGCACAACCGCAGCAAGGAAAAGCACAGTTTGGTACCTTTATTTCTAAGAGAGCAGATGTCAGTGGAGAGCTGGTGTTAATAACATGTAACAGTTAACTCAGTACTGAAGGTGTTAATTCACTACTTCTGTGTGCTCATTTTCAATACTTCATTCAATACTGTTAATTGCTCATTTTTACCTCCACACTTTAAGAAAGAAATGTATACATATATGTATATCATTCCTTGTCACCGGGGTGGTACTCTCAAAGTTACATATACAGTGTACATTTAAAGCTTTGTACCTTGCCCATAACTGTCCATTTATGTATTTGAACTCATTTTTAAAGGTACACTATGTCCACACGTTCAGAAAGACATATATTAAAGGTACAAACGATTAGGAACAGTGTAGTATCCTTTGTTTCCGAGAGGGCATGCATTTCAAACCGACTTCACAGAACACCTGTGCATGCGAATATTATACACACTGTGCATTCAGAAATTATATATATATATATATATATTCTCCATCACTGTATTAAACAACTACAGCTGCAATATACCGGAGAGTCACCTTCAAACTCCAGCCGCCACCTGTAGAGCGCGTGCAGAACAAAACTGAGATTTTGCAGTATTTCACCTCCTCAGTGACCTGAGTCTCCCCTCATCAACAACACGCTTATACATTTATCTATCACTTTATTAATAACATTATTAAAATCCCCTTACCGTGTAGATGAAGGACAGCAGTGGAGTCGGGAGGAAGCGAGCGCTCGCGCACGTCTCTCTCTGTCTCTCTCTCTCTCTCTCTCACTCTCTCTGTCTGTGTATGTATGTGTGTGTGTGTGTGTGTGTGTGTGTGTGTATCCGTCTTATGGACCTGCTGCTGGAGTCCCTTAAAGTTCAGTTCAGACGCTAACACACACACACACACACACACACCAGGACCTGCTTACTCACTACGTAATACACACCCAGCACACTCGTGATGAATTACAAGATGTGATAAATGAAATCTTGCATTGAACTTCTCACAATTTTGAACACACCCCTTTGTCTTACTTGTGAGGACCTTCAACTGACATTATTAATGGAGCTAATTAATGCTAAGCCTACACCTAAATCTAAACCTAACCTTAACCTCAGTAACCAAAAGGCTCTTATACTTAAAACAAATAAACAAGCAAAAATAAATAAATAAATCAATAATTTCGAAGCATCCAAATGTCCCCACACGATCAAAACGGTCAGGTATTCACATTTGGTCCCTGCAAAGACCTAATAAAATACCCATTCAGATACATACACGATCCATTAACACTAAGGTGTCAGTGTACATAGCAATGGTGCACATATACAAAATAATCTATTTTACTCTCACTGTATCATAATATGATGCTTGTTGTTCCAAACAGTTTATTGCCAATAACTTTAAAAATATATATTTATTTTTTCCCCAAAAAGAAGTTTCACTGTCAATCATTTTTATTAGATGAAATGAAAGCAATTAATCCAGTTCTTTGAGTGGAAAATTAGAATCAATAGGCCTTATTTATCAAATGTAGTAAAGGTTTCATAGATTTTCAAAAAAAAATGTAATTTACTCAATTTTCCACTTACACTAAATGTAGTTTACCAGCGGAGTGTCATGAAATCAGTAAGGGAACTCTGAACTACATATCCCAACAGCCACTGCTTCATTGTCACATGACCACATGCACCTGATTCAAGTTCCTGGTAATTAGCACTCTTGTATATAGTCACAGTTTGCAATGCACTCTTTGTCTCACGTTATCGTCTCACTATACCTTTGTCTATGCTGCCGTATTTGGTCTTGGCCACAGTGTTTTGTTTCCTTGTTGTAGAGTGTTTCGTTTGTTTGTTGGTTATTAAATGTTTAAGAATCTGCGTTTGCTTCTGTATCCATCTTTGTAATGTGACACTGAGGCATGATTGATGGCTGACCTTTGCTTCTTTAATTTTGCAATAGAGTTGCAAGTCTAATTTTGTATAATATTAATAAAGCTCTGTCTCCTGCAAAATAGTTTTCATGAATACGTACTTGTATTTTCTCATTTGTAAGTCGCTTTGGATAAAAGCGTCTGCTAAATGAATAAATGAAATGTAAATGTACAGGGATAACATATTTATACCTGTGATGTAAACAACATTGTTAAGTTCTGACTCTTTGCAGAAATGCACAGCTTGGTATTTTATGAATTAGGTGTGATTTAGGTGATCATAGACACCAAGCTGTGGCGCACCAAATGTAAAATGTCATGTACTCCTTTCTCAGTGACTTTGAAGCCATTCTGATACATTTACATAGTGACTCATGTCAAATAATAGTTTTAAGTTTCTATGTACATTTTAGATATAAATCTAAATGTTAAATATAAATGTTAACTATACATATCATTGTTAAATATAAATGTAAATATTAAATATACAGTGCCCTCCATTAATATTGGCACCCTTGGTGCCAATGAGCAAAGAAGGCTGTGAAACATTGTCTTTATTGTATAACCTTTTTATCTTTTGTTAAAAAATTCACAAAAATACTCTGTTCTCATGGAGATCAAACAATTGCAAAAAAACAACAACACAGGTTTATAAAAAAATAAATAAATAAATCTTTGTTAAATGTAAGTGTGCAACAATTATTGGCACTGTTTTTAGTCAATGCTTTGTGCTACCTCCCTTTGCCAAGATAACAGCTCTGAGTCTTCTCCTATAATGCCTGATGAGGTTGGAGGAGGCAAGGGATCTGAGACCGTTCCTCCATACAGAATCTCTCCAGATCCTTAAAATTTCGAAGTCCACGCTGATGGACTCTCCTCTTCAGTTCACCCCACAGGTTTTCTCACCAATTATGTTTTGGATCATTTTTATCCATTTTTATCTTTCTGGTTTGGGTTGGGGGTTTGATTCCTGCCACTGCCCTCTTTGTGTTGCAGGGGTTTCTACTCTGGTTTCCTCCCCAAAGACTTGCGTGGTGTATCCGTAGTGTATGATTGTGAGTGTGCCCTGCGATGGATTGGCACCCTGTCCAGGGTGTACCCTGATGCTCCAGGTTCCCTGTGACCCTGGATGGATGGCAGAGGCAGTCAGATTTTCATTTAGTATCTGTTGATATTTAATAGAGTCCATGAGGCCATGTATCCTAACAAAATGTCCAGGTCCTCAGGCAGAAAAACAGCCCCAAAACATTACCATATATAACCACCATATTTAACCATGGGCATAAGGTACTTTTCCATATGGCTACCTCTCTGTGTGTGCCAAAACCACCTCTGGTGTTTATAGCCAAAAAGCTCTATTTTGGTTTCCTCTGACCATAGAACCCGATCCAATTTGAAGTTCCAGTATTGTCTGGCAAACTGAAGAGCTTGAGTTTGTGAGTTTGTTTTTGGATGAGAGTAGAGGCTTTTTTTCTCGAAACCCTTCCAAACTAACTTCTGCAATTCTCTAGCTGTGATCAGCTGTGAGATTTTTTGGCCACTCAAACCATCCTCTTCACAGTGCGTTGAGACAATATAAACACACGTCCAATTCCAGGTTGATTCATAACATTTCCAGTTGACTAGAACTTCTTAATTATTGGTGGACTCTCCTCTTCAGTTCACCCCATAGGTTTTCTATGGGTTTCAGGTCAGGGGACTGGGATGGCCATGGCAGGATCTTGATTCTGTGGTTAGTAAACCATTTTTGTGTTGATTTTGATGTATGTTTTGGATAATTGTCCTGCTGGAAGATCCAACCACGGCCCGTTTTAAGCTTTCTGGCAGAGGTATTCAGGGTTTCGTTCAATATCCGTATGATACAGTATTTGACCATAGAACCAGATCTCATTTGAAGTTCCAGTAGTGTCTGGCAAACTGAAGACACATCCAGTTCCAGTTTGATTCATAACATTTCCAATTGACTGGAACTTGCCCTGATGGTGGAAATGGGCATTTTCAATGCTTGTGCTATATTCTTATAGCCACTTCCCATTTTGTGAAGCTCAACAACCTTTTGCACATCACAGCTATAATCCTTTGTCTTACTCATTGTTATGAATGACTAAGGGAATTTGGCCAATGTGTTACCTCATATTTATACCCCTGTGAAACAGGAAGTCATGGTTGAACAATTTCCTGTTCCTAGTCACTCAGGTGTACTAAATTTTTTTTTAAATGTGGGAATATACTTTAAATATATTTTTCTCATATGAATTCATGTGGTGCCAATAATTATTGCACACCTATATTTAACGAATATATTTTTTGGGGGGGGATAAACCTGTGTTGTGTTTGCAATTGTTTGATATCCATGGGACTAGAGTATTTTTGTGAATTTTTTTTAACAAGGGTGCTGAAATTAGTGGAGGGTATTGTAAATATAAATATTAAATGTAGAACTTTAATGTTTTGTTCATATCCTGATTGTCGGGTGAGGAGGAGTGGTGCAGAGTTGGCATTCCAGTTCATCCCAAGATGTTCAGTGATGTCAGGCCTCTGTGCAGGACACTCGAGTTCTTCCACACCATCTTGTCAAACAATGTCTTCATGGAGCCTGCTTTGCAAACAGGGGCATTGTCATGCTGGAACAGGTTTGGGTCTCTTAGTTCCAGTGAAGAAACCATGTTAAAGCTACAGCCAGGGCGTAACAATCGGTGCCAAAAATGTCCAAAAATAGGACATTTCTTTAAAAAGATAGCTCAGTGACAGTGGCTTCTGCTGAGTGTTCTTTTTATAAACTGAAATTGATTTTTTTTTTTTTAAATATCTGAGGAGCTCAATGGGACGTCTCTCTGGACTTGCCATACTCTCCACTGAGAATGCCCGGGCGCGCCAGCTGGATCTTAAGGATTTGATCGAAACAGAGGAAAGCTTGAAAATTGCGGCTATGATGTAAGTGAGCATCTTTCTAACTATTTTAACGAGCAGGTATTGTGGTTGGATTTAGTAGGAAGAGGGGCCTATGTGTGCACAGCCATAGCAATGTGTTATCTGTCATGGTGCGCTGTTTTTTTCATTTGTTGTGGTACGCCTACTCCTGATTTGGTTAGTCATCTCTTTGCTGCTGTAAAATATGTACGATAGTCTATGTTGTTGAATACTGACATTCTGTCACCATGCTCTGCTTAGGGAGCTCGCCTTGACAATCCTGTGTTGGGGCTCGGTGTTGGCTCATTACGCCACTGAGCTACAGCATACAAAGACATTCTAGACAATTTTGTATTTCCAACCACGTATGGGTCTTCTGGTCAGGTGTCCACATACTTTTGGAAATACAGTGTATATAGTTTAGAATTTAATTTGACAGGTTTGAATAAACATCTGAAAGATTTTAATTAAATGTTTAAGTGCTGAATGAACCATTACTGTGCATTAAGTATTGAAGCTGTTAATTCATTATTAAGGAATGTTTTTTTTTTTAAACGTATATGATAATTCACTATTTCCTAAACACCGCAAACTCATTTATTTCATGCGTAATAAAAATAAGAAGCAGTGTAATGCCCAAAGATGAGGGAGCTCATCATATTCTTAAGAAGTTAGAATATTATGATCATCAACTTTGATCTGCAAAATTTGAGGCTTAGTGAACTGAATAAGATCTTCATTATAATGGGTAAACACTTCATCTTAATGATCACATTAAGTAAGTTTTATCTCATGTCAAAAGATAATGTTTATTCTGAATTCTAAAAGCCAGATTTTAGGCTCATTATTATAATGATGTGTGAAAGCGAAGCTAGCCCAAAGGCTCAGAAGATACCCAATGAAAAGAAACCCAATGAAATTAAATATGGACACCAGTCATGTATTCATACCTTTCTGTATGCTGGTCCTGCCTGGCTGTTATTTTGCCATCCAGACCCAGCATGCATTGCATGGCAGCACTGACACTAATGTATTGGGTGGATCTCTTGAATTGCAATGTTTCACTTGTCAACAGTGCTATTGTAGCAGACTTGAAGGAGATAACAAGCGTGTAATTTGGTTAGGTTCTTTTATTCAGCCAGTACTATTTGTTACCGTTCTGTACCACACACCAAAATACAATACCGATAGTCTCGTAAAACATCGCGTGAACGACTGCTAACTCAATCTCTTTTTCTCTTCTCTTCTGTGTCTAGTCTGGGGTTCTCCAGCTGGCTACTGCCTACTACAAATATACATGCATGTACTGAATGATTAAACTACAGTTATTAATAACAGAACAGAAATTACAAAAAAAAAAAACATATTTGGGGGAGGGGGGTCTAGCGTTTAATTCAAAACTATATTAATCTAGCCCACATTCTCCCCTACAAAAGAGAATGTAGTACCGACATTCTCAGAATACATTACTGGTTATCCAGCTGTAGATCATTTCTTTGGTAGGAGTCAGTGATACAACAGTTTTAGTAATCATGGTATATTTTCGCACATCACGCACAAAATTTATCTCATTTTCCATGCAGTTTGTTTGTAGCAGACATCACTGTGCACCATGATCTTCTACCACCATCACTGTTTAATCAACAGGAATCTGTACTTTCACTGAAGGAATCTAACCTTTAACCATGGAAACAATTTACTCTGTAAGTGTTTTCTTCTGGAATGTTATGGTTACCACTTTCTCTTTAAACTGAGAAATATGAACTTAATCTTATATTTGTTTTAATTTAACGTCTTAAGATTGTAACTAGAACTCATTACTGTAATTGAATTCAGAAGCTTACCCATCTACGATACTAGGCTGACCTAGTTTATGGTAAGTATTTTTTTTTGCTTTTCTGTTTCTCAAAGGATATACTCTTTTGCAGGCAGGTTGCGAAGGAGTCTCCCCATCACTCTCTTCAGCATCATCTGTTTCTCCAACCTCCTGTCTTGATGATGACGCATCTTCTTCTCCTTGACTTACTTGTTGCTCATTTTCCTCCTCTGGAGCTGCATCGTTCAGCATCACCGTGTCCTCTAGATGAGGTTCTGGAGGTTTGACTGTAGATGCCTACTGCCGTTCTGACTCTCTGTCGACTGGCACTCCAACCAGGCATCTCCAACCATCCTCACCATCTGAACTGCCACAGTGTGTTTGATTTTGCCATGTTGATGTTTTTTCAGTCTTGCCTCTTTTCTTATTTCCTTTTTCAGGTCTTCCAGGTAAGTATTCTCCCTCTACAGGTAAGTAGTCACATGGTAACAATAGATTTCTGTGCAGTATTCTTGTTTTCCCTTTCCCGTTTACAGGTTGAACTTCATATACTGGACTATCCTGATAGTTCCTCTGGGTGACGACATGAACTGGTTTTTCCGAAAATGATCGAAGCTTCTCAGGTCCATTTTTCTCCTTATGGACAAGTACTCTGTTTCTAAGAATCAGTTCAGCCCCATGCACTTTCTGATCATACAAAGCTTTTCCTATTCCTTCTCTTTATGTGACACTCAACTTGTAAGCTTCCATCATTCTCTTCCTCCACACCACTGTATTCTTGCAACTTTGCAAACAGTTTGTTATCAAATTCCTTGCTTTGGCCATGGTGAAGTTTCGTCATGAACCCAAACTTCAAAACAATGTCCCCGAGCACTTTCTCAGCAGCTGTCTTGGCACTCTTGCTTCTGCATGCATATGCCTGAGCGACGCATGTAAAGTGGTCCATCACAATTAATATATTCATAACCTCCTTTACACTTCTCCAGATGCACAAAATCAATAGAGACCAGCTCAAACGGATAAGTGGTGGTGATGTTAGTCAGAGGAGCTCGAGTCACTTTGTTTGGATGTTTGCTTTTCAAGCAACTACAAACACGTGTGACATAGTGTTCCACTTCCTTTTGCATGTGGGGCATCTTGCATCTATGATCAAGTTCAGCACCCTTTCTGCCCCCAGGTGACCCATGTCTTGATGTAACTCCTTATAAACAAGCTCATGGTATCTCCTAGGCAATACCAACTGATGA
Source organism: Stegophilus panzeri (assembly GCA_024331685.1). Taxonomy (NCBI): domain Eukaryota; kingdom Metazoa; phylum Chordata; class Actinopteri; order Siluriformes; family Trichomycteridae; genus Stegophilus; species Stegophilus panzeri. The sequence goes on from JANDJT010000114.1 coordinate 17,897,738, forward strand.
CGAGTTGCTGTTTTCCAGAACAAGAGACCATGTTTATCCAGGTATAATCTAGCTCATTCCCTCATCAGTCCCCGAACCTCTTTACCCTGGCTTCTGTTCATAGGCCACGGTTTGGATTTGAGGTATGCCAAGACTTCTCTGATTTCAGGGTCTTCCTCTTGGGCTTTTCTCAGAACTTCCTTGGGGATCTCTGTAACTGATGTGAACAGCGCCTCCTCCTGTTCTCCCGACAACGCTGTTTCAATGGTAAGTGGACACAACCATGGCCCTCTCTCCTGGCTCTGTACCATTGCTGACTGAGTTATGCTGACCATGACGTCAGGGTGCACTTCTTCTGAACAGGTTTCCATGTACTGTTCCATCTGCAGCGGCATACGCAACAGGCAATCAGCATCCCCATTAAACCTTCCTGGATGGTATTTGATGGTGAATCAAAAGTCAGCAAGTTCAGCTACCCTTCTGTATGTTGTGGCATTTAGCTTGACTGTTGACATCACATATGTGAGAGGGTTATTGTCCATGTACACAATGAATGATGGGGCATAATAGACATAGTCCTTGAACCGCTCACATATGGCCCACTTCATGGCCAAAAACTCCAGCTTTCCCGAGTGAAGATGGTAGTTTTTCTGGGAGTGGTTAGGGTTCTTGTTCCGTACGCTATCACCACTAACTTGCCTCTTTGCCTTTGATACAGCACTGCACCAAGGCCTGTGAAGTGTCGCAGTGGAGTACAAAGGGTTCATCCAGATCTGGATACCCCAGCACCAGTAGATTAGATAAGTAGTCAATTAACTCACAGAGGACATTCTGATGTTCATCTGTCCATGTGACTGGATGTGACGATGCAAGCTGTCCTTGGCAATTTTACCCCTTGCCCTTCCGCTTCGGCTGTACTTTCCCCCTTTTGTGTCTTCTTTTCGGCGAGCAGCATGTAAAGAGGTGCAGCCTTGCGGAAAAGTTCTCAATGTATGACCGGTAGTAAGAGAGAAATCCTAATAACTTTCTCACCTTGTCAACTGTCTTAGGGGTCCTCTCCTTCAGCGCTTCGACAGGAGATATGTCAGCCAGGTCCATCGTGTAGCCATCTTTGGTTACCAGCCTCCCTAGAAATCGTACCTTATTTCGGAACACTTCATTTTTGAGGCATTAGCTTGACACCATGTTTCTGATAACACTGCAACACTTTCCTAATGTCCTGAAAATGATTCTCAAATGTTTTTGAATGAACTAAGTTATCATCTAAATACGGTTGACATACCTCAATCGCGCAGTTCTCTCAAGCACTCCTCCATGCTCCTTTGGAATTCAGCAGGTGCATATGACAATCCAAAAGGGACCCTCACCCATTCATATAATCCCCACAGTGTTATGAATACAGTGAGAGGTCGACTGGATTCCTCTACGAACCCCTGGTGATAGGCTTTGCCTTGATCAAGGACCAAAAACCAGGCGCTGCGTACCAAGCTGTCAAGAATGTCCTCTATGTGGTGAATAGGGTGTCTATCTGGAATGTATTTCTTGTTTAACTCTGGATAGTTACATCAGAGGCAGAGAGTCCCATCTTACTTATGCACATAGACTACTGGTGAAGAATATGGTGACTTGGATTTAGTAATCAATCCCTTATTCAACAGATCCTCCAGGTATTCTTTAACCTCCCTGCGCGTGGCTTCGGGACAGACATGTACGTGTGCTTCACGGGTGTGGTATCATTGAAGCAAATTTTTAGCTGGAGAGATAGAATACATCCCACATCTCTGTCATCATGAGCAAAAGCACCACTCTCCTCCCTTAAGAGCATCTTGGTCAGATAGCAAAGTGCCTGTTTTAATGCAACATTTGACAGCTTTAGCTTGATTGGCTGGAATTTTTGTTACTGACATTCCTGCATTCGCTACTCCATCGCTGCACCAGTCATCTTGACTTCACACTAAGTTCAGCAACATCTCTGCTTTCTTGCAATCACAGGACAGTGCAGTACTCATGGCTTTGGTTGTTACACTGGTAGGTTGCTCTACACCACTGTTCAGCAGATACTCGATGACACTGTATCCAGTGATGGGTTCCTCTGCCACGCCATCATCACCACATACTAATACAGGTACCTCCAATTCCAACAGTGTGGTTTTTGTCTGTTCCCAGATTGAATGTCACTTTGACCCAACTTTCGAACGGGATAACCGTTTGATTTACTGCTCAACTGGTAAGGCTTTCAGGACCTAGGATCTCTTCGAGGCTGCGTAGTGTTGTGTGTGGAAGGTGTTCTTTTCTCCACTTTTCATTCATGAGACAGACTTGTGAGCCAGTATCCCATAGTGCTTGTGTTGCCACATCATCAAAGAAACAGTTCACCATACATTTCTCTCCGATCAGATTCAATAACTGCATTACGTTTGGTGGACAGCTGATTAGCACTTACGGCTCTGATAAGCTGTTTTTACCAGATAATCTTCTGCTTTGCTGCCTCCTGGGCACCCAGGAGTTCACTTTGATGTTCCAGTGCCAGTTGTGTGAGTTGTTACCGCCATACTGCTAGCTGAGTGTCCTCCTTCTGTTCTTCCTGCAGGTGGTCCCCTGCACCCTCTGGAAAGATGTCCACTTTGCCCACATTTAAAGCAATGATCGCTGTGATGAGAACTTCATCTGTAATTGTAGGATCATCAAGGCAGGTTTTAAGCTGATATTTAATGTGATTATTAGACAACCTCATTCCTAGCATGCACAGGAACCTCTTCTGTATGAGATCAGGACTGTACGATTCATCACCATCCGGTTCTCGAGCAGCAGCTAAAAGTCTTTCTTTCAACTCAATGGCTCAGAATAGGAAGTTTTGTGGTGACTCACGACACTCTTGAGTGATATTTATCAGTGAGCTTTCTTCCTTGTAATGGCCTTTCAGGATTGTGTACAACTGAGTAAGAGTTAAATCTGTCTTGATCTCCAGCATATCATGTAGGCTCATACCTGGACTGACTGCTCTTATCACAGCATCAATTATCTCAGCCTCTCGGTGTCCCTTGTTCACTCCAGCATCAATTTGCTGCATCAAGTTGTTGTACAACAGCTTAGTTTTCTGTCCCCGTGCTCCGATTTGGCCATTAATCTTAAAATCACATCGGATGGTGACTTCAGGAACTGCATGCTGATGTTGGGAAAACACAGGGGATTTCACAGGGGATTTAATTTTTCAGCATACTTCTTGATAACTCAAAATGATGCTGCAGTTCGGTGTACTGTTTCTTTAAATGTGCGAGCTCCGCCGAATTTCTGTCTGCGTTACCACCGCCATCTTGTACCGTGTGGTTGCTGCGTTGCAAATCTTTCACATGTTCACGTGCTACAAATCTTTCACATGTTCACGTGCTACATCATCATCTTCCGTCTCTATAACACTCTCTACTGCTTCACTTATTAATCTGATCAGTGAGTGCCGTTTGCTTTGTCCCTCTACCGACAGTTCTGCATACATACACACACCTCGTGCAGTTGATCGAGCCGCAGCCGGAGCAATGCCGTGCTCAGCCAATCTTGCATTTGCTCAATGTCCATGTTTAGCGTCTTCTTTGGCAACTCGCTCAGATTGGCACCGCTGTTCCCACCCTCGGCGCCAGTATTTTGTAGCACACCAATTTGGTTAGGTTCTTTTATTCAGCCAGTACCATTTGCTACAACTCTGTATCGCACACCACAATACAATACCGATAGTCTCGTAAAACATCGCGTGAATGACTGCTGACTCTTCTTTTTCTCTTCTCTTCTGTGTCTACTCTGGGGTTCTCCAACTGGCTACTGCCTACTACAAATATACATGCATGTACTGAATAAATAAAGAACAGTTATTAACAACAGAACAGAAATGACAAAAAAAGACATATTGGGCGGGGGGGTCTAGCTTTTAATTCCAAACTATATTAATCTATCAATATATAGTCTAGATTTCCCCACACTACTCTTCCTACGCACGAAGCAGTAAGGGCCTCCTTCTGCAAATTTGACTGTATGATGTCTGAATTTAAGAGGTAGAGAAAAGCTCTTCACTTCAGACGTTTGCTAATGAAGTATTTGTGGCCTGTACTGAATAATTGTTGCTCCCTTTTTTTCTTCTGCCCTGGGCATCCTTTAGAATCAAATTAGTCTGATTTCCAACATTGTTTGTTCTGGGACGCTCAGTGGCAAATCAGTTTGTCCTTTTATGTGTTCAGCTCAGGTTCAAAGTGATGTGATTCAAAGCTATTGGCGCAAACACAAAATTGCTAAATGACATGTCACAGGTCTTGCATTATGAAAACAAAGCAGAGAGGAGAGAGCAGCAGAAATAAGGTTGTCTTTCTGAAGGTCATTCTCTGTGGAACAAATATATATTCTAAATCATTTCAATTAATATCTTCATATAAAGACACAGAGAGGACTCAAGTCCAACTGATGCTAAGTTGACAGAACCATGCTCTGTAATGATTACCTAAAAGTAATGTTACCTTTTTATTCCAGGGGTCCAGAGATGCTGACGCAGTCAATGCCAAAGCATTTCAGTGGACTGAACCAAGTACTTGAAAAACTACTGTAACAGAGATGAGAAATGTATTGAAAAAACTGTCCATAGTTTAATGACTCTACTTAAAAAAACAAAAACATGGTGGTTTCTGTGGCAAATACTCTGTCGGGGCTTGTTGCAGCAAATGCAGCTCATCAGACCAGACATTAGCTACAGGGCTAGACACATTCGATCAGAAATGAGACATTTTCCCCAGACTTTTTATTTATGTATTTATTCATGTACAGATAATTATGTGTATATTCTCTCCACATCAATTTAAAAGAAATGTTTCATCTGCTGAGTCCATGGTGTCAGATAAAAGTGGTAAAGTGAAGCACCACTATGAAACAAAACATGATCACTTCTAATCACGTTATGTGTAGCCATAGACTAATCCATAGTCATATACTGAATGGTTATTGCCATTCAGTTATGCCAGTTATTCATCTGGACAGTTGTAAGCAAGGGATTGTGTGCAACTGGACAAATTTTGGTTGAATACCAATGCCATAGGACTCTCTTATCCAGTACTGTGGAGTGCAAAGACAATATAGTTCTTTTTCTGCCCAATTTTAACTGCAAACATTTCAAACCCAAAAAGTTGACAAAATGCAGTGTGATACAGTGACATTACTTTCTCAAACAAGCAAATGCAATGATGAAAGTGTCTTACATATGGTGATTGTTTTTTGACCCGGTTTTAATTTTTTTAAATTTTATTTTACTCTGCAATGCTGACTCCATGATGTCTTGGCTTTAAATATTATTTAAATACAATTTAAAGCACATTGCCAACAAAACAAAACTGGACAAATTATGTGCGTTGAGTGGTTGAGCGATGGATGGAACTTTGGGCATACCCAGCCCTTGGGAGTAAATGTACCCAAATGGATCAAATGGCATGGACAGTTTTAAAGAATCTCCCTATTCTTTTAGATCACTCTCTCAACTTGACCATTGGCTTGAGCATAATAACTGTCCACTTTGCATTTCCATGAATGCTCACCACACTTGGCAACTGAACTGAGGCCCCCTATCCGTTATTATGTCTTCGGAGATGTGAAATACAGGAAAACATGCTGGAAAGCATTTAGAGATTTCAAAGGTCATGGGCAAAGCAGGGAGAGGCAGTGATGGATGAATAAATGTCTCTGAGGATGTAATTCACAAACACCTAGAAGACAAAGGGCAAGCCATATGACATTAATAAGTATTCATAATGCCAATATGTAGTGATAAATGCAGTCTTCCACTAATTTCCTTCAGGTTATAGGCACTTCGGTGGTTGAGAGTTTTGTCAAGATGGTAGCAAACAATAATTGTTCTCAGGCTGAAGAGACAAGGGGTAACGGATACCAATATATGATGGTAATCTGGCTGAGACCACAGGAATCAATACAGGGACATAAATCCATATCTTTTACTGCATGAAAAACAACCCTGTGGAGGAAGGTGATGTGGAAGGTCAAATATATCCTTGGGAAAGGGCCTCAGAGATATACTCTGCTATAGCTTTGTTCTCTTTTGAGGATACAGGGTAACTGTCAGGGAGAAGGTGAATAGCGCAGTTGTAAGATCTATGAGGGGGTAGAACACAGGCTTTTACTAAATTAATCCAAAACAAATTTGGGAATTGGACTGGGGTTTTCAGTAGAGGTTGATGCTATGGTTACTGGATGCTATGGGAAGACACAGACAGGTCTCAAGACAATGAGGGGACCAGGAGATAATTTCTTGTTCTGACCATGAGATTTCAGAGCACTGGCTTCAAGGCATAGTCTCATGAGTGATGAACCCTTCTCTTTCTGGTTTTTCATTCAGAAACCAAACACAAATTGGGGTTGCCAGAGGTTGCTGTTTCAGTGTCATGGAGCACTGAAATGGAGAACACAGTATCTGATGTATTGCAGCTGGTATACGAAACAGCTTAGATTCGACAACATTGGGCAAACTCACATTAGTGCATGGTTTTTCTCCCATGTGCTCTCCACTTTGTTCTGTCTTCTTGGAAAAGGGCAAATTTTGTGATGCAGTGAGAAGCCTCTCTCTCAACACTAGAGACAGTGGCCTTTCTTTAGTTGTCTCTGGTCTCTGTTCATCACAGGTCAATCTAATGCTTCAGATTTGCAAGTGTTCTGATGTGGCAGTGGACTCTTGTTACCCAGGAGAAAGGGCAGGAATGAGGACAGGTTTTTTCGTTAGCAAAAGGTGACAATGAGATTACATCCAGTACATTCCAACCACCTCTGGCAGCCAGCGTTCGAATTTCTAATACAAACTCGGCTACAGTGTGTTTGTCCTTGCTTCAGGGCAACGACATGTTCTCCTTCATCTCTGTCATCAGGTGGATGGATAAACATGTTGTAAAGAGTTTAACAAAAACATTTGGTGAAAGGTACAGCAAATGCTATAGTTGGAAATATTGACACTTATTTGGATGTCTGTCCTATTTCTTGGGTTTAGCAAAGAGTAATCTTTTGAAAGTGGCTGATATAATGGAAAGCAGGACCAGGAAGAGTACTGAATATATGAAGATGAACAATTTACTAATTCTATGGGATTATTAGCAACTTCAGTCGTCCATGTCAAATCTGGGAAAAAATGGGCTGAATAAATACCAATCTCACTTGTATGAAATATTAACAGTGCAGTGTTGATAAAGACATCCCCCAGCATATTAAAAGACTAGGCTACATAAAAATACAGGCCAATGGGTATTATTCAGCGACTCCAGTCTGGTTCAGTATTCGGAGTTAAGGCCAGATAACAGCCTTCCCTTGGGGAAACACAGCCAAACAGAGTAACTACAGAACCTGGAGCCTGCAGCAGATCAGATTGCAGGAGAGGAAGAGAAGACTACTTTGAGGAGCCAGAAGGAAAAAACCAGCTTGCGGTCAAAGTTGGTATAACATACTAATTGTTAGTCAAATAGCTTCAATTTTTTTCATATGTTACCCGTTTAGTGCACCTCAACAGTAAAAAAAAAAAACCAGGGGAGAGATTTTATTATTATTATTTTTTTACAGATAAAATGGTAAAATTGATTATGTTTTCATCTGTTTCATTATGTTACATAAGGCAGAAAAAATGTAGCAGAAACTTGACTTGGGAACACCTTACCTTACCTTTCAGGGCTTCCATATTCAGATTTTTATTAAAGAAATTAATTTAAAACATAAAAATAAAGAAAAAGCAAAATGGATGCTGTGACTCATCAATCCAGGAAATGTTGCTCTGTCGAACTATTTTTATACACACAAGATGATCTCATCAAACTCAGTGGAATTTCTGAACATTGATAATTAAAACAATCAAGTTTATACAGATGATTTACTTTACATGCTAACTATCTATTTTATGCCATGCCCTTGAGAATACCCAAATACCCACATGAACCTTCTAATTCTGCAGTTACAGAAACAGTGTGTATGTGTTGGATGATTTACAAAAAGCTTGTGTAACTGTGGCAGTGTAAAGCCTAGAAAATTCTCTGACATCCATGAAATATCTTACAAATAATCCTCATGGGGACAAGGCGCCTGATTTCAACAGCATGAACAGTTAAACAAATTCCGCCTCACCACTTTTGGTATCCTCTCTGCCTTCCTCTTCATCACTGCTGTTAAAATGCCATTGGCTATAGTCACACATGGCCTGCATAAAGAACAGAATATTCACACGAACTTGTGAAATACACATTATATATTGCACCAAATGTCCTCTGTAACTAACAAACAGTGACTCATTGGTCCAGTATGAGCTTCAAAGGTTTTATGCTAAAACCTTCAAGTTTTATTCATATTTTGTCAGTGTTTTATGTGTCGCCTTCTGAAAGTGAATATCAAACCTTAGAGCTGTGTAAATTGCTGTGATTTTTCTTGTTGTTTGAGCGTTTTATATGTCTCAGTTGTGGCTATCAGAGGCACTCACAAAAATGTAATTCATTTATGTTTGCTAAAAGGAGAGAAAACAGACACATGGTGTCTTTTTCTGCCAATGTTTGCACTAGAATATAGCACAAACAGATGGAGTAAATACACATCAACAAATCAAGTGACTGCTGTTTTAATCTTGAAAACATTTCTTCACTAATCTGAGAATATGTGGACATGAGTTGATTTATAATGATTTCAGATTTCCATTGGTCTCTGTGTAGAGATTCCAGTTTGATATAAATGGCCTCTATGCTTATTTTGCTTGTAGTTGCTCAGCAAAAAATAAATAAATGCTGCCATATTGCTTCAGAGAGGTGACAAGATATTTATGTAGCCATTTTAGAAGACAGAAAGAAGGGAATGGTTTGGTGAACCCCTTAACAAACCATGTTTGGTGTCTGATGTTTATATTTTTTGCTATGACACTATTATAGCTAACAAAAGCCTATTTCTACGAACCCCAAACCTTTTCCATGAATACTGTATATATTATGATTTATTCTATGCTGTAAGGATGTGTTGCTTGAAATGGAAAATGTATACTTAGACAACCAAAGAACAATTAACTAATTATAACAAAAAAAATCCTTACAGAGAAAATAATATTTACTACAAATATTCCAAGATATTATAATACTGTTAAGCAATTTATTTAAGTGTTTTAGGTCATTTTGCTTGAATGAAAAAAGTAGAAACAAATTGATGCTCTTATTTTAGTAGAATAAGTTTATTTGATGCATATGCATGTGATAATGTATATCTGGTCTGGGTAAATGTAGTGCATTTTAAATATAAAAAAAAACAAAGCTGTGTGAGAGATTTATTAATATTATACTAAATTAGACTTGTAACTCTACTGCAAAACTAAAGAAGCAAATGTCAGCCATAAATCATGCCTCAGCTGGTAAACTACATTTAGTGTAAGTGGGAAATTGAGTAAATTAGATTTTTTGGCTGAGACTCCTTTAAAGTACTTGAGTAAATAGAGCTTGAGGACTACATTTGAGAGTACTTTTACATTGTTGGCAGCTTTGCCTGCACAACATCTTTTATTCTGAATTTATAGACACAAATATGAAATTAAAATATGCCATAATTTCAATCACTCTATTGATCGATATTATGTAACTAAAGAAGAAAATTCATTTCTAGTAATTCATAGATGCAGAGATGCCAAATTCCATGTTGCTCCAGAACTAGTATTGACATTGCTCTTGCTCTCAGCATCAGTAATATACACTATATGGCCAAATGTATGTGGACACCCGACAATCACACCCATATGTGCTTTTTATACATCCCAATCCAGATTCCAAAACCATGGGCATTAACACAGAATTGGTGCCTCCTTTACTGTTATAATAACCTCCATTCTTCTGGAAAGGCTTTCCACTACATTTTGGAGCGTGGCTGTGGGGATTTGCTCAATCAGCCACAAGAGCATTTGTGAGGTCTAGCAGTGATGTTGGGTGAGGGGGCTTGGTGCGCATTTGCTGTTCAAATTCATCCCAAAGGTGTTTAGTGGGGTTGAGGGCAGGGCTCTGTGCAGACCACTGGAGTTCTTCAACATCCACCTTGGCATACCATGTCTTTATGGACCTTGTTTTGTGCACAGGGGCACTGTCATGATGAAAAGGTTTAGGGTTCCAGTTCCAGTGAAGGGAAATCATATTGCTAAAGCGTATATTCTAGACATCCTATACAATTGTGGCAACAGTTCAGGGAAGACCCATATATGAGTGTGATTATCTGGTGTTCCCATACTTTTGGTCATATAGTGCAGATGCAATTAGAGCAGATGATATTTTAAATCAGTCTCTGGTGTGACTTGGGGAATTTTTATCAATTGTGAAAAAAGTATTGGCACATCTGTTGAAATTACTTGCTGATCAAACTGTTTTTGATTGACCTGTTCCCACTGCAGTTTCAGTCTCCTGTTCTTGGAAGACAGGATTGGAATCCAAGGTGGTCCTCTACTGGAAGTTTTGTTTTATTTATCTTACCAATCTTACCAATGTGTGAAAAATACCAGGAGATCAGCAGTTGGGAAATACTTAAAGCTGCCTATCTGGCACCAACAACCATGTCACGATCACAGTCAATGAGATCACATTTCCCCCCCAGTTCTGATTAAATGAAGCTCTTGACCTGTATCTGCATGGTTTTATGCACTGGGCTGTTGCTACATGGATAATTGCATGTGTAGGTGTTCCTAATAAAGTGGATAGTGAGTATATTTTGTATAGTATAAAAAACATAATGATAGCTAATTTTCATGTTGTCAACATGGTGATAAGCAGTTTCATAGTTTCATAGACCTGAAGTGAACATGCTAATTCTTGGTAGCTCTAATAACTCTCTGATCTTATGACCTTAACCTGGATATTACACTTACACAACACAAATTTACCACCATAGGTGCCTTTTGATTCACAATGTCCTGATGCTTTCATGACATTAATCAGGACAAGCCTGACATCTACTGGCTAATGTCTGCACTGTTCATTCTCGCAGTCACATGTTGTCACAGTCAATTAATATATTTGGAAATATGGCAAATCCTTAGATAAAGTTTGTGGGGGTTTGATTCCTGCATCCGCCCTGTGTGCCTGGAGGTTGCATGCTCTCTCTGTGTAGGATAAGCAGTATAGTAAATGGATGGATAAATTTCATGTTTTAATGTTTAAAATGGCCTACAGTCTAACATTATATCACATGCACTGTCAAACAAGGTGCAGGTACATTTTGTTCTCCAAGTTATAAACAATGTACATCTATCTACCTTATTAAAGGTTAAACACTAGTCTCTAAGGTCCAATTATGTAATGGAAATGATGTTTTTACAATCCAGTCCTTCTAAATACATACACTAAGAAGCTTTTGTTTGTTTAAAAAAAACCAAAAAAACAAAACAAAAAAAACTACTTGTATTTCTATTGTTTACAATGTTTAAAATTTATTTCTATCCTTTAAAGGGTCCTTTAAAACCCAATACACACTTCAAAGTGAATGCTGCACACCTCTCCTTCTTGCAACCTTTCTTTTTTCTTCTTTCTGACACTCTCTACCCCCCTCCTGCTATTTCACTCTCCGTCTTCCTCCGCCCCAATTTTCTCCTTCCCTATCTCGCACTCTCTTCTTTTTTCACTCTCTCTCTCTTTCTCTTTGGCATTTGGAAGTCACCCAGACACCCACGTGAGGAGGAGCTGATGTTACATAATGTTCTTTTTCCCCACAGGCACTCACTCTTACTCCACATGATGGAGTCCTGCCCTCCCCTTGCTTCCTGCTTTTCCTTCGTTCTTTCTTCACACCATCACTGCAGTCACAGAAGCTACCAAGGACAGCCTTATTAGTCAGAAGAGAATGATTTGTTCTAAATCTGGCTTTAGGAAAAGTTGGATCTCAATTACTAGTATCATTATTACATACACAAACGCAATGAGGTGAAAAAAACAAAACAAAACATGCCAATGCGGTATATGTACTAGATACTGGATATGAAAGGATCTTTTCCTCAAACCTTCCAAATGACAAGGATTCCTGGTGTTTATTCTGGTTCATAGAACACAGAACCACACAACTAGTGCTCTCTTTCCAACTAATGAGATGAGAAACACCTGGATAGCATTGCATAGTGATGCCCAAGTAGCAGCAGCAGACATCCTGGAGTGGCCCTAAATAAGGAGGAGACACCCCTCATAGCATGGCAGATCACAGTAGCCCACTACCCTCTGCTTAAAAAAGGGAGCTCCTGGGTCTGACATGCATAGCAAATGGTTGGTCTGAGCATCAGATAAATGCTGTCTGGTCCAAATACCAGCACAGGGCACATACAGGGTACAACAAGGAACACTCTGCAGACTCACTCTTATTTCACAACAAGATTGTCTGGGTGATTGACAAAATTGGGTGATATTACCTTAGGCAGCCATCTGACCACCAACGCTTGCAAGGCAAGCTTATTGTTAAAGCATGTAACTCCAACTCTTTTAGCTTACGTATACTGTATGATGACTAACAAAAATTATTTTCTCAAAGATTTCAAGTTCGAATCCTGCAGGAATTGAATAGGATTAATGCAAACTACAGTAACTCAAAAACAAGGCAGCCTATAAATAATTTCAAGTTAAAATTCATTCCAGGAATAGAAAGCTCAATGGCTTTTTTTTTTCTTTTTCCAATAGACATAATATTTTTATTTACATAATGCCCATGATATAAATGTGTCCTGAGGGGGGTGCCTGGCAACAAAAAAGAAAACTATAGGCAAGTTGAAATGTTTATTCAGTTGCTGACTGTAGTCAGTTGTATGTTATGTGCTAAACAACATCCCCCAAAAGTAGGGAGGCAAACTGTGTGAAGGGAACCTCTGCTGAATCTCAATTATTACATGGTGAGAGTGTGGAGATTTAACAAATCATTACCAAGAGGGGGTGCTGTTACAACACTAACCAGTTTAAATCATACATTATACTCAAGGACAGCTGAAAGGAGCAGATGATTGCAAGAATTGTGTTGTTCTGACGTCTTTGAGCAAACAGTGCCATTGTGACATTGTTGAGATGCAAACCGCATATGTTGTGCCGATGTATGTGTGCTATCTGAAACCATACTTCAAAATTTAGCATGTATGTACTCTCTTAAGGCAAAATCCAAAAAATCCAAAAAATCCACTAGCACTACCCAAAGCAGGCAACAGAGTAATTAGAAAAGATCTGTGTGTTGGTGGTTATGTTAAATACTTAAAAAACAACATAAACCAATGAGAGTCACAACAAGAGAAGACAAACAGGTCAAGGTCATACAACAGCAGTGTTGGGTAAGTTACTCAAAAAAAGTAATCCACTACAGATTACTAATTACTACTTTAAAATTGTAATCTGACTACATTACTAATTATTGCATGTAAAAAGTAATCGGATTACTAATTACTTTACTTTCACGCTGCTTTCAAATTCTATAAAACCTACAAAAATACACTACAGAGTGAAACTCATAGTTTTTTCAGTAATTTTAACACGTCAATGTATGTTATGATCAGAAAAAGTTGGATATATAAAACTTGCCTTGGGTATTATCACTGTTTGTAGGACTACCAGACAAATAAAATATAAAACTTTTTTAACTAGGCTAGTTTGGTGTCGCTAGCACCAAGCTAAGCTATCAAAGGAGGCACAGCTAATCTATCATTGTATGGGTTTAGCTGCTACAGAGCCATGCAAAGTACATTAACTTTCCTCATGCTCTGCTCATATCATGTTCATGTAAACAGGAACTCATATAGACATGTACACACCTTGTTTTCCTGCTCAGCATCAGGGGATGTTACTGTTTCAGTTTCAACACATTTACTGGTTTAAAATAAAATATCTGCGTACAGTATATCCATTTTTCCTCACACTGACTGTGTGCTAGCGTTTGGCAGAATTGAGACCCGTCAGCCAATAGGACATGAGTATTTCCACGTATTTTCCTGTAAACCGTGTCTGATTGGTCTCGTCTCCGTTCACTGAAGATATAAAATTACAGGTGGTCGTCTTTTACTGACGTTCAGTTATGTAGTGACAAACCACTGGAAAAAAAGTGTTGAATTATTCGGGGCTAAAGAAAAAATCTTCGGGGCAAAACGTGATTTATTTTAAAAATACATTTTACTTAATATTGTTTTCTTAACAATAAATTTGTAACACAAGTAATGCAATTTTATTGACATCAGTAACTGTAATCAAATTACGTACATTTAAAATGTAATGCGTTACATTACTGCGTTACTTTGTAACGCATTACACCCAACTCTGTACAACAGCTAGTTGTTAGCAATAGATTTCTCAAAATTCCACTGAAATGATATACACAGAAATCCAGAATATTAAGAACAGATGGAAGTATTTAGCAAGAGCCCCACAAACTATGGCACTGAGAATAACAGGAAGCTGATAGATATGAGAGCACTATTCAGTTATGTTTACAGAATGTAAACACAACTGACATTTCTATGATGATGATTCTTGGTGCAAGGCAGTTTTAGTACAATCCTGTGACAGCTGAACACACTCCATCTTCCTGCAGCTCCCTAAATGGATGAGATGCCAGATGTTGGCATTAGACAACCCTTATGTTCTGTCTAGGCCAAAATGATTCACTATAAATGTTTACGAAAAGTTTTAAGATCCTACAAACTATTCAGAGATTATTTGCTCCTGAAGCTGATACAAGAGTGTGAATGGCTCTATGTGAATGGCATCTCTAAATTGTACATAGAGTGTGAAAGGATGTGTGAGTTGGTGTGTCGATTGTGCCCTGTGATGGGTTGGTCCTGTCCAGGGTGTCCACCACCTTGTGCCCTGAGTTCCCCGGGATAGGCTCCAGGTTCCCCATGACCCTGTGTAGGATAAGCAGTAGAGAAAATGGAAGGATGGATGGACTTGTGCCTGCCGTTTCATTCTGATTATGGATTATCCTGTTGCAAAGTTGCCTTTGTGTTTATTGAGCCTCACGCTTGATTATGATGACAAATATTGGTTTGCCCTAAATAAAGAATATGCTGAGAAAATGCACTTGAATCCTTCCTCTGACCACATGCTACATATGTGTAATTCTAGTGTAATTTTAGCTGTACTGAGCCCTTTCTTAATTATTTGGGTGACAGATGTCACTGTGACTGAATTCTGGAAAACAGATGCAAATGATACATTTTTCTGCCAATAATGTATTTGACATCTTCACTTAAACATAACATAAAACATAAATATATTCTACCAATATGACATGGAAATGTTTTAATATTTAGGCTAATTTCTAACATTGGCTTGGCATCGGCCTGCAAATATTATGTGCAAAGATGAGTGATGATTAGAAATGACGATTTCTAAAACCTTGCTAGCTATGTGTGCTTTCCTCATATAGTGAATGTCACGACTTGTTGGATACGTGCATGCCATAGCGAAACAGACCTACAGTAAATAAAAAAATAAGCCTACTCAGTTTAGTTAGTAATCAGATACTGACTCTCAAAATGGCCATGATGCTCCTGCACCATCACATCATCATGAAAACAGAAATCCTTATACAATCAAAAAGCTTTAGAATTTTTAAATGACCGAATAAAAAATATTAATAACAAGAAAGTTAGCCAACAGAAAAGATGTTTTAAGAAATGTATATAGTAGAACATGACCACATGAAGGCTTTTGCCAAGATGTTGATAATGTTCATATTGAGAAATGGTGGTTCAATGGTTAAGAAATTGGGCTACTTATTGGAAATTTGTGAGGTCAACTCCCAGTACTGCCACAAGCTGCCACTGTTGAATCTAGCTTAGTCTGACCAGCTACCAACTGCCAAAACACAGGACGAGCTCTTCAAACTGGTAGAAAGGAACCAGTTTCTGAATTACTGTTACTACTATAAATGATACATCATACTTACTTTTAGAAGATAACAGTATAGTAAGACAATTAGAAAATCCCAAACATGTTTCTCATTCCATTTCAAGTGGTCCAATAAATGCAAAGTTGGTTGCTCAACCGATTTTAATTTTCCTAATTTTTTTTTTTTTTGAGTGATTACCTCTTTGTATTGGCATTGCAAAACCACTATTTAATTTTTTTTATTTTTTATCTTTTTAATTATTTTACTTGGTTTAACTATGACTGCCTTATTTGTGTCAGGGCAAACCATAAACTTTGGTTATACAGCTGTTTCCAGAAACCTCTATGTCTCGGCTCAGGATGGTCCTAGCACCTTGGAACCAAAACTGATTTCTAAAGCACATTACAAGGTACATGGACACATACAAACATTTTTCACATTCTTGTTCCTTAGACGTAGAACTTAAGTCCAAATGTAATGCTCAAGAATGCTCACAGTTCCAATTTTAGGGTCAATTTATAATGAGAAGGGTTCGTGTCTCCGTCTTAATTTTTTTAGCTGGTACCTAGGTAAGTATAGTGTGCATGCAGAACATTTAAGTTTTGAGACTTCTCTTGAGACCTCTGCATTGGACCACTTGAGATGGAATGATCCATGAATCAGTCAATTTAGTCAATAATAACTGTTGTGTCTTTCTTATACATATTCAACTCAAGGAACATACTCAATAATGTTGCCATTCACAAAGCGCTGCTCTTCTTTTACTGCAGCTTTTCTTTTTCTTGCACACGCTTGCATAAGTAATGTATACATTTGCACTGTATAGACATATCAGTGCACACTACTGATGCAAAGAATAAAATAATGCCATAATAGACTATACACAACAATAACTAGAACCTAGAAAATAACCTACCAGCTGGCAGAGATGGTCTACCTGTTTTACCTGTTCAGACCATGTAGGATTTTTCAGCAGGGTGACCTTGAGCAAGCCACTTAACTTTTTTTCAAAAGCTCAGCTGTATCCTGTCTCAAATGCCTTGAATAAAAGCATTAGCAAATGTATACATATGAATGTATTCCCAATGCTTTTGTCTTGTTCTCCCCATTACAAGCTCTTCATACTGCCATATAAAAGACTTTCCACTACAGTCTAGCTACCTCATAACACTGTTGAATATATAAGCCATCCTCTTACTTAATAACAGTGTTTGTTTTATTTTAACCACTTAAACAGCATGCCATGCATCCAACCCATGTCGCAGTATTGATGACACTTTTGGCCTAAGTGGCGTTCCATATTCATAGATAATTTTCTGCAGGCTCCATCTATTTCTGTTCTGTGCCTAAGATCAGATAATGAAGAGTACTGAGCTAATCATACAAATAGAGTACAGCAGGGGCCGTGACATTGGAAAGAATGAGACACTGATGAAAAGATTGTAGTTTATTAACAAGCTAGAGGTGCTGGGCCTTTATCGATTCATATTCAGAGTCTTGTGGGAAAAAAAAAAACAAAAACGGTTAGGCAGCATCCGATGATTTCTCAACTCATTAATGTGGGTCTTAAGTATCAAAGGCTAAAGCACTAATCAAAATGAACTAATAACAAATTTCATACGACCTCACCACCAGCTTTTCTTTTCACCTTTTTGGCTCAATGTAGCGACTGCTTAGCATAAAAAACTGGTGGACCACAAAATATTACTTGATATCTACGAAGGTATTTGTATGAAAACGGTTTAAGTTTGACGTTGAACACAACATACAAATATATCTTTAGGAAGCAGCATTTTTTTGTTTCAAGCACACAAATTTCTTCTCCCACAGTGGCTATCTAATGTTAAGTACAAGTTTGCTGTCAAGCTAGTTACTGTGACGTAAACTGTCGTATCCAAATCGGTAGTTACGTTCACTAAGCAAGTTAGCTAATATTCAGTAAACAATTGTGGTAATGCCAGATAGCTGGATAGCTTTGGTGCTGTTACTAAACCATTATAATTTATAATTAAAGATAATATTTTATACTATTTTTTTGGCCAATAAACATCCGTAACAACTGTCAAATCAGGACTTGCTTCAATACACACAATAAGGATAAAGTTGAATATAAAATGAATGCAATGTATTATTTAGGTAAATGTAAGGCAAGACATTTGCATCCTCTTTTGACCTCCATGTTCTATTTCACTCTGTCTCTTGGATTCTCTCTCTTCTGCCTTTCAGAGAAAATGGAGAACTATCACCACCATCCAAAACCCATCTACCAGCCTGTCAGTGTAGAAATTGGTGGTTATATATATAGACACATCTCTCTCACTCTCATCCTTACACACAACACACACATCAGTACCCCAAACACATGGAGACATCTCTTTGTCATGCACGCCCTCCCTCTCTCCATGAGCCAGACAGTGACACGCTCTCGCACATTCACGTGCATGCACACACATACACACATGCACACACACACACACAAACATCATGTCAAAGCATGTGACCTTCAGTTCCTATTCCCCAGATATAACACACACCACCACCCCTAACAATATACATCTGGATTTGTTTTCATATGTATTTTTTTTATGTATTTTTTCGCCCAGACATAACAATTTGTAAAACTCCCTATGTCTGTTGGGTTGCATAAATCATAACCAGTGTGTTTGTTATCTGTGTAATTCCTTGGCTCTTCCATTATGTGGCAGTGTTCAGCTGCTCCCCGAGTTTGCTAGAGTTATGCAAATCCGCACAAGCCCCGTCGGCATCTGGCCTTCCTTTATCGCACCCTGCACCTTGAGGATGGAAAGAAAGAGGACAGAATGGAGGGAGGGAGAAAGCTTCGTCCTGCTTAAATCCGTCCCTTTGAATCCTTTTTGGAGCCTGAGAGAAATGAGCAGCAAAAATGGTGGCATGCGAATATGGAGGACAAAGTAGAAAAAAAAAAATAACAACAGAACGTTCAATAAATAAACATTGTTTTGTATCACTGTCCCATACCACTCTATCTGGTGTGAAGAAAATAGTTGACATAAATCTAGGGCTTAAAGTGTATTTGAGATATTTAAATTTAGTTTTAACCTATTCAGCATAGTTTTCCTTCTCAGCTAATCAGAATTCTTTTGGCTTTCTTCACAAACAGCACAGTTTTCTAGCTATGGGATATAAAATAGATGCAAGCAAACATAATACCTTAATAACTCATAATGACTATTATAAATAGTGGGGTTGGGGTTTTTATCTGTGGATTTTATCCACATTAGCCCTTATGTGAATGCCTTATAAAGAAAATCAATTGAAGACTTTCAACTAGAATATGAGAAAACTCAATTGATTTTGTGAAGTGTTCCTGATTCAGTTTGATAAGCTAATTGCAAATTTGATCATGTGACATCCCTAGGTTTCATTTTTCTGACTCATCATATAAAATACATAGCATGAAATACTGCTAGCTAAACACTGCACTGTGATAATATTGGCTAGATAATTTCAGAATTACAGCTGGTTTTAGACTGTTTTATTTCAGCAGCTTTTTATTCTTTTGTTTACTTGTCATACTGAACGAGATGATCCCAAGAAAATCTAGGATGAAGATCCTCTAACAATAGACTTCCAATTAAATTATAACCTACGCTTGCACATAGAATGGACTCACATAAACAGAAACATTCTTCAAAACAAACTTATGTAATTAGGTTATTTTAATTTAAAAAAAAATGACCTGAACTTTGTCATCAGTTGCCTTTGATTGGGATTGCACTAAATCAGTCAGTAAGCATGTTCTAAGTCACGTTATGCATCCTAAGACCACCACTCGCAATGATGTGTGATTTTTGTCTGTTGAAAACCATACAGTCTCTAGGTGGTTTTAGTTTAAATTAATGCTACTTTTCTGGCACCTCACTAGCAAGCTACCTAACATATGAGAAACTACTATATTGTGTACATTTATTTTCTACAATCCAGCATGTTAGCAGACAATTATGTAGACTCTGTAAAAAAAAGTATTGAATACTTTCCTACCATTAAGACCTACTGAAATATACACTATATGGCCAAAAGTATGTGAACACCTGACCATCACACCAATATGTGCTTTTTAAACATCCCATTCCAGATTTAGTCCCCCTTTGCTGTTATAATAACCCTCCAGGCTTTCCACTAGATTTTGGAGTGTGGCTGTGGGGATTTATGCTCATTCAGCCACACAAACATTAGTGAGTCAGGTACTGATGTCAGACAAGGATGCCTGGCACTGCCTGGATGATGGTAGTCAGCATTACAGTTCATCCCAAAGGTGTTCAATGGGGTTGAGGTCAGGGCTCCGTGCAAGCCACTCGACTTTGTCCACTCCAGCCTTGGCAAACCATGTCTTCATGGAGCTCACTTTGTGCACAGGGGCACTGTCATGCTGGAACAAGTTTAGTTCCTTAGTTCCAGTGAAGTGAAATTATAACGCTACAGCATACAGAGACATTCTATTCAATTGCATGTTTCAAAATTTGTGGCCACAGTTTGGGGAAAAAAACACATATAGGTGTGATGATCAGGTTTCCACAAACTTTTGGCCATATAGTGTATATCGATGAGATTCTGTTTCATACTGAAGACTTGTGTGGGTCTGCACATGCACAAGTGACATCATAACAGTTGAACATAGAGCAAGAGCATGCACATTATACCTAAAAGATGATCAGGCCAAGCATCAGAAAAACAGTGAGGAGTGAGATTGTAAATAAGGAGGAATTTGTACTCAAAAGTGAGGAGGCACTTCAGCACTTTAAATGAGACAACCATCTTTTTAATGTACAACATGTTTGGCAGCTATGGCTTTTTACATAAATTGTACTTTGTAATTCGGTGCTCCGTCTCGCCTGTGTCTCTACAGCATCCACTCATGATTCTGTCACTCTGTCTCAGCTGAATATTAGTAATTAGTAATTATAAGTAGTAAATCTTGTTATGTTGTTTATAAGATCCTGTTATAGCAAGTTAATCCTCCTGATATTCCTCTAATTCAAGTTCCATTGTGTTCTGTGTTTCTTATAGTTCTTGTCTACCTTTTCCTGGTGTACGGGTTTGAGTTAAGTACTGTTGTTGTTTGTGTTCATGCACACCTCTCTTTTTGTTCTCAGTGTCTTGTTTGTCCCATGCTATTTGTAACAGTATCTTAAATATGACCCCCATGTCATTAATTAAGCATTTTATTTGCCAATGACTAAATATGCTCAGATAAGTCCATTAGCATCTATTTCATCCTCTAGCCCTGAGTAATGTATTTTTCCCATCGGTCTGAAGCCAATGCCTCCTGTTTGGCCTACTTCTCAGTGATTTATGTCGACATGTCTGATGCAAGGGTTGAATAGGCATCCATCTTGCCTGAAGAGTAAAGGAACGGCTGAACAAAGACAGAAGTTTGGCTCCATAGTGACGAGAGGCATTTAGTTTCCCAAATTGCCCTGGAGAGTCAATGATCCCATTCACAGATCTATCAGATCCTGGAGATTGAGCTTGATTTGATTGATGCACCTGAATGAAAAGGCAAGAGGCATCGTAAATGTGTGTGAGAGATTGTCCTACATCAGTCTTGATGTTAAAGTCTTAATCACTGAGCTCATTCATGATCATTCTGGTATCAGTGCCAACCCATTCAAAGATGTGTCACTGTCAAAAGTATCTGAGCAAACACAAATGTAATCCAGCTTAAGCTTTAGAACAGAATTGAATTAATGTGCATTTTTAAATAAAATTTATTCTCATGTTATTCCCAGTGTTCGCAGGATAGGCTTTGGATCCAAAGAGACCCTAGTCAGGATAAAGCAGTTAAATAAAATGGTGATCCAAATTATGTTCAATAACTTGAGTAACATATTTTGCAATACTGAATGAGTACTCATTGCATGGCTTTATACTCATCTGTGAAGAAGTATTTAGTATTACATAAGTACATTTTTAGTTTAGACCCCCCCTTTTCACACTTATAGCCCTTCTCTACTGGACAGTGTGATGCATATCAAGCCGTACCACAGTATCAAGCCATGCTGAACTCTCTAGTGGAAAAGGCTTTTTGCTCAGGCTATGTGAATGTAGTATACCGTTAACACTAATTTAAGGCAAATATTATAACCAAAAATAACCCTCCATTTCTTCTTTTTGAGCCATTCTTTGGTGTATTTGCTAGTGTGATTAAGATCATTATCCTGTTGAAAAGTCCATTTTCAGTTCAGCTTCAACTTTTGGACAGATGGCCTCACATTATCTTCAAGCACTCTTTGATATGATGCAGAACTCATGGTTGAATCAATGAACACAAGCTGTCCAGTCCCTGAGGCAGTGAAGCAACCCCAAACCATCACATTTCCACCACTGTGCTTCACAGTTGGCATGAGATGCTTCTCCTGAAAAGCTATCTGGTCTTTGCCAAACATGTCTGCTGTTACTGTGGCCAAACAGCTCTATCTTTGATTCATCTGTCCAGAGCACATTATTCCTTAAGGCCTGGTCTTTGCCTATATGCTCATTGGCAAACTGTAGTCTTGCAAAGGCTTTTTCCTGGCACGCCTACCATGCAGATCAAATTTGTGCAATCTCTTTCTGATTGACACCAACAGTTGCAAGACATTTGGGGTTCTTGGAGACTTCTTTTTGCATCAGACGGTCTGCTCTTGGGCTGAATTTGTTGGGACAGCCAGTCCTGGACAAATTGGCAGTTGATTGAAATCTGTGCCATTTGTAGATGATTTTCTTTACAGTGGAATGATGTATTTCAAATAATTTGGAGATCTTTTTAAATCCCTTGCCAGACTTCTAGGTATCCACAACCTTTTTCTGAAGGCCTTTAAGAACTCTTTAGATCTTGGCATGATGACACCACACACCTCAATGGCAAAGGGAACACCAGACACTAGATATAGTATGAGAGGGGTATAAATAAGACAGGTTCCACCTGCACTCCCTGGCACCCTATCTTGAACACCTGATTCTAATTTTATGGATTTGAAGGTGTGATAAATGTAGGGGTGTATTTACTTTTTCAATGTGACTGATCTGTTTTTTGTTCATTTAAATTGTGAAAATTATTACAAAATGTTAATTATTTATCAAGGAGGATGAAATGTTTGCTTGTCCAAATATGTCTAAAAAACCACTTGTACTTATTTTTTCACACGACTGTATACAAATGGAACTATGAGAATTATGTGATAAAAAAAATCCAAAATAACTAAAAAAATATTTAGTATTTTAGCATCTTCAAAGTAGACACCCTTTTTACCTAGAATTTCCAGAAATGTATTCTTGGCATTTTCTCAACCAATTTCTTAAGGAATCACTCTGAGATGATTTTTAAACAGTATTAAAGGAGTTCCCACCTATGCTGGACACTTATTGGCTGCTTTTCGGAATATTTTGCTCGAGTGTGTGTGTGTGTGTGTGTGTGTGTGTGTGTGTGTGTGTGTGTGTTTGTGTATACATTTTTGGTTTC
Organism: Stegophilus panzeri; assembly: GCA_024331685.1. Lineage (NCBI taxonomy): Eukaryota > Metazoa > Chordata > Actinopteri > Siluriformes > Trichomycteridae > Stegophilus > Stegophilus panzeri. The sequence goes on from JANDJT010000114.1 coordinate 17,921,064, forward strand.
AGGTTATTAGGTAAATTGTAATTTTTTTCTGTCTTTTTCTGGAGTTTTCAGTAGTACATTAAGTGTTGTCTGAATTTAGTCTAGTATTTCCTTTATTGCTGCCTGCTATATAGAGGCAGAACAATATACATTATACACCCAGATAGATATTCATCAAGACACAGATGTGAATGATAATGGAGGGGCTTAGCTAAGGTGGAAGAGGCCTTTGAAAATAAAGCTTATATTATGGCCTTGCTTTCATTCACAGCAACGAACAGGCAGAATTTTGTAAATGGAGATGCTGGAGAATATACTGTAATTTCAGTTTGTCATTATAAACACCCATAAATGTTCCATATTTTACCTTCTGTCAAAGATATTTAGTAGCTCTATATTAAGACAAATCCAATTGGAGATTTACTAGCAAATAATGACAAATGATTTATATAACTAGTGGTGCTTTATTGTACAATGCAGTAAGTACCTAGTATTTATTAGGTAAGAACAATTGAACTTTTCTACATTTTGTGTTGCTGCCTAGAAATGGGCTTAACTGTGATTATA
>JANDJT010000114.1:17921635-17934740 GCA_024331685.1 Stegophilus panzeri
ATATATATAAACCAAATAAAAACCTTTCGCATAACATTTGAAGTGGGTAAATCAATATAGTTTGATATATGTCTAAGTTGATTGCATAAGTATTCACCCCCATTGCTGTAAACCCACAAATTAGTTGCCATCAGAAGTTATATATTTAGTTGAATGGATAGTGAATGGATGTACATATTTAGCTGAATGAAGCTGCAAGTTTACCAAGTTCTGGACAAATATCAATTAGGGTTTTGTTATAAAACATAACCCAAACTTTGAACATCTTGAGGAACACCTTTGAATCCATTATTAATAAATGGAATGAATATGGCACACTTGCGCCTCTGAATAGAGGAGGCAGTTCAGTAAATATCAGTGACCAGGTAAAGAGGGAATTAGTCAGAGAAACAAACAAGAGACCTAGGGTTAGGATTAAAAAATGTCACAAAAACACACAAATAAAAACGTCTGGGTTACACATGTAACCTTATTCCCTGAGAAAGGAATGAGACATTGCGTGAGTTTTACGCTATGGGAAGCGCCCTTGCGTGTGACCAGTATCTGAAGCTTGTGTAACATCATGCCTATTTATAGGCCTGCCATGATCAGGTGACGTGGCAATTAAAAGCGTCGCGTGATATAAAAACGGCACCTGTGAACCATGCCTTCAGCCTCTATCTAAAGTGAAGACACAATTCACAGGCATGCCCCAGTATGGTAAAGCTGCGCAACATCTCATTTCCTTCTCAGGGAACAGGGTTACATATGGAGTTAAATTTGTGCCAAAACTAAACAAATAAATATACCATTTCGCAAACAAACACAATCTGGTTTGCAAAGGAAAATTATGCTCTCAAACGGCATAGCTAAATAGCTGTGGTGTTCATTCCCCATAATAGCCGAATAATCTGACATTGCCGGGTTATAAATACAGCTAGTGTATGGTTTTCCCCAGAAGTGTGATATTTCATCATGGAAAAAGTGGAGTTTTCTGCGGTGTGAGGGAGATTTATTTTCACTGTGGAGAAAGTGCTCATCTAGCCTGTTACGGGCCACTTCCTCTTCCCCCGGGCCAGCCTAGATTTAGTTTTTCAACTGCCTTAGTAATCACTTCAAGCAGCTCTTTATATGCCTGAGAGCTGCTCTCCATTTTTGGTGCAGTTGCACCCCCTTCTGGCTCCTTGGAGTCAGAGAGGGTTTTTTTCTGCTTTCTATAGCGGAAGGAGGAGTCGCAAAGCGAGATCCAAAATCCAGCTGAGAGCCGGACCTGGTAGACAGAGCAAGAGATGGAACAGCACTCATCTCCGGCTCCTCTTCCAGATCCATACGAGATCCGAAGGACAGATCTGCGAGGCTCTGAAACCCAACTCCCCTCCAGCCAAGAAGAGAGCGAGCCACGATCGGAGCTGATCACAGCAGGCCTATAAACAGGCATGATGTTACACAAGCGTCAGATACCAGTCACACGTGAAGGCGCTTCCCACAGCTTGAAGCCGCAGCTAGATCAAGCATTTTTGGCCATAACAATCACAAAAAGACACTCCATGAAATCCTGTACAGATTGATAAAAACACTAAGTAGTGGCAATTAGTGGGAATCTTCTGTTTTCTCCTGTTTATGTGATAGTTAGTAAGGAGTGAGGGAAGAAAGTGTGTGTGTTGGTGGGGGTTTGGTCAAGCACCGATTGTAAAATGGAGAAGGAGCATGAATGAATGAGAATACACCTGTGTTTGATTAACATTGCTCATTTTTATATGCTTTGTCTTGCAGTGAGTGGAATGCAAAGGTAGCGTTTTTTTATTTGCTGAGCCTGTGTGTGTGTGTGTATGAGATCATGTGAATTCTGGAAGTTTTTGTTTATGTTGAATTATTTCAGTATTTCTGGAGGGCAAGATGCTACTTGATTGAAGTCCATTCATCTCTAGATGGCTGTGGGCCAAAAGGGGAGAAACACCGGGCAAAGTAGTTTGCTAGCCATCTGGACATAAGCAGAGATCTGATCTGCCTCACCTAGAAGAGGGTGCATGATGTTAAAAGACCTTAAACACCTGATGATTCCAGGAACCTCAATGAAGATGTGTACAGAAGTAACAGAAGATGTATTTGCGCACAGTTTTTATGTTTGAACTGGTTTTCTAAAATGTAAATATTAAAAATAAAGAATTGTATCTGTAATTCTTTCTCATATAAGACAAGACAATACTGTGTCTGTGGAAGCCCTGTTTAATTACCAGTTATGGATTTACACATGTTCTGCTTATTCTCCAGATTCGACGTTTTAAAAGCTTCAGGTTTTCTAATCTATCAGGTCAAGGTATCTGATGCAAATATCTCATATAAAGTATGTTGTCTTGAGAGAGTCAAGCTCTAAATTGTGCTCCCCTTCATGGCTTGTCACAGTTGCACAACGGCTCATTGGAGTGTGTTATTAGCTTGATGAGCTCTGAAATGCAGGCAATGCTAGCGTTAGTGGAGCGGGAAGTAGCATTGAGAAGTGGTTGTCAAAGATGGGAGTAAAAGCACTTCAGCTCATTCTGTCAAATCTCTTCTTCTTCCTACCATTTCTGACAAGTCGATTTGAGGATGTGTTTTCAGAAAGTTTAGGGCTAATAATGGCAACAACGCTAGGTAATTCCTGGCAGATTTGCACAACTGGCATAATCAGTTGATTAAATGGCTGGCTGAAGCTCAAACTGAAATGATTCAAGAATATGAATATATAATTCTGTTTGTTTTTTTGTTGGTGGTGGCTGACAGGTGATGTATGGAGAATTTCAAAACAGGTCATGTATGGACAGTTTCTAAAGGCATCTTGTTTGGTGCTAAATCGTTTGACTTAGCATTTCAAATACTACAACACTTTTTATATTGAGATCATTTACACTATAAGAAAGATTTTATTCATGATACTAATATGTAGATCACTTTAGAATATTTAAACTATTTAATTAAACTAGTCACAGGTGAGCAGAGAGATACACCACATGTATGATTTGTAACTACTTACATAACTTATCACACTATCCATAACTCATGTAAAACATGAAATAGCTTTGGGAGTAAATGCAGGGTTACACTAGCTAGGCTGTGTCTGTATGTCAACCACTAATAACTATAGAACACTTGCAAACTGTAGTTTTAAATGCCACTTAACATAATTTTCTTTGACAATGGGAAGTCGGAAGTAAATACCGTGATGTACGAAAAACCACAATACTGAATTGCATGGTATTGTCACTGTCATTCTGTGTAATTTGTCACTCCGTTCCACACGATTCATCATCTCAATGACCAAACTGACTGCTAGAACAGATACCCACTTATCAATCAGCGCCCCTCCTTTGAGACTCTGACAGCTGGAGATGATGAGGATCTCAAATCTCTGTCGGAGTTAACCACCATTCAACCCAGCTCTACATTCCAGCATCCAATTCAGCCCTGAGTCAAACTCCCTGCTCCTTCCCTTTGGGACTTTTTAACATCAGGATGCATCTGAGTAATTATGCTTGAGCTGGGTATGAAAGCTCATGGCACAGCACATTAGCATAATGATTTACAGGAGAAGCCATGCAAGGATAAAGTGTGCCAGGAGCAAGCTCCTTTTAGCAAATACCATCAACATTACTGCATGCAGGAGAAGCCAGTCGATGTTTATGGACAAGGCGTTTTTCCACTTCCATGCTGAGTGTTATTGAGACCAGTCCAAATATTAGCATTAAGGCAGAAGGACAGTGGACACCATAATTTCTCAATTGAGCCAATTATTACACTAACTCTTGCAGGAATATAATCTAAAATTATAAAAATAAAAATTAGATTATATTCTATATATTATATATATATTATATATTATATATTATAAAAAATAATATAATATAAATATATCTAAACCTGAAAAAAGTATACAAACACACATGAATAAGGTTCCAAACATAGAGAACAAGAGACTTACTTTATGTAAAATTCATCCTTAAATAATTTTTTATAAATAAAAAAAAAAGTTTACACAGCCAAGACACATATGGAGTCTAGTTTTGTACTGAAGCTATCAGGTTAATGTTGCTAACAATTAAGTGAAGCTTATGAATTCAAAATAGTGTAGATAGCCCAAAAATTTAAGGTGGAATTGTGTGTTAGAAGTGATTTAGATTATCGTATAGTTCAAATTTTATCTGGTTAATTACTAATTATTATTCATTATGAAGTCCATCCATCCATCTTTTCAGGGTCACAGGGAAACCTGGAGCCTATCCCAGGAAGCATCAGGCACAAGGCGGGGGACACCCTGGACAGGGTGCCAATCCATCGCAGGGCACACAATCACACACACATTCATACACTATGCACACTTTGGACAATCAGCCTACCATGCCTACTATAAGCCTACTATATTTGGACTGGGGGAGGACACCGGAGTACCTGGAGGAAACCCCCTCAGCACGGGGAGAACATGCAATCTCCGCACACAGGGCGGAGGGTTGGGAATCCACGGTGGGAATCGAACCCCCAACCCTGGAGGTGTGAGGTGAACGTGCTAACCACTAAGCCACCATGCACCCTTCATTATGAAGTTATCCTTATATTTTAGGAAACTGTTTATGTACAAATTATATTACAATTACAAGTGTTAAACATGCAATCTGCCTCATGCCTTATAAGTTAAGAAGCTTTGGACCCAAAACATGTTTAGGCTATTTGATGACATTTGGGGTAAAGAGAAAATTGAGTAAATGTAATTTTTGTATTTACTTTTCCAATAAACAGTGCAGCTCAGCACATTTACAATTAGGTCACTGAAGTGGCAACACTCCATGCACTACAGTGTGGGTACTGGAGTAGTTTGCTTTAGATTTAAATTTCAAATGAGCATGCAAATTAACATGCGGCCCTCTCAAACAACTCACCATGCTTCACATATTCTTGGGGTCTTTATTCAGAATAGCTATGCACTGCACTTGCTGACTGCATTACTATGTAGGTGGATGGAACTGGCAGGAAGTTTTATTTATTTATGTTTTTGTTTCACTTGCAAGGGGGTATTCACTGGACTTTTTTAGGTCACTTTCCTGTCCATAGTATAGTTCTATATACCTAAAATCTTTGTGTGAAAATATTAAGATTGATTTGCATTAAATGTCCCCATTGGTATATGACATACTGTATATTTTGGCATTACAGTACATCAGGGTTTCTAAAAGTTTTAGCAGCCAAGGACCCCCTTTAAATGTAAAATCAATTCCATAGACGCCTTAGTACAGTTTTATTTTATAAACATAATCAATTATTCACACATACAATAATACTTTGGCTATATATTGAAGCTGTTTATTTCAGAACAATCCACTGACAGAACACATTCGGGCAAAGTGGCCATTATTTATAGGCTGACTTGTTTTTGAGACTGTATTAAACCCATTAATTTCTACGGACCAGTCAAACAGGATAAATACATCAGAACTCATTAATAAATACAATAGCTATGAAAATGGTGGGTTATGCTTTCTACCTCTATAATAAAATTTAAAATCACAGACAGCTTCATGGACCCCACTTTGAGAACCACTGGTATACATAATAAAATGATGTCCTTCTGAGGCGCCATTTTGCCCTAGATCTCAGTTACTAAAGAACTCCTGAAACAGACTGAAGAGACTGACTGTTTATTTCTCACAAATCAGCTGACAGTCACACATCTTTCTGTCTGTCAAGACCCTAACAAGGTTGAGGACGAGTGTAGCAATCATCCTCTCGTGTTTGCTGAAAGTAATTGCATTGATTGAGGAGTGTGTGCTTTCTTTTACCTCAAGAAGGCTCCCTCTGAACTCATAGTCAAGCCTTCACAAGGTAAATGCAGACAGCCAAGCCTTTACCAGCTTTCAAACTAATTACAGTTTGAGGTTTGGATTTCTGCAGACTGTTAGAATGAATCAACTTTGCTTGATTGTGTTTTGTGCTCATTGGTGTGTGAGTATGGATGGCATATGTGTCATGATTGCTGGAGTACTGCCCACTTTAATGGCCAGTGGTTGCCAGAGTGGTCAAATTAGCCGTTCTGACCTTGAATCCACAAAACCTACACAACTGCACCCCATGTTGGGAGTGTATTATCTTGGTTCTGCACATACAGTGTGCAAACAAAGGTGCTTCATGCCCCCCACCCCCTCCCTCCCTCTGATCGTAATCAAGCCTGCCAATCTGGAGCCTCTCATTGTTGTATTTTCAGCATGAATGCACTCTCCTCTCATTGGGTTATTTTGCCCTGGACCAGATGACATGGTAATCATGTCAGGCTGTAGTGGAAGCTTTTTTTAAACCCGTAATACTGCAACAAATCCTAAAATTACAAACTCTGAAAAACAGTGCTGGGCACACCACACCATCGGCAGCAGTCGAGTGCTTTTGTGTGGCCTAGTAAAAATAGATTGAAATTGGGATCATGGCAAAGCTCATAGAGTCTGAACAAAGTATGGTAGTGGGGGATGGAGCCAAGGAGTGTGTGTGAGCTATAAATAATTAGCATCCAAATAATCAGAAAAAAAATAAATTATGAAAGAAAGAAGAAACATTTAGTAGTTAAACATTAATTTCCTTTATATAATGACCTTCACAAAGGTCCTCAAAGGAATTACAGTCAACCTGTGACATGCAATACAGTGCGCATTGTTAGATCGAATTTCATATCTAATCTAAAAATCTAAATACATTGTACATAAATTATATAAGCTTGATTGCAGTACTAGTAAATGTAAGTAAATTGTATTCATTTGAATACATATTTGAATGCGAGTAACTTGAAGTTGAATGGATTAAAAGCATTAAGTTTATAATAGATTGATTAATTAATATATTAAGATTTATTTAATGGAGGAACGTTGGTGAATTTTATGTATGTGACAAAGCCCTGTAATATTTGGCTGTACAAATATTGCCTAACTTCAAAAGTAAAGGTGAATCACTGTCATGTTATACAAACTTTTACTTTCAACTTTACATTAAATCAGTGAACTTTTCATGAAAAACACAGTACAATTAAACCAACTATATATCACTAATAATTTATTTAAATAGAGATTTGTTAGTTAAATAATACTGCAGTATTTTATCATAAAAATGTCTCTTCCTTAAAGTATATTGCTTTCTAAACAATAAAACAGCAAAACAAAAAGGTTAGTGCCATGGTTCATCAGGGCTGTGTGTGTGTGTGTGTGTGTGTGTGTTATCCACAATCCAATCTGGGCCGGTATGGCTTCAGGTTTTCATTCCAACTGAGCAGGAGTCACACCTGATTTCACCTGTTTAATCAGCTGATCTTGTGTTTCAAGGGACTATCACATGTGTCTCCTGCAGGCCTTTTGAGTATTTTTGTTTTGGAGGTATTTTTTTCCCTCCCCCCAAAATCTTAACAGTTACATAAGCAGATAATTGTGTTTGGATCTTGATGAACCTTTACTACTGGAAATAAATGATGTATTTTTCATACAATATGAAGCTGATACTAATGAGGAAGAACTCATTACCAAGTAAACAGTAGGTCGTCAGTGCACCCTTTTGGTAAGTACACCATTTACACACACACACAATTTTCTGTAGCACTTTATCTTTCTTTTGTCTGTATTCAGTGGATGCTTTTCCTTTCAACAGTTTCATTATGTGTTGTTTCTCTTTGTTCTCTATGATCCATCAATGACCAATTCCTGGAAGATTATCTTGCTTTGGGAGATGACCTTGTAAGCACTTGAAACCCTCTGCCATCTCTATCTATATCCAGATCATTCTTTCACTATATTTATGGTGAGTTTTGTCTTGCTTGATAAAAAAATAAACAGTATATTGATAAACTATACACTTTGACTTCACCAATCACTTCCATCTTGTCTAACACACTCCAACTTTGCAGGTGCTGCAGGTGTGTGTACGACCCATATTGTCTGTTGGCTATATTGCGCTATATATAATATGTGAAAATAGATGGGGTATGTCTGTATGCCTGCTCCTTCCCTCAAAATGTTGAGACTGGCCTGATTTTTAGGACCAAGGTCACCTCTGTTATCTTGATTAGTTTGTTTGCAAACTGTTTTACCATTTCTGATCTGGTCATTCACATGTCTTATACGAAACATATAAGCACAAGAAGAGCTGAATTGTATTGTTATAATATGAATATGATATTCTTGTGTATTTTTTAAAAAAATATGGCATAATTTTTGAAGAAATTAAAACCTCCATTCTTATTTCTGTTGTAAGAATTTATTTTTCATTCAGATGTGTGAGTCATATCAGGAAAATTGTTTACAGTAAGTCTACATAACTTTTGACTAGATTTAATGCCGCTGTAGTAATTTGTTGGTTTTTAATTGCTGTTTGTTTACAGAAAATACAGAAAGGTTCTGCAGCTGCCAGAATTTCACAGTAAAATGTTACATTAGAACAAACCTCTAAACTAAAAAACAGAGAGAGAAAAAAAAAAAATTATATATACTAAATAAAACATAACTATAGCTAGACAATCTAACTGAGCAAAGCAATTGATATGGCAAAATATATTAAGATAAATCAACTTAGCATTAAGTGTATTTAACTTCAAAGTATACATTAAATTCACTCAGGGTGTCATTACTCTTTACTTAATATTTTTAAGGCTACTGGTTTCCTCAAATTCTTTAAGAAGATTCAACTTATCCGGGCTTACAGTGCATAAGCACATAACATCCAGGCTTACACACACACACACACACACACACACACACACACACACACACACAACACAATTTTCTGTAGCACTTTATCTTTCTTTTGTCTGTATTCAGTGGATGCTTTTCCTTTCAACAGTTTCATTATGTGTTGTTTCTCTTTGTTTATTTGTGGTATATAAATACCACATGTAAACAATAAAACAAACATAATTTATAATGATTTTGTTTGTTATTCACACAATGACTCCTTTGATCAAACAAACAATTTTCGTAGCTGGATATTTCCTCCCAATTGGTATGCTTTTCCCTGCTCGTCACTATTTAATGATATATTTTTCCATATAAATTTTCAACCCTGAATTTAAGAAAACAAAATTCAGCTATCTCTGGCAATCTCATTTTTTACTAGCATACTGTAGATGCTAATTAGAGAAGGACATTTACTTTCAGTCTATAATTTGAGTAACGTGGTTGTAATTTCAAATTGGCATCATCAATCAGTGTCAAAATATCATTAAAAAAATTCTAAGAGCACTTAAATTTTTTCTCTCCATGAACTTCGGGAAATTTGGGATGCAACTTCCTCTTGAACATGTGACTATTGGAAAATTCTAAATACATTTCATAGGGGTGAATGTGTATGTGTAACATGTTTCATTACCTGAAGACTCATGCAAAATGGTGTTTCAAGCATAAGATGGTAAATGGATTCAACCATTAATGCCGATATAATAAGGTTTTTGATGTTTTTAAATGGTTATAATTCAAAGTAAATTGTAGTTTTAGTGGGCTGTGACAGTCCATGTCCGCCAGCGACTGATAAGAATAAGAAATCGAGAAACCTCTCAGAGTCTCTTCCTAGGTGTGCGGCTTGCCTGTTGTCAAGATGTGGTCCAGCTGAAATTGTTAATTCAGGGACAGTGTGTAAGGAATTTATCAAGAACATTAAAGGAGGTTTTGGAGCTAGTACAGTATAGCATGATCTTCTGGCAACATAGTTTACAGCAAATACTATGGTCACTTCCTGAATTTGTTGAAAGGTCTCAGCATTAAAAATGTAAGTAATTTTTTTTTTAACTGAAATTCTACACAATTCTAATTTTACACTAAATATAATCCATCAGCCATGTTTCCTTTAGTTTTGCATTGGTGCGCCAAGGCTAATATTGCTAACAAATAAGAGTTGTATAGCAGTTTTTTAGCATTGTCTGAACTGCATGTATAAATAATCACACCCACATCAAACCATGTGGAGTCATTCAGAATCTCAAATATGCTTATGTGCTTTCTTGTAACAGAGTGTGATGCAAGTTAATGCACAGTTGTAAAGTTGTAGCTTTACACATCTGTTGCTGGTTGGTTATTTTTGTTCAAAGTATCTATACATATTTGATTTGAGAAGCTATGATTAGTTTTGCATCTTGTCTGACTGAAAATTGTTACAAACATGTTTGTGCAATGATGCCTACATATTTGGCTTGAATTGAGTGTTCTAATAACTCCCTTGGGACCCCACTTTAAAATATATTAAGTTAATGGTGCATGCATAGTGAGGATTCTTCAGGCGATTCTCAGGACACTGTAACTCTAGACTAAAAGCTTACTGGTTATCATTTTGCTTTGTTAAATTTCTACTTACAACATATAATAATCTGCATATTTGGTGTCAATCTAAGACTTCAATTTGTGCCTGATGACTGAGGCATAATCAGTAAACTTCAGAACCAATGGTCTAGTGACCACTGTTTTTTGAGATTTAATTCATATTAAATTGTCAACAAGCCAGACATCTATTTTTTGTTTATTTATGCCTTGGCCAAAAGTGTGTAACCATTAAACTTGATGTGAAAATGGCTGATCAAATGATTGTTAAATGGCATAGAGATAAATAAATATGAGCCTAATATTTGAATAGCTAGATTATATTCATAAAACATTCTGTACTGAGGGGGTCCGTGGAATTAATTTTTACAGTTAAAGGTGGTCTCTGACTGAATTATTTTTGAGAAACACCTGCTGTATATAATTATAGACTTCAAATACTGTATACGGTATATGAAAAGTGAAAGCGCTTCACTGGTTATTAGAAGAATTCAAGACGTCCTAATGGTCTTTATTTTTATTAAGCTCATAAATTACCAATAAAGACAGTCATCTGAACAAAATCAAATCAATCAAACAGAAGTTTAAAAGGCAAGCTGAGCTTATATGTATATTTAATACGTTTTATGAGCTTTTAGATTTTTAGACTTAAACAAAGTTTTAGGGAATCTCAGTGCAATTCAACTTATTATCAAGCCAGTGAACAAAGCTTCCACAATGTCATAGCATATTTATACACTAACTAGTAGGTCTGTTTTTACCTTTCCCTGTGTAAAGAGTAGAATTTTATTAAGCCATGCAAAACCTGAGGCTACGCTACTATCACAACAGAGTTCAATTAACTGAGGAAGGAAACACAGTGGCACTGACAAATGCAGTTTTTCCCAGGCGCGAGACATTATGTTCTCCCATCAGGGATTTAAATACCCCTCCTGTTTATTCACACCCGAGAGAGAAAAGATCTCCAGGAAACAGGCACATGGTAGATGTTCCATGAAATCCTGTCTCCACCATTTTTATGTAGTTTCCGGAGCTCAGGAGGAAGGAATTTTCACTTTTGTGGAAATTAAAGAGACAGATGATACTGACAGCAGATTTTGTTCCAGTGAATGTTAAGTTTCTATACCGTTGCTTTTCTTTTTTTTTTTTCTATTTTTCTTGACTTTCTTGCTGCAATTTTGTATGGGAAGGAATAAAAATGTTAAAGCAGTGAAAATAGAACATTTACATCCTCATTCTCACTTTTTTTTGGTCATTTGTTCAAAAAGAAATAGCTGTTAAATGGCAGGTTCACACAGCTCTATTGATCTTCCCTAAAGATCTAGAGTATTTCTCAATTGATGTGTCCTCTAGCATACACACTAAGACAACATTTTCCAAGTTCAGTTTCAACATTGAAGAATCCAAGTTCCAGAAACAGATCCAATGTTCTGTATCAACTGTTCAAAAACACTTGTTCTGTATCAAAAAACACACTTTTACACACTATTAAAAACACCTTAGCAGTTTTTAATAAAACAACGATTAAACACAGAAATAACAAGAACAGCAATACTATGGCAACTATCTTAGCAAACAGAAAACCAGGAAGTGACTGAATCCAAACTAATGTAAACTACACAGCAAAAAATTGCAGTGTTGAAATTTCATGGTTAAATATTTCCAAGATGATTTCCACACCCAAAGTGTAATTTTAACACATTCTGGTTTTAAATTGTGTTCAGTGTTGGAGTTATTTGACAAAGTTGATCGCATAGTGTTAGCTCAGCTCCACAAAGATGTAATTTATTCTCCGCCCACCCATTTCACTTCTGTGGTTGGAGTTGGAGAGACAAGACAGCGCCATTTTCCTCTTCATGCACATGTAATGCTACAAAGTAAGTGCGATCAAGAAACAGGCTAGAGCAGGTAAGGCAGAAATCAAGATCGTTCCTCAAATATTTTGGAGCCAGGCAAAAAATGTGAACATGGAACGGTAGCATGAAAGCAAAATGCCGGTAAGGGAAGTGCAATGATAAGCAATGACATACTGACAAATTGGATCTTTAAAGATCAGTCATTCATGAGTTGCAAACAAGCCAGTTTTTCCATGTTCCTTGTGGAATGGGGCATTAATTTACCATCATTGGTATGTGATTTGAGCCAATCTTTTTTATTTATTTTGGTAATCTTTCTTGTACTTGTACTTTTACTTTCATACTTTCAGTATAAGTTTATACTTTTCTACTTTAAATTGAGTGATGAATTTATAATTGTACTTTCACTAGAGCATTTATTTAGATGTATAGTTGCATGTTTACTTGAGGAAAGAATTTGTACCTAAGAACCGTTGATATAATCATAGAAACTATCCTGTGCTTATCCCAGGACCCCTATTTACAATATGCTCATGCTGAACATCCTTTCAAAACACTTAGTACCATTTGACTTATAGTATACTGTATGTACAAGAGTATCCCACTCTTTTTTAATCCCACTTATGTCACATATCTTATGTCACCTAGAAGACAATGGATTTCCTTTTGAGTCTGGTTCTTCTCAAGGTTTCTTCCTCGTGTCATTTTAAGGAGTTTTTCTTTGCCACTGTCGCCATTGGTTAGCTCATTAGGGTTATAAATCTACATGCCGATTTCTGAAAAGTTGCTTTGTGACAATCGGTACGTTTACATGGACAACAATAATCCAATATTAACCCGATTAAGACAATACTCTGATTAAGAAACTAGCATGTAACCAGCGATTTTTTTTATTACCTTAATCCGATTAAGGTCATACTCGAAGTGAACACAAATCGAATTAAGACGTGTGGAGTATTCCTGTTTTAGTCG
>JANDJT010000114.1:17952505-17969244 GCA_024331685.1 Stegophilus panzeri
ACAATATAGACACACGTCCAATTCCAGGTTGATTCATAACATTTCCAGTTGACTGGAACTTCTTAATTATTGCCCTGCTGGTGGAAATGGACATTTTCAATGCTTCTTATAGCCACTTCCCATTTTGTGAAGCTCAACAAACTTTTGCCACACATCACAGCTATATTCCGTGGTCTTTCCCATTGTAATGAATGTCTAAGGGAATTTGTCCTATGTATTACCTCATATTTATACCCCTGTGAAACAGGAAGTGAGACAGGTGTATTTAATTATTATTTTTTTTAATATCAATTGGAATATACTTCAAATATATTTTTCTCATATTAGTTCATAGGGCTGCCAATAATTGTTGCACACCTATATTTAACAAAAATATAATTTTTTTGGTAACACTTTCTATGAAACCCATGCTTATAATGAATTATAGCCCCATTTATAACTATTTATAAGCAAGTATTACTGCTCTATAAACACATTTATAAACACACATAAAGACCTTTATACTTATAAGTTATTATACTTCGTTATAATAACAGTTATAGCTACATTTATATTATTGTTATAATTACTTAAATGTGATACACTTGCTTTTTCAATGCCTATGTTCATAATGCATTATACACCAATTTATAAGTATTAATTAGTCAGTCTTATAGTTCCATGAATATATTCATTATGTTATTATATTGTAGTTCTACTGACTTATTAGTAATACAGATTTATTTCCATGTCCAATAAGTGAATTGTTTTATATTGTTGTTGATAGTTGTGTTGTACTGCCTTATAGATACTTATTGTGAGTTATAATACAATTACTAACCTTTATAAATGCATCATTGATGGCTTTATGTAAAGTTGAACCTCTGTCCTGGCATTCTACAGATTTGAGGCACTATTCTGGATCCTGTACAAGAGCAACATCACCACTGGCTATGATTGGCTATTTTATGTGAAGCCCACCAGGAAGCAACTCTTATTGACATGCAGGGTATACTACCAGCCTCACCAGAACCTGGTCATCAATGAAAGATTTGTAGCCACAAGGTCTAGAATTGTGGATTTTGGGAGTGATGAAGCGATAAGATCAGCGTGTCTGAGCCAGTGATGGCTGCAGCTGTCAGTGAAGTGTCACAGGAGAGGCCATGCTATCCAGTGACAATTGTGAACACCTCAACCTCAGCCAAGAAGGACAAAGCCTCAGCTGGGAGAAAACACTGTGTACTGCCTTCAAAGGAGAAGTACAGCAAGACTATTTACAAATATAGGTCTTGTGATGTGATCCTGCGTACTATAGTGGACCATCTTTGTTTCACTGAGTGGGGATGATGAGAAGGACAGCCAAGCTCAATGATGCGCACTAGACTCTGACTCTTAATTTTTTTTAATTCAGTTTTTTTTTCACTTTTGTTCATGGTTTACATATACTAGTTTACATTTTGCACTTTCATATTTGCTGTAAATAGTTATTTTTGCCGTCTAAACTCCAATCCCACATCCATGTCATAGGAGGTGGAAACAACACCTTCTGCATGCCTATATTACATATATGGCAGTCCTAACAGGGCTCTGGTGATGATTTCAGTAAAGATTAAATGAGATGAGGAAGATTCAAACTTTTTATTTGTGAAATTGCACATATTCCCATTTGTTATTTAATTTTGTGCCATTTGGATACATTTTTTTGTGTATTTTGTTGGTGGTTTGTGCTATATGGACATGTTCTATTTGTGTAATAAGCACATCTTCACGACTTCTTAACATTTGCATTATGGAAACTGCATCCTATGCTTAAATTTTACTTAAAGCCATCAATGATGCATTTATAAAGGTTAGTAATTGTATTATAACTCACAATAAGTATTTCTAAGGCAGTACAACACAACTATCACTTATTGAACATAGAAATGAATCTGCATTACTAATAAGTCATTATAACTACAATATAATAACATTATAAAAATGCAGGCTGCATTTTTATGAATACATTCATGGAACCATAAGAGTGACAAATTAATACTTATAAATTGGTGTATAATGCATTATGAACATGGGCATTGAAAACTCAAGTGTATCACTTGTAAGTAATTATAACAATAATATAAATGTAGCTATAACTGTTATTATAACGAAGTACAGGTCTTTATGTGTCATTATAAATGTGTCTATAGAGCAGTAATACTTGCTTATAAATAATTATAAATGGGGCTGTAATTCATTATAAGTATGGGCTTCATAGAAAATGTTACTGACAAATTTTTCACAGCCTTCGTTGCTCATATTTACCAAGGGTGCCAATATTAGTGGAGGGCACTGTATATAATTATTCTTATTTTTAAGCTTTATATTTATTATCATGTCTCTTGTACCCAGTGTTTTGTATTTATTTACTGAATGTTTTTTTTTTCCATATGTTGCATGTCGATCTTCACCAGAGCAAAACAAAAAGTATTTCTCTATACTGTACATTAACACAGTTATGTCTCATATGTGCACAGGTCTATTCCCCTTCCTCACATACTGCATATTTCTCTAAAAAAGATACTAAATGCTGAATAACATCTACATTTAAATTAAATTTACAATAGCAGAAATTGCAACTACAGTAATATTTATATCCATACTTTGGTTGATAGGCACATTTATTATGTTTCATATTACAAATATTATTGTATTGGTATTCAGCTAGATGAAATGTATGCTAGAGAAAATATACTTAAAATAACACATAGAGCTCTCCTATAAACTTTTGGGATGTAAATGAAATTGGTTGGATAGCGATCACCATATAACAAAGTTTAGTTAGAGCTTTTTACCGCAATTCTTGTGTTAATTAGGCTTTCATCTTTATTTGTCCTCATTAAATCTAATATTTCAGTGTGCATATGTAAAATGATGTAACAATTTTTTTTTTTTTTTTTTTTTTTTTACAAATTGCTCTGTGTATATAGTCATATTTCTCCATGAACACAGATGTGAATTTAGACATTTCAAAGATAACAGGTGCATTATAATCTATAATACTTTATTTATTTTTCAGATAACATGGCAATCATGCTTTTTATACAACACCATCTAAAGACATTTAATATATATTTTTTTTTTTACATATAATATCTTACATTAGGTGCATGAAACAGTTAGAAATATACAAAACAATATTCTCTGACTAGACATATCATCTATAGTTTATTATATTCTTCTGCTTTTGTTATTGATATTCTTTTTTTTTTTTACATTTCAGAAATACTATGTGCTTTAGTTTCTGAGAGTATTATTGCAGAAAACAGTAAATAATAAGAGTCTTTAACATTTAGACAAAACCTCAGTGGTCATATGGACATTCACAGATACTTTTACACAGTACAGGTTTACAGAGAGAAATCTGCTGAATGAGAACTTTGTACAAAACGTACGCAACGCTAACTGATTGCACAATTTTAGTTCGATATCTTTGCTGAGTCGTTTATCCACGTCCCTGTCACATGTAGCTGCCATAGAAGCAAACTAACTCTGTCCCTTTTTGAAAAACAACCGCTGGAGCTTGTGGTTTTAAAGCTTTGTGCTTTTAACCGGTGGAATTATAACAACAGGGGTTAAACCAGTCATACACATAAAAGCATTCACATACACTTTATCTAATTACTTATTGCCAAGGCAGTTCTCTAAAAAAGACCAAATATGCAGACTATATAGCCTAGATATTTCAACATTTTAATTGACTACAACTAGGCTGTGATTTTTGCTGGTTTCTTTAAAGGTGCCTTTCCCAAAATGGCCTCACAAACTCTGGAGACACACTATGGCTTCTGCTCACAATCTGATTATTTTCTGAAGGCCATTCACAGCTCTAATCCATTTTATTCGGGTAAGGAGGGAAAAAGAGTTAAATCTGGTCACTTCCACCATTGTTCCTGAGGAGTGGCATGCAAATGAGCAGGACTGAACAGTGGAATCACAGGCTATTACTGCCAAACATTATGCATTTTGTGTCTTTTTTATACCCTGCACTTTCTAGGACACAGTGTGATGCGAAACACTTTCATATGTAAATTATTTCCATGTGAAAGCGATTTTGGTCCTTCTCATGCTTACATAAAAAAACAGACTAAAAATGATTGAAAAAACATACAAAGTTATTTAGTTCTTAGAAAATAAAAAACTAACAGTCTCTCTTATGTGTAAGATGAATCTGCTTGTGTGACAGATAATTCATCGCTGTTTGTGACGTTTGTAAACTCAAATCCATACTGGTTTGTGCTTATTTTGGGACTGAAGGGTTACAGGGGTGTTGTATACCCTTAAGCCCTATTATAGCTGGATATGTTTTACCTGTCATGTTTTTTTTTGTTTTTTTTTAGCAATTTGACTGGATTTGTACAAGAATTTCTATAATGTAGAGAATTCCTCACTTATGTAAACATCAGTATTATGTAACATTGTACGCCTTGTCTTTTCAGTTAAAAGAGGTGTTACTGACTATTACCAGGTTTTGTTATTACATTACCATGAGTTCACAAAGGACTACTTTCACAGAGAGAGCGCCATGTTTGCTGAAACATTTAAGCCTTTCTTGCTCTGGAATTGTCATACAAGGAAAAAAGGGATTTAGACTGAAATCAAATCATGGGTCTTATTGGCATCATTTAAAAGCATTGTCAGCAATTTTGCTGGAAGCTGGCTAGAGCCAGCTGTTTCAAATCAAAATCCAAACAAGAATAGTTATTTAAGATTTATCTCCAAAGCCACGCACCTACAACACATGCTAGAGTGCCTGAATGCACATGAAAGTGAGGGAGCATTCAGAGAACATGACTGACAGGAATGTAGAAACACCTCCTATCCTGATTGGCTGAATATTAATGGATACATTTTTTTTTTCCCATTTACAGATCAATGACAGCTGCTGGAATGTGACAAGAACTTTACCAAATATGACAAGTGTACTGGTGTAAAAATCACTGACCACACCTTTAATTTATAGTACCAACCCAGGTAAAACTAATCCAGCTTGATTAGGCGTTTGGGATAATAAAAACAGTAGGAGTCTCTTTTCATAACCTTTTACACAGGCCATGAGGACCAGCTATATGCTCCCATAATGGCCATTGCTCGAAACTGGACATGATGCAGTTCATCATATTTGTCATATTTTTGCCAACTAACTTCATCCATTTTTTTATATGTCTTCAAATACAATCAAATACAATTTGATTCTATTCTAAGATCTTTATACAATATCTTAACATAATTACATAAGGTAAATATATATCGAATTAGCACAGTAGTGTTCAATCACATTGGGATCCAAACAGTAATTGTTACAATGTTACATTTTGGAAAGACTAATATATTGCATATGCAATACGAACTAGCACTAGATCATCGCTGGATCGTTGTTGTTGTTTTTTTTCATACACACATTAAAATTTTCAAACAGTTGTAATCTGGTTGGTTACATGTTTCCCCTGGAGGTAGGTGATTATATTTTAGACATAGAAGTCCCTGCTAGCGTTCAACCTTGATTACTTGGTTTCATTTTTGTTCCGTAGGGCCTGCAATGTCCAGGGTTTTAGATGTATGCCTCATCGTTGGCTGCATTCACACTCTCGGGTTGCTGCTCAGGCCCATTCTCTTGGCTTTTGACCAGAACCGTAGGCTGAAGCATTATCCGGAGACGCTGGGAAATTCAAAGATGTGGGGAAAAAGAAAATAATTTTTTTGATCCCTGCTGTGCAAATGCAGTTGTGAAAGGGGGAGGCTCCAAGCAGAAAAACTACAAAATCAACATGCTGATTGATTAGCCAATCAAGCTGTAATTGAAGCTAACTCCTGACTTTTCACCTCCCTGTGGTGATTTGCTGATTCAAGTGTGCCTATCTCACACGCAGCCACTATCAGCTCAGACCTGAACGCTTTGTTCATAATTGCTAGTTTTGAATGCCTATTTCCAGAAGCGTCTCGGTGCAAAAGCATGCAAAGCACCGCTTTGGTTTTCTTTGTGTAGACGCTTAATCTGAAATGTCTAATTTATCCAATCAGCCCTGCATTCACTGAGCAGAATGCAAATTATCTGTACTAGATCAGATTCCAGAAGAAAGCCAGCATTCGCTTTTTCCCCAAATGTATGTCATGCGTACAGTTATCTACAGCTCACTCACTGTATCTGCTGAGTAAATACACATACATTTTAACCTTACCTCTTTGTAGGAGCCTTTTAACGTTAAGAACATGTAGCCCATGTAGCCAGGAATGAGGACCATAGAAGACAAGGCCATGCACCAGCCTACACCCTGTCCCCACTTTGGGAACACGTAATTATTCATGGTCAGGGGAACCATCTGGATTGCGCTGAACAGGAATACTCCCTAGAAATGCAAAAAGATAATAGCAGCAATAATTTACTTTTAAGCTAGGAAAGATTATCCATATTATTAGCATGTATTTTTGCTTTAACTACTTACAGCCACAATCAAAGGTGTAAACACCACCCAACACAATTTCCACCAAATGCAAGGTTTGTATCCAATCATCTCTTCAAGATTTCCATAGAACTTATTGACACCTTATAGATAGACAGAAAAAAGGTAGAGCGTTATACCACAGTGTGCAATGGTGCATCACTTAGGATTACTGCTGTGCAGACAATTAGGATGTCAGCTTATGCAAATAACAAATAATGCAGTAGTTTGCATAATCAAGCCTACAATGCAAAACAATTAAGAAGGCACAGATTCATATGAAATGCGTTCAAATGTAGAAGTGAATCTGGCAGTGAGATTAGCATGAATTAAATGGATATTCTAGTGTAATGAGATGTGTTGTGTGAGGATTCTAAGATTACGGTGGACAATGTACTGAACCTGTCTACTGACTTTTCATTATAAATTGTATGTAATAAAATCACAACAATCTTACTGCAATGTAAAAATATATTTAGCATTTTTCTCAAAAATAATAATATACTCCAATTATCTATGCACATCAATTTCTCTCCAGGTAACTGTTTCAGATTTTAATCCTGTTCTCCAAATACAAGCTATTCTAGACAATAAATTAATCAGAACCATATGATGCAAGATACACCATCAACCAATACCATACATCATCAAAAAAAATGTATTAAAATATTACAAGGTGCAAATGATTAGAAATCTCTGAAGTTGAATAGTACAATAACATCCAGTTAGAACAGTGTTGGATGAGCAACAAAATGGATTTTATATTATAGAGAAATACCTAACTTAAGTGGTTCTGTACATATGTTTATAGTGTAATTATTTGGTATTAAATGGACACTGTAGAATTTTTCAGCATTTCAGCAGGCTTATCATAAATAAGGAATTCTTGTAGATATATTTTATTTTCTGATAAGGTTCTATGACCTTTATGCATGCTCTTGTTGTGATATGTTTTATATTGTATTATATTAGCATAAAAGAGGTTTAATGTTCATTAAAGGAGGCAAAGCTGCTTTCATGCCCATAAAGGTGTTAACTCTCTGTGCTTGTGAATTGCTTTTTTATAAAAGTCCATGGCAAATTGATAACTATAAATCACTTTATTATGACATAAAGAGATGTTTACCGTAGAACCAGGATATGGAGATGCACTCAAAGAACACCAGGAAGAGCAGGCACATTCCACTGGCAGAGTAGTAATCAAAAAGCTTGAACACATAGAGGCCACCCTGTCATAAAAGAAAGATGGGTCTAAAATGTGGCTGAGAAAACATTAATATAAAACATAAACAGTACTGTGCAAAAGTCTTAGGCAAACTATTTTTTCGGTACAAACTTATAGGTATAGATTTTTATTTTATGATTTCTACATTATCGAGTCAGTACAACAACATTTGAGATTTCTCAACATTAATTTTCCAGCCCAAAAAATAAAGTTACAGAAAAATGCTTGTATGTCAGTAAAGAAAGCAGCATATTATGTAAGGTTGCTGGGTTTTGCTACAAAAATAAGAAACAAGTGCGACAGTCAAAAGGTGTGTTCAACTTCGGCTGCGGCTGAATGTAACCGATTGGTGAGAGTTCCTGCTTGCAGTCGGGGGAAGAGCTGAAAACAGCCGTCAATTCGGACACTTTCGACTTCCAGTAGTGACACTCGTGTGGTGTTTGCTTTCTTTATCGCAGATGAAGTGGATTAGATGTAATATTTCTCAGATAAACAGATGTATGAATTTTACATGTAGCAACCAGAAAACCTTTTCACTGAATAGGTTAAGTTAACACAGTGCCTGTATGTACAAGAAGAAAGTTCAACATATGCCTGTATTATTTACAAACCAATAAAGTGGGGTCTATATTTTTTTTATAATTTTTTTTTGATAAACATGATACAATATAACATTAAGGTTACATGAAAAGGGTTTTACTGTTATAAAACTACAGATTTGTGAGCCTAAGCGGAACTGAAGATGTCAGAATAAAAATGAAAAGAATGTCATTGTTGTTGTCGGTGAGTCTGGCCAATCGTGAAATAGCTGTGTCGTCATCAGAGCTTGTGCAGCCACTCTGGAGAAACTGTGTTGGCTGAGGGAGCCAGTTGCTCTCGTATTGATATTGAGGTACTTTGATGCCATATGTCACACTGACATATGTCTGCACCGTCTCAAGTCGGACAAAAATTCTAACCGGCATGCACTGCTTCAAGTCAGCCACCGATCAGTCTGTTCGATGAAGTCGAACACACCTACAGTCTCCAGAAAAACTGTGTCTGGTTCTGCTCAGTAAAACCTACAGCTCATTTCCTTATAAAACTGCACACACTGTACCTGAGACTACTAAGCAAAGAGTCATCACACCAAATATTTACTTTGTTTTATTACTGTTTACTAATTTTTATAGTATTTTTTTTTAATTTATAAACATTTAATTTAATTATTTTTGAAGGCATGTTTGCTCTACAGCATTTCTTTGCATGCGCCTAAGACTTTTGCACAGTACTGTATATCACTATATGGTTTACCTGATGTACATGAGTTAGTGGTTTATACTAGAGTTGCACCGATGTATCGGCCAAGAAAGGCTATTTTTCTGGCTATTGGCTGATAGTTTGAACATCCGATGATCAGGGCCAATTATATCCTGTCAATCAAAAGACAGCGGGAATACACATCGGTTTCGTGCTGTATGTAAAGATGATGTCTCTTGTGTGGAATGACTACAAAACTGCAGTTTGTAAGATCTGTAATCTCTGCACTGCTAAAATTTTACACCAGAAGTGACCAGCAGTGAATCGGGAGTTTCGGCGTCGAGTCTATTTTTTTTTTTTTGCCGCGCGGCTCACGCTGAATTAAAGCGCCAATACACCTGTTTAAGATTTAAATGAAGATGAGTTGACAAAAAAGTATATATTGCACAGAAAAATATATTTATAGAGTAGCATATTTCATATCCAGTTAATGTTAATACATGAAAAAGTTGATATTATATATTACCAGTTTGATGTTTAATGATGAAGTAGAAATGCTTTTGTTTGTGGTGAGTGAATCCCTAACAGGAGTTTATTTTTTTTATATAATTCAGTCAATTAATTCTGTTAATATGAATTAATAACATTCAATAAGTTAATAAATCTTACTTTAATCTTCAGAATTGAGTTCATGTGTTAATGTTAATTAGAGTAATGTGTTTTCTGTTTATGAGACCAGTTACTGTGAAACATCTTGTTGAAATGGAGAGAATAAAGTTTTTATTTGCATTTCTTTCATAATTGTGGAATTAATTATTATTCATTTAAAAAAAAGTAATAAAAGGCAGAACTATCGGTATAGGTGTCGGCCGATATCACTCTGAATAATCGGTTATCGGTATCAACTGAGAAATTTAGTATCGGTGCATCTCTAGTTTATACTACTACAGATCACTAATTAAAATATGGACAGTTATCTTGTGTAATATTCATTAATGGAGTCTGTGCAGTTTAATTTTAATTTGCTAAAAGAAGTAGGGGCTGAAGGAAGATCACATGCTGGAAGTGAAGTGTATCCAGTGCATGGACAGGAGTTATGCAATACATAATTGTTATTCAATGTACAAGTATACAAGTACAAGTCATTCAAACGTATATGAAGCACTCCCTAAATTCTGACTCTTCAGAGAATGTTAATGCTAATTATCGGATAGCGAATAGCAAATGGACAAACAACTTATTCTCCAGAAAACATGGTAAATGTGATTTATGGACAAGTGCTGTATATCAATTAAGAAGTTGAACCTTGGGAACTCATTAGTTCACCACTTCCTTTCAGACTTTCCTGTAAAACACAGATACTTGTGCTTGTTGGAAGTGATTACATCCTATTAACAGTGTGATTTACTCACCACATATGCTATGGACCTTGGCAAACACATACAGTACACTCAATAATCAATTAGACAGCGACATACATAGCTAAACTGTGAGTGTGTTTTCACAGTTTTATCATTTAGTCTTTCTGTACCTTCCTTTGGAGCCAGAAACATAACTGTTGATTATGTGAACTATGAATTAACAGCATACAATTTGCTTGCCCAAAAACTCAAAACAAACACAATGAAATGAGCTATTTTTATTTCCTTAGTTTGATTTGACGTATGCTTTGGTCACTGTATAGTAGCACACTGGGTAGAGCACTGTTTAGTCAATTGACAGACGAGATGCGCATAGACATGTCCATTTATTCATTACTATGATGGACCAATTAATAGACCAATGGACTGACTAAGTTCCAGACTGCACAAAGCATGGTTTAAGCATAATGCAACTATTGTACAGCAAAGTGAACATCTAATAAGTTCATAAAGATTAGAACAGAGCTTTACTGAACTGACAGGTAAGGAGGGTGTTAGTCATAGATGGCCATGGGTAACTCTGAAGGCACTGGAGTGATCCATAGTGCAAATGGGAGAAGTGTTCACAGAACAACCAGAGCCCAGACACCCCACAAATCTGGGCTTTATGAAATAGTAGCAAGTCATATGAAATCCTGTTTGGAGCTTGCCAAAAGACATATTGGAGCCAATATGTAGAAAAAGGTTCTTTGGTCTGATGAGACCAAAATTGGCAGAAAGTGCTATGTTTAGCAGAGCTTTGGGTTTACCCAATTTGAAAACAACTAACTACTGTCTTTTTCATTCCACGTGACATTATGAGCTACAATGATTACCAGGCTAGCTTACTATCTTGCAGGGGAAATTATTTCCTAGCAGTAGGATACAGACAATGAATCAAAATTAATATCTAAAATTGCTGTGCCTTCAATCCAGTCCTATTAAATTCCTGTTATTTTATTTGTGCATAGATGAATATTCTTGCTAGCTATGAAGAGTAATGAGCCATGTTTCTCAACATTATTTTGTTAATAAAAAAAGAAATGCAACATTTATTTAAAGTTTTATGTTTTTGTTTTTTTTTATCAAGTACACAGTAAAATACTACATAAAGCATACTTTCTTCATAAGTACCCAACAAACCAACATGCTAACTAGAGATCTGCAAATGATATTTAAGCCACCTACATATTCAGCCTTTTCTAGTCACACACCTTTATGTAATAGCTTGAGCATACTGTAATGTTGAACTGATAACACTACAAAGCCATTAGCTCTCTCAGGGAAAATATTCGCTTGAGATGTTTATGTCCTCCAAAGCACTTAACGCACAGTGATCCTACTTAATGCAGCTTCAAGGGCTTTCAATCTGCCTGTGAGGTATTTTTGCCTGGCATATGTTCAGCGGTATCATCCCAATCATCCTTCTGCCTTTATATAGAACATAATCCATAGGATGAGTGAAAAGAGCTACTATTCAGATAATTGGCAAATTCACTGTGCACTTACCTGCGTGATGTTTGACAGTCCGATGATATAAGACACAATGCAGACGACAGCAATGAAAATTTCTCGTCGTCCTCGCAATAAGCGGGGAAACTCGTCCACCAACGCAGTGATGAAACCCTCTACTGTACAGAACTGTGGGAGTGAAATTCCATTATTAATCCCGTATGATTATGAAAATAAAATGTCACTTCAAATTATTAGAACTGTCAGCATCATGGATATCCACAGCATGCAGTGTAGCAGTTAATTAATGGAAAATGGATCATCCCAGATGTGCAGTCTAATATTTCTTAACTGACTTTACCTGACTGTCAATTCCAAGCATAAGCAGCATGGAAAAGAACAGAATTGCCCAAAGTGGTGAAATGGGCAGCTGAGTAACAGCCTCTGGGTAAGCTAAAAATGCCAAGCCTGGACCTGAAAGAGGAAAAACATACTGTTTTATTAATAAAAAAAATAACTAGATGGAAAACATAGAAACCCGATAAATATTGGAACAAAATATTGTGAACAAAGCATCCCAATATTAAAAATGAATGGAGGAAATGGAAGTGAAAAGCATGGTGAGACCAAGCAGAGTGCATAATTTTCTGTTATTTGGGGTGCTTTGTTGGGCATTATCCTCATAAACCATGGATAAACAAAACACGAGAGTTTTTGAGATGCTGTATATGATTTTCTTATTCATAACTGAATCATTTTTATTTTCTGTAACGTTCCAGACACCATGCTCTTCACCAAGACGACTATTACTATATAATGGGTTGTTTATAATGATTGTGTTTTTTTTATTCTCTCATTTATACATTCATTCCATCTCTGTCTTTAGAGCATCACTGATTCTCTGTTTTATTTAGAAGCATAAAACCTTAGACAGTTATTGACTGTGGTAGGTAAACAATATTTTGAAGTGTTTAAAAAGTGGCACTAAGTATGGATCTGTTATTCTAAAGTCTGTCTGCACCTGACACACAAGGTACTAAGCTGTAATCACTGGCTTATGAGGTTATAACATAGGCTTGATTTATAGACTCCTTACTGTAGCCTATAGATCTTTTTTTTTTTGCTGCTTAAATCCATGTAATTCCTTTTTCTTTTTTGTCTAACATGACAGCAAAGCACTGTCTAACTCAAAGTATTATTTAGGCTAGTTAGCATAGTTACAGTACATGAGGAACACTGTTTTAGAAGTTATCATATTTTTTTGATCATATATTTTTGTGTAATCAACATTGGAGCATCATAATTTATGAAAATAGCAAACACCTGTCAGCTATATATATATATATATATAGAGAGAGAGAGAGAGAGAGAGAGAAAGAGAGAGAGAGAGTTAGATTATGCTATAGAAGCCTTGTTTATATGCTAATTACTATCTAGTTGTCATCCAGCGTGACTGATTTTTGACCTCGTGCCAAATCCAAAGGCTAATTTAATTTCTGAAAATAATCCCCAGCACATGTGAGCAACCGATATAAATCCCAGTTACCTGATGCAGCTACATCGGCTATAGACCTCTTTGTGATATGAGCCATGAAGCCCACAATAGAGAAAATGACAAATCCAGCAAACATGCTGGTGAAGGAGTTGATGCAGCATACAATGATGGCGTCCCTATAGAATACACAAAATGATATTATCTAGGGTTATTATACTGATCTCTCATCCATCAACACTGACGAGTACCCATGCAGTCCATACTGTAAATGCCAGTGGTGTTTCTGATCTGAAGGGTCAACCTTAAACATTGATGGTTATATTGCTTTATAGAGAAGTTTTTTTTTTTCTACTGAAAGGTCTGACAATTGAATGCCTGTTGTCATGTAATTGCTCCATACTTGTAAACGTTGTTGTTGAAGGGGTTGTAGCTCCCAAGCGCAATCAGAGACCCGAGGCCGAGTCCGTAGGAGAAGAAAATCTGAGTGGCAGCATCAAGCCACACCTGAGAAACACGAGTGAAACACAGAAAAGTGTAAAATTATATTCTTGTCAGTATGCGTGTCTGTGTCAGTCCAGTATTATATGTGTAGCTTTTTTTTTTATTTAGAAACATTATTAAATGAATTTCCTTTGGCCTTGTGAATTTCTCTATCACTCTCTCCCTCTCTGATCTGTCAATCACTTTGAAGGAGCCATGGCCTCAGTGACTGTAGTTTCTGTATGTCAGTCTGTCTCCAAGAGGTGTTGCCTCTGCATCTGTCATTCACTGAGGAGGTGTGGCCTGTGAATCTGTCAGTCACTCTGAATGGGACATGACCTCTGTATCTGTTAGTCATTGTGAAGGGGGTACGGCCTCTGCATCTTTCTGTCACTGTGATAGAGGTGTGGCCTCAGAGCTCGTCAGTCCCAGTGTGGGGGCGTGGCCTCTGCATCTGTCAGTCTCTGTGAAGGAGATGTGGCCTCAGCACTTGTCAGTCCCTATCAAGGAGACATGACCTCTTACTCCTCAAAGCTAACTCTGTAATAAAAAATCTATCTCTCTCTCTCTCTATCTATCTATCTATCTATCTATCTATCTATCTATCTATCTATCTGTTTGTTTGTCTGTCTGTCTATCTATCTATCTATCTATCTATCTATTCAAATTGCATGGGACATACTTCTGACTCCTTCAGCTTTTCAAAGTTAGGTGTGACATAGAACTGAATGCCCTCTCTAGCTCCAGGCAGTGTAACTCCACGGAAGAACAGGATAAGCAGCATGAAGTAAGGGTATGTGGCTGAAAAATAGACCACCTAAAAACAGACACACAGTGCATTAGAGTGGTTAAGAGCTAGTTGTCTTTCAAGAGCTAGTTGTTTGTTGTCTGAGTGTTAATCAGTAGCATGCAGACAGAAGATGTTCATAACACAGATCAACATATTTCTAACATTCCAGAAATACTCACACATAAGCACCGTACTGACAAGATGCAAAAAATTGTTGTATTCTTACCTTTCCTGTCCAACCCACACCTTTCCAGATACAAAAGTAGACCAGGACCCATGCGATGGCCAGTGTTATTGCCAGTGGCACTCTGATCTCCCCTGGTTTTTCCAGACCATCCGTAAGCTGATGCACATTCCGTCTAAGGGCCACAGGAAAACATTATTAGTGTTGAAAGCATCTGACCTCAGACAAACTGTTATTGATAGAAGCTATTCCACTTAGTCAAAACACTGCCTTCATTCTTGATGCCCGTCATGTCAGCTAGAGCTGTCCGACGGCCAAACGGACACAATTGTTGCATTTTTGTGCAAATAACACTGGTCCTTTTTAGAAAGCCGGGGACAAAAGGATGGCGTTTTAGCATGCAAACGAGAGTCCTGAATGCCAAAACAGTTCCAGTGAGTGCATGCCCTTACTCCCAAAACTCCACGACGGCGCTGGTCATGTTAGACGTGTTTGCCAAGCTGTAGTTGGAAAAGCATTGCTCTGTATTCCAGGGGTTGTTGCAGGATTTCCATGGGAGCTCCTGAAATAGGGCAATGTTTTATTTAATGAGCTAAGATTTCAGAAATATTAGGATGGCTGTCAATTTATTTCTATTATACATATTCCACTATGATAGATCATTGCATAATTTGAGGACATTTAATCAATAACAGGGCTATAATTATAATCTGGATTTGTTTTCTTAACATTTAAATTATTTAGCCAATAAAACTACATAATGTGGTTTTATTACACTTTATCATTTTAACACTTTATAAAAACATAAAACAGCTTTTTATTCCATACTGTACACTATAAGCCTATGTTCATTCAAATGGATAACATTTCAAAGTAAAATAACATTGTTCTTTTGACACATTTAAATGCCAAAAAAACCCAACTATGTAATAAACAAATAAATGTAACAAGATATTAACCAGTCTACTCTGTGTAGTGATCTTTAGCTTTGCCAGTGAAGCCAAATAATCTTAATTTTAAAGAAAGTTAAAACATTAATGATGATTTAGTGATTTTAATGCACCAGAGTCAATAAACATCTCACATTACCTAATTAGCTATTTATTAGGTATATTACTAATTGAGCCCAAATGTCATGTACATTGTATGTAGTCTCTTGTTTGTACACAAGACTAAGTACAATATAGTTATTTGTTTGCTGTGGGTTTTTTTTGTGTGCAATGTCTCCATTGTATATTGATTTGCACCTGGGCTAGCTAAAACATTTCATTATACTGTACACCTGTGTATATTACACCTGTGTAGGTCTAATGACGCAAATGTTGATTCATTGTGATATAATTATGCTATAGAACATCTGTGCTTACTGTGGTGAAGGAGTTGTATAGATAGTAAATGGCCCAGGAAATGATGACAATATAGTAGATGTTAAGCCAGAAGGATAGAACTGCTGCCGCCAGGCCGACACCTGTGAGCACAAACCAGAAATGTGGTATATTAAAAATATGAATTATAAATCTGCCGTCTAACAGCACTCTGACTGTTACATTCTTTGCATGCTAAAATGGCAGGAATTTACTATTATTCTGTACAAACCAACAAACAAACAAACAAACAAAATGCTTCACTGATTTAGACAATGGGAGTTGATGAGGGTTTAGATCTGGCTTGTAGATTTGTCTCCTCATGATTACCTTTGAACATAGGAGCCAGTTTCCACACTCCAAGGCCACCGATGGAGGTGTACTGACCGAGAGAACACTCAAGGAGAAACAAGGGCACACCAGCGAATATGAGTGTCAAAAAATATGGAATCAAGAAGGCTCCTAAAGAAAACAATTTTAAAAAGATTAGAAATTTTTTTTCAATTACATTCTAAAATTATAAGGATATATTAATTAATCAAACTACTGATAAATAAATTAGATTAACCATTAAAGGGCATCATTCAGATTAACTCATCATTCTGCACTTAAATTATTAAATTATTTTAATCCTTTTTTTAACCAATTTAAA
>JANDJT010000114.1:17977852-17995133 GCA_024331685.1 Stegophilus panzeri
AGGGTTACAAAGCTATTTCAAAGACTCTGGGACTCCAAAGAACCACAGTGAGAGCCATTATCTCCAAATGGAAAAACCCGGCACAGTAGTGAACCTTCCCAGAAGGGGCCGACCTTCCAGAATTCCTCCAAGAGCACAGCAACTACTCATCCAGCAAGTCACAAAAGAGCCAAGGACAACATCAAAAGAAGTACAGGCCTCTGTTGCTTCAATATAGGTCACTGTTCATGACTCCACGTGACACTGGGCAAAAATGGTATCCATGGAAGTGTGGCAAAACAAAAACAACTGCTAATCCAGAAGAACACTAAGGCTTATCTGAATTTTGCCAAAACACACCTTGATGATCCTCAAACCTTTAGGAGAATGTTCTGTGGATTGTGAAAGTGGAACTGTCTGGAAGACAGGGGCCCCATTACATCTGGTGTAAATCAAACACAGAATTCCACAAAGAGAACATCATATGGTCAAGTATGGTGGTGGAAGTGTGATGGTGTGAGGATGCTTTGCTGCTTCAGGGCATGGGCAACTTTCAATAACTGAGGGAAACATGAATTTTGCTTTCCTAATTTTGCTTTTCTAAGGAGAATGTCCGTAAGTTGAAACTCAAGTGCTACTGGATTCTGCAGTGAGACAATGATCCAAAGCCGAGGTAGGGAACCTTTTCGGCTGGCAGAGCCATAAAAGCAAAAAAAAAAATAATTTAAAGAGCCAGAGGAAAGTTAACATATTTTTTATGTTTTTATATGTATTCCTCTTATTATAGTTATTACCTTTACTATTATTGCATAATTATAAAAAGTTGTAATGTGATAAAGGCCATTT
The DNA here is from genome assembly GCA_024331685.1 of Stegophilus panzeri. Taxonomy (NCBI): domain Eukaryota; kingdom Metazoa; phylum Chordata; class Actinopteri; order Siluriformes; family Trichomycteridae; genus Stegophilus; species Stegophilus panzeri. The sequence goes on from JANDJT010000114.1 coordinate 17,978,678, forward strand.
CACATTTTGTGTGTTCTTGACCTAACAACCTGCACTTCACCTAATAGGCCTGTAGGTGGAACTTGGACTTCGTTTTACCAACTATGATTCATCAAATGGTAACTCAATGCAAGATGCAGTATGTAAGTAAAAGTAAATGGAACACTACTTACCATTAATGCGATTTCCAAACATGCAGATTTGTCTGTTCATTTGGACTGGAAAGAATGATACTCTTCATCGTTTTTGTTTGACCTATTTCACCTTTTATGAATTCAGCCGATTTATGAATTCGACCAGGAACTTACCGCTCTGCACACTGTCCAATGAAATTTGAGATTGTTGGGCCACATCACGATTGATTGGTGTATACATGACAAACGAATGGGCATCGATTATGAATTATGTAATTGTAACAAACTTCAAAGTTGAGCATGGAGGAGGTGGGAACCGGCTGAACATAAACATAATGTTTAATAATAAACAAAACTCAAACACAACAGAAAATACACAAACAGAACTCAAACACAAAGAGACACTGGACGTGGTCCGAACAGAGGGTGAAGGTCCGTCCCAGAAGATAGTATCAGAGGGTAAAGACCGCCCATTTGATTACTAGACACTCCTTCTCTATTGTATTGTACTTAGTCTCCCGCACAGAGAGCTTGCGGTTGATGTACAGCACAGGGTGCTCCTCCCCCTCCACCACCTGAGACAACACTGCCCCCAACCCCCTGTCTGATGCATCTGTCTGTGAAATAAAAGGGATAGAGAAGTCAGGAGAATGTAGGAGTGGTCCACTACAAGTGCGGCTTTTACATGAGTGAAAGACTGCTGGCACGGCTGATCTGGTGCCCCCTTTTTAGTGAGATCAGTCAGCGGGCTGGTGACAGCCGACTAATTAGACACAAACCTACGATAATAGCCAGCCAGCCCCAGAAACTGTCTCAGCTCCTTTTTGGAATTGGGTCTCGGGCAGGTCACAATTGCTGTTATCTTATCAATTTGGGGATGCACCTGCCCATGACCCAAGTGGAATCCCAGATACCCCACTTCCACTTCTTTGCGGTGAGCCCTGCATTCCTCAGTGATCTCAGAACAGCTCTCAGGTGTTGCATGTGCCACTGCCAGTCATTACTGTAGATAATAATGTCATCTAAATAGGCAGTGGAGGATGGAGGATTCTGTTCATGAGCCACTGGAACATCCTAAAAGAAATGGTTACGAATTGGTGTAACCCAAGCAGAGTGGAAAAGGCCATTTTCATGATATATTGGAGTCAAATTTAGAGTTTTATCAATTTTACGCAATGAATTTAGACACCGCATTGTCCACACAAAACCGGATCGCCCTGTCGAACTTGGGAACCAAAACCACCAGGCTGATCCGGTTACTGTAGGACACCTCAATCATTTCCATGTTGAGCAAAGCCTTGAGTTCGTCCCAAACTAAATTTTTTTGTGTTCAGGTAGCCGATAGGGGCAGCTGCATAGCACCACCTCTGGAGTTGTCTCAATATGGGGCTCTATGTGATTAGTGTGACCGGGGAGAGGTGTGAACATGTCAGAAAATTCCACATGCAATTTAGTAACAGCCATGATTTGGGACAGAGAGAGGTTGTCTCCATAAGGGACAGGGGTGGATTGAACCATCATTTTTAGATTCACCTCTGGCCCTAGCTCCTCCCTCTCGAGAATGATTGTCGCCAAAGCCACATAAGCCGCCTCCCTTCATGGTTTGAGGAGATTAAGGTGGTAAACCTGCCATGCCCCACCTCTATCCATTTGCCTTACTTCATAGTCGACGTCCCCGACTCATCATGTGACCTCAAAAGGCTCTTTCAACTTGGTGAGTAAATAAGAACTCAACGTGGGTAGCAAAATGAGTGCTTTATCTCCCGGTGCGTACAAATAATGTTTTTAAGTGTTTGATTAAATTGTTCGACCAGCCTATCTGTCTGCAGATGATAAATGCTGGTGCAAATTTATTCCCTTAGCAATTCGCCACAAATACCTGGCCAATAAAAGTGGGCCATGAGATGGTCCAGTGTCTTAACTGGACAGCGCAACACTGGGCTGAATCGGCTGACTATCAATAACTCTCACTTGGTCGAAGGTCTGCCTAAGGATCTCGTCAAGCAACTACTTGGAAAATCCCTGGAAAGAGGGGTAATAATAATAATAATAATAATAATAATAATAATAAACTTTATTTTATAAAGCGCCTTTAAAAGCAGCTTCTCAAAGCACTGTACACAAAATAAGCAGTACACAGAAAAATAAAACATATAAAAGTTAATAAGAACAACAACAACGTTAATAATAATAATAATAATAATTATAAAATAAAAATTAAAAAAAGACATCAGCAGTCAAATGCAAGTTTAAAAAAGTGTATCTTGAGTAGAGCTTTAAAAATGCCAAAAGTCTGAGCTTCCCTGAATTCAGGAGGAAGAGAGTTCCAAAGTGAAGGAGCATAGACAGAAAAAGCCCCGTCACCCATAGATTTTAGGCGGGTTTGTGGAACAGTTAACAAATTGCACTGTGAGTAGCGTAGTCTGCGATTTGGGGTGTAAGGGATTAATAAAACAGATAAGTAATGCGGAGCCAAGCCATGTAGTGGCTTGTATGTCAACATCATGATCTTAAAATCGCCACGGAACCTGACCGGGAGCCAGTGTAAGGACTCCAAAACAGGAGTAATATGTTAACATTTCCTGGTCCCCATCATGATCCTGGCGGCAGAGTTTTGAACATATTGCAATTTGTTAATTGTGGATTTAGAAACTCTGGATAAAACGGCGTTGCAGTAATCCAGCCGAGTGACAACAAATGAGTTAATCAGCTTTTCAGCCACAGGGAAGTTTAGCATTGGGCGCAGTCTAGCTATATTTCTGAGGTGAAAAAAGGATGCCTTCACAGTGCTCTGAACAAAAAAATCAAATGTGAGGCTGGTATCGAAAATTACTCCAAGGTTCCTCATTTTACTTTGGGTTTCTAGAACAGAGCCATCAACAAACAGAGACAGTGGACCAGCTTTGCGAATTTGATGACGGGAGCCTATAAGCATAACTTCGGTTTTCCCACTGTTCAGGCACAGAAAGTTATTGTTCATCCATGTTTTTATCACAGAAATACAATCAGAAAGAAAACAAAATTCAAGGTTTTCACCAGATTTTGAGTGAATGTAGATTCAGGGGTGGAGTAAAGAGGGGTGGAGTGAAGCTCACCCTTCAGCTCTTACTGAAGATGAATGAATGAATAAGGATTCACACATACTAAAGAAATTGGAGAAGCCTTTCATAATAAGTGCTTTGCCTCTTTCCCAGTTTAAACACAATCCGAACATGTCCAGAATGCCAAAGACGTTCACTCTTAGTTTCATTTACAGTAAACACGTACTTTCATACTTTCATGCCAAGCAGATCATGGGTAATTTGTCTATAGTTTAATTGAGCATGGTATTGAACATGGCTGTGGGAATATGACAGAAGTAAAGAAAAAGAGAGCCAAATCGTCCTTTTATACCATCCAGGCAGAATAAACAAGACTCCATCATGTCACACCCATTTATGTGTAACACTGTGGTGGCCAGAATGTGGCCACTCTTCATTGGTAAAGCAGTCAGGTAGGCATTGAGCCCTCCGTGAGAGACCCACTGCTGGGTTTCCGCTTTCTCTCAAAGCCTCAGGACACGTTGATGTGTGTGTGTTGCTGGGTGATCAACAAAAGATACTCAGAGGCCATTTCGATGGAAGCAAAAACTCAATAGGCAAGAGCGAGAGCAAAACAAACAGGTTCTGATTCTCACAAAACAGAGCAGCGGATATCAGAGTAACGGTAAACACGAGGCCATGTGCTATGTATTTACTTAGGAACTGTCATAAGAGATAAAGACACATTGCACCAGATAAATTAAAGAACATAGTGGATTACGCAATCAACTATACAGATATGTAATGCTGTGCAGCATAATTAAGCAATATCACACAAGCAAGAGTGCTGTTGTACTGAATATCAGTACAGCTGTGATTCGACCATAGTCTCAAGGCCACAGGCCAAGTACCACAGGTCATTTTAAATAAATAAAAAATTTACAGTACAGTAAATAATTTTTTTACAAAATTCAGCACAGGTCCTCTAAGAAGTTTGGCATTCATTTTAATATAAGTAATGCTGTTATAAGTAGTGTTTTTGAATTGGTTTTGGTGAGGCATTTACTTTGAGTTTATGATTTTGCAGCATGTAATTCACTAATACTATGAATTATTCCAAGAATAAAATTTTTAAAAGGTATGTAATTATAAGCAATGTACATCTTAAATCAAGATAATTTCTGACACATTAGAAATATTTTTAGCAGAGTCATAATAATTTACATTACAATGACATTACAAGACTTTTGACAGACCATTCTCATACTTGTGGAAAATGCACTGGCAGCTCAGAGGTTAAGGTTTTGTGCTAGGGACCAGAAGGTTGTGAATTTAAATCTTAGGACTGCCAGAGAGCCAGTGTTGAGCCCTCGAGCAGGGCCCTAAATAGAATTTTATTTTTATACCTCTTTTATAGTTACGATTGTCTCCACAAGCTTCATAACCCCCAGTGAGCAAGCCAAGGGCGACAATGGCGAGGAAAAATTCTCTAAGAGGAAACTGGGCAAGAAGGAAGCTCTGTCTCAGCATGCAAGCCAATTCTCATTTGACCAGTGCTTGGAGTTATTTTTGCTTATACCATGTCCATGGAAATTCACATTTATGATTAGTTGGCTGGTGTTCATTATTTCTTTATATCATATTTTCTGTAAAAATGTAATCACAATTCTAAATCAATATTTCTCACCAGGTTGAAATGTTACCGTGACAACAGGCAAATATTTACACTTCACTATCACCTTTAAGGACAATAAGGAAAATCATGGAGGAGGATTTTGAAAAAAGACAATTGGATGAGTTGCTATTTTCATATCATTCCTTTATGAGGATGCAAAGCTTGAAGTCTCTGTTTTTAATAAAAATTGGTAAGTAAGAATAGCAGAAAAATATGCATTACTTAAAACATTTTGTTAAATAATAAAATACAAGTTGGTCATAGTTCATAAGTCTGTCCAGCTATTTGCTAGGATTGAATTCTGCCTCGCTTGTAAGTCACTTCGGATGAAAGCATCTGCCAAATGGATAAATGAATGCAGCATTATTAGAGGCTCAAAACAGACAGGTATGGATGTTTGTTCCAGGTGATTTCAAATGTCACTGTGACATGAATTGATAATTGTTTTTTTCCCACAGATGATAAGGTACAGATCCGATTGGTTGACAGCGAGCTCCCCTTGGGCGAGTCTTACTGTTTCTCTATTCACAATAATGGAAGTGGACAGAAATGGATTCACCAGGCTGGGCTTTGTATCACGAGTTAATGACTTTTCCTGGATCCTGAGTCACCAGCTGCCTAAAGAAAACAAGTGTGCAGTGCACAAAACACATCTCCTTTTCCGCTTTTCATCCTCTCATCCACTGTAATAAAGCTTGTAGCTGCTTGCACATTGACACATATATAAAGTCAATTTAGATTCATAATTATGGCTGTCAGTGTTTAAATCAGTGACCAAGACAGCAACATAATGTCAGCATGATAACACATTTTAAACCAGCAAATGAACATATGCATTTAGAGTGTAAGTAAAAAAAAAAAAAAAAAAATTTGAAAAGGTAATACAATACAGTTGCAATATTTAAATATTTGTTGCTAAGCAACAGGCCCCTTGACCTATGTCTGTAGGTGTGTCCGAATCAGAAGGCAGCTACCTTGATGCCTTTCTGCATATTCTGTTACTTATGTCACTTGTTTTATAGGGCAGCAGTTCAATAGCTATAAAGATACCTTTAAGGAAGGTGTCAAGACGTTGGCAGGTTATTGTCTTTAACCCAATAAATTCATTATTGTCAGTGGAATAAAGTGTCATTGGGGAAAATAGAATGAATATTCTGTGACTAGACAAGCAATTTCTTGCTAGAAACAAAAACCTTGAAAAAATTCATTTGAAATAACTTATCCATATCCACATCAAGTTTTATTGAAAAAAACTGGCAGACAAACCCACAATCTGCTCCCTTTCCCTGGTGTCAACAAGTTGGTTGAGACACAGAATTGCAGTATTTGTAGGACAAATCATCCAGAAGAAGAAGATACCTCAGAAGACAGCATTCTATGCAAACAATTCAGACATGACATAGTGCCTTTCTGAATCCGAGTACAGCCTTAACTTTTAGACACACCCTATGTGTGTGAGGCCTCCTGTGAGTTCTCTTTATCATCTGCTCAAGCTGGATTCCTTCCATTTTATAGAATTTTAATCAAGTGTCTAGATTAGGCTTCAGAGGTTAATTAATTTAGCTGCTTAACATTGACCAATTTTTTCATTAGACAATTAAATGATATTTCAGTATTAAATGGTATAACTTTATCTTTGTGTTTCAGTTGGCATGGATAGTTTTGTAAAGTCTGACACTTAGTGGCCCCTTCATTGTGCGGCTACCTTGAATCTATGCTTATACACTAGTTTATCAGGTAAACCTTTTGGAACAGGTAAACGTATATAAACTTCATTTATTTAAATGATTATGACAACCCATTTATTCTGTATAACTTTTGTCAACGGTCTGTATATAGAGTGAGATTTAGCTGTAGTATTGCCATGCAGAGAAGTTGTAGATGGATGCAATTCCAGTTGAAAGTTTTATTGAAAAAACTGGCAGACAAATCCAAAATGTAGCAATATTATAGAAAGGGACAGGTAGAAAGTCAGGTGATAAGCAAACAGTAAATGTTTGTATGCTGCAGTGCAGTCTGGGAAGTGGAGTTCTTGGTGGATTCTGGCATTGGCACTCTGGGAGCTGAACTCTTCCTTTGTCTACCTCTGGGGCAAGGGGCTGGCCATTCAGGGTGCTTGGCATGGAATTCTTGGCAGATCAAGGGGTTCAGAACCTTGTGTGCTAGAATAAAGCACTGCTCTTCAGGGCCCTCCCACCCAATAAGATACTCCAACTTCCCATTTGTGCAATGTGAATTTAGGATGCTTTTTTTCTTTTTATCAGGTAAGCAGGCTGTCCTTGAATGTTGAGGGGTGCTGGTGGTGTAGTTGGGGGGACTTCAGATGCTAGTGGTCCAGGGGTGACAGACTTGAGACGTGAAAAATGGAATGAGGGTGAAAGTCGACTGTGAGTTGGTAGGTCTAGCCTGTACGTGACTTCGTTGATGAGACAGAGGATCTTATAGAGGCTGACGTATTATGCATTGAACTTTTTAATACCTTGGGTGTTTCTCAGGTCTTGTGTGAGTAGCTATACATGATCACCTGGCTGGAATCGCCAGGTTTCCCCATGGTGTCGATCTGCAAACTCCTTGTTACATTGGGCCACTTGTTCTAGGTGCTAGTGTGTGTTCTCCTACACTTGCTCACTCCTCTTAAACCACTTGTCTACTGTGGGTGAGTCTGTGAGATTGGCATTCCAATGAAATAACGGTAACCTAGTATGCATTGGAAGGGAGTCAGCTGCGTGGCGGAGAGAGTTTTGTGAATATTCAGCCCATGGGAGAAACTGAGCCCAGTCTGCTTGATTCTCTGAGCAGAACATTCACAGAAATTTGCCAATCTCCTAGTTAGCTCGTCCAACTTGTCCATTGGGATGTGGGTGACAGCCTGATGTGAGGCTTACTGTGACAACCAGCATCTCCATAAAGTTGGCCAAACTCTAGAAGTGAATTGGGTGCCCCAGTCACTTACTATGTCATCTGGGACATCAAAATAGTGAAACAAATGGTTAAATACTAATTCTGCAATCTTGAAGGAGGTGGGCAGACTGGGTAGGGGAATCAGGCATAGAAAATCTATCTATATTGACCATAATTACTATGTTACCATCTCACTTGGGGAGATCGGTGATGAAATCTATGGAGATGTGGGACCTGTGGCGTTGAGGTGTGGGTAAGGGCAGGAGCTTTCCAGCAGGCAGTGTACGTGGCACTTGAGTCTGTTCACAAACTGTGCTTGAGGAGATGAACCGGTGAATATCGATGATCATGGTGGGCCATCAATACTTTGCCTTCAACAGTAGATTTCCAGTGTCATAGTTCATTTCCATTGGAGACTGTTTCTTGGAGTAAAAGGCCACTGGGTGGAGTTTTGGTTTGTCCTTGAACCTTGAAGTAAGCAACGCTCCAAACTATCTAACTAACTAAGGCATCCACTTCCACGATAAAGGGCTTGGACGGGTCAGGGTGCTTCAGGATTGCAGCATTGGTGAACGCGGTTTTAACCTTCTTGAAGGCTTCATCGGCTACGACATTCCAGACTTTTTTAACATGGATATGAGGGGAGCGGCGATGGAACTGAAGCCCCTTCTAAACTTGCTGTAGAAGCTGACGATACCCAGGAATATTTTAAACTTCTTGTCTGTGGTGGAAGCAGGTCCTTCTGTGACTTCTGCCACCTTGGCTTGGTCCATGGAGACCCCTTCAAGGCCAATGATATATCCCAGGAATGAGATTGTGGAAGCTTGCTTTTTTACTGCTTTGATGTACAGCTGATTAGCAAAGAGATGAGACAGGCCTTGCTTGACGTGCTGAACATGGGTCTCAAGGAAGGGAGAGTAGATCAGAATGTTGTCTATGTATGCAAGCCTGCACTGGAATACTGAGGAGGTGCAAAAGAGCCCATCTGGCAACATACACTATTCAAAATGACTAGAGGTGGTACTAAATGCAGTTTTCCACTCGTCTACCTCTCTTATCCAGATGAGATTATATGCGCTTCGAAGGTCAAGTTTTGTAAAAATCCTGGCTGCTCTGAGCTGCTCTAGTGTAGAGAGAACCAGAGAGAGAGGATAACGGTACTTGTTAATCTGATCAAGCTCCCAATACTCTATGCATATACAGAGCTCTCATCCTTTAATTTCCACAAATAAGAGTGGAAGCCAGAGAGTTGGAGGGATGGATGTAGCCTTGTTGCAGTGCCTCCTGAACATAATCTTCCATAGCTTGTTGTTCTGTCATAGAGAGGGGATACATATGGCAATGTGGCGGTGTTTTACCTAGTAACATTTCAATGGCACAGTCATAGGGCCTGTGAGGGGGTAAACCATGTACTTTCACTTTGCTGAAGATTTCTCAAAACTTATGATACTCTGTGGGGATGTCAATAGCGGACTAGGTTTCAGGGCTTTCCTCCATGGTCGAAACAAGGACAAGACATGGAAGTTGCAGGCAGTAGGAGGACCACCTCATTATCTCCTTGTCACTCCATGATATCTGACGGTCATGAAGGTGCATCCAGGGGAAGCCGAGGATAATTGGATGTTTGGTGGTGACTGTGACCAGGAAGGGAATGTGTTCTTGATGGATAATACTGACTTGAAGCAGAAGGATTTTTGTGCATAACATCACTGTTCCATTTCCAATGGCCCCTCCATCTATGGCACGGATCTTGAGGGGATGTTGCAGAGGTTGAGTGGGTATGTAGAGTTTCAGAAAAGTCGTGATCCATGAAATTTACCGCTGCTCCGGAGTCAGTGCTGGGAGGACAGAAACATGGTCTGAGTGCTTGATCTGTACCATTAGCATGAATTATTGCAGAAAAATTAACTGAGATGGACTCACTGAGGTGCTGGGTGGCCTCTCAGTTGAACAGGCATTGAGACACAAAGTGAGCAGACTGACTTTAGTATATACAGAGTCTCGCGTTTCTTATTCCACAATGCTTAAACAGGTCCTTCCAAGTTGCATGGGTTCAGGGTGGTCGACTTGGGTGTGGGACTCACATCGGAGATTTGAGAGCTGACACTTTCTGTCTGCTTCTCACAGCCAGAGTGTGAAATTCTAGGGCATACTCGAAACTCACTGACATAATTAAATGAAGCGGTCATATGAAGATAACATCTCTCCTCCTTGTTTCCAGACTACATTAGCCTACTTGAAGGTTTTGTTCATGAGCAAATTGATGAATTTTCTGTTGCTCCAAAATCCTATCTTGACCTGAGAGGTACAGTGAACACTGTAGCAGCAAGCCTTGGCACTGGGAAGTCTCTCCCGCATACTTGTCCGGGTGAGAGATGAGTGATCTAGGGTTATCAGCCAGGGTTCTGTAGGAGACAAAAGCAGAGGAGATAGTGCTGGTGAGTATGTTTAGTTTTGCATCCAGCTTGGCCAGGTGTTGTCGGTATATCTGACCAGCTTTCCTTGGGCTGCTATGGCATTGCACTAGTTTGATTCTAAACACGTAACAAAGCCTTGGTAAGTCAGGGTTAGACCCCTGTCTTCCAGAGAGTTCCACTTGCAACTAATCAATCCACAGAACATTCTCCATAAAGGTTTGAGGATCATCAAGGTGTGTTTTGGCAAAACTCAGTCAAGCCTTAATGTTCTTCTGAGTTAGAAGTGATTTTCGGCTCGCCACTCTTCCATGGATGACATTTTTGCCCAATGTCATTCTGATAGTGATGTCATGAACAATGACCTTCACTGATGCAAGAGAGGCCTGTAGCTCCATTGATGTTGTCCTTGGCTCTTTTGTGACTTGCTGGATGAGTAGTTGCTGTACTCATGGAGGAATTTTGGAAGGTCGGCCACTTCTGGGAAGGGATCAAGTTTTTCCATTTATTGAGATAATGGCTCTCACTGTGGTTCTTTGGAGTCCCAGAGCCTTTGAAATAGCTTTGTAACCATCCCCAGATTGATGTATTTCAATCACCTTCTTCGTCATCATTTCTGGAAAAGGTTCTATTTAAGTGTTGATTTGATTGAACAGGGCTAACAGGCCTGGTTGCATCTAGTCCAGTTGAACCCCATTATGAATGCGGTTTCATAGATTTGGGGAATTAGTAAATATGGGGGCAAATACATTTTCACATAATCCCAGTTGTTATTGGATAATTTATTTGCTTCAGTAAATAACATTATCATTTAAAAAACTGTATTTTGTGTTTACTCAGGTTTCCTTTGTTTTATGTTTTATTTCGTTTGAAGATCTAAAACTATTTCGTATGAGATATACATAAAAACACAAGAAATTTGGATGATAGTTTTTCATAGCACTGTACTTAGTTTTTTACTTGTAATAGTTTTTCATAGCACTGTACTTTTTAAAATTACTTTCAGAATATTTTAATTTTATTAATATACATAACTCAAAATGAGAACATAGTGTGATGTAAGAGGATGTGATGTTCTTGCACCCAAATGACTCATCAGATGCCATGTATATGACATTGTTATGTTTTACATTCAATAGCTAATTCAGATAGTTCACTTTTCTAATTCAACTGGACGTGTCATTCCATGTTTTATACATATGGTGCACAACAACACACTCTGCAAATGTAGGTTGTAAAATCTAACCTAGCCATGAATGACAAATTTGAAATGTTTAATGTGTTTGGTTCATTGCAGCAGCCTCTAGCTCAAAGCCCCTTGGATAGCAGTGAACACATAAGGATTCTGCAGTCTCTTCAGATCAGTGCAAGTAGGATGAGGCTAATCTTTTACTGCAGTGTGTCACACTTCACAGTGATCAACAAATGTATTCTGTGCCAGGCTTGATTTGTGAGAGTCCATAGCTTAGAGATAGCCGCTGATAAAAAAGGAACTAGAATTTGTCCTAATGTGACCTAATTTTCTGTTCTGTCAGACATGATAATTTACAAAATCATGCATGTACAACATGCATCATTCATTCATCTTCATTAATTCATCTGGTCAGGGTGAATCCAGAACCTATCCATGGAACCTGGAAAAAAAAAAACCCCACCAGGACGCAGAGAGAAAACGTGAAGTACCACAAAGACAGAAATCCAAGCTCAGGAACAAACAAGGCGGGGAACTAGATTGAACCGGGATCCTGAAGCTGTGAGGCATCAATGCTACCCACTGCACCACCATGCAACCCTAGCACAACATGCACCCTAGCCTAACAGTTAATTCACTGTTTTATTCTTGGTGGGAGAAAATGTATAATTTTTTTTTTTACTGTTTCTTACTACTTAATGCTGGGTTAGTAAGACAGCACAAATTGGTGGGATTCACAAGCCACAATATAGCCCATCCCACAATTACCTTGTAAAGGAAACTGGGTACATCACACGACTGAACGTGAGTTCATTGTACTAATGTAAGGAACTAAGAAACTTTCAACTCAGTATACATTTTGAAGAAATTTTGACAAATTCACCACATCACATCACATTTGGAGACCTGCTCACTGTCTTTACTGTCATCTCACACCCTGCTCTTTATAAAGACCACCAGACTAGCAGAACCCATTGTGTAGTAGCTTTTTTACTCAGCGGTATATCACAGAGTTCCATTCCTCAATGTCATCAGTACAACATCTTTATAATTTAACAGATAAAATGTTCAATTCTATAAGCCTCTTCACTAAAAAAAGCCAGCAGAGACACCCCATGCCTACTGCTCTTCTATGTTGTGAAATGCCACGACAATATTAAGGTTATTTTACAAGAAGGTACAAATGTCCAAATCTAATGAGAAGTATTTTGAACATGCTCTGCTCTTGGGCCTAATAGTGGTACTTAGGTTATGGGCTGTGGGAGCCCCTCAGGGCCGGACTGGGACATTGTTTCAGGCGGGGAGTCTCACACTCATCCAGGTCACCCCATACACCCACAACAAATTTTGAAACCACTGTCAACTCTATTTTTTCTTTCAGAAATTCAATTTGTTACACACAGTGTGGCCATCCCATAAAAACATAAACAAGCAACCTAGAGGCAGTGAAGCAGTAATTTATATCAGTTTACATGGGTCTGCCAAGCATTTAACAAACACCAGAAGTGCAAAGCTGCCAGTAAATCTCTACTTTTCACTGACAAAAGTACATTAAATGCAGAAGAGAGGTAAACAAAAGACACTTTTTTTGGTTTTTTTGCCATTTTTCATGTACCGGTCACTTCTTTACCAGGTCTACTGCTATGAACAGAACTGTCTCCACATTGTTGGAAAACGACAACTTTTTAACTTCACTATAAAGTGTAAGCACAGAATCACACTAGGACAATGTGGTTTTTTTGTTTGTTTGTTTTGTTTTTTTTTTAACTTAAAGACTCAGGTATTTTAAGCATTTTAAAGTTAGAGTCTTTAAGTTTTTAAAAAAACAAAAACAAAAAAAAACGTACTATATTTCATACAGATTTAACCATACTATATTTCATACAAATATATTAACACATATTTAATTCATCTTATTTTACCCCTAATGACATCACAATATCTATTTAGAAAAATCCTAATATGATGTTGCCTTTTATGACTCATAGCTTGGAAAAGTGTGTTTGTTGTTGCTGTTATTGTTGCTGCTGTTGTTTGTCCTAGCTGTATTTGTAATTTCACCATTTAAAATAACAACATGGAGGGCTCCCTAAATCTACTGTACATTGGAAATTTGTCTGATAAATTGTATATAACTACACAGAAGATAACGCTCTCCTTTAGCATATTTTGAATGGTGTAATAGTAATAGTGCTAACGTTTGCTAGTAGTCAAACTGTGGTTAATACTTGATTAGCTAAGTTAGCAAACACAAAGCTGCAGTTTTTACAGATGAGACTGACCTACACTTGAAGCCCTGAACAGGTCAGTAATTTTGCTACATTTCACCGCTTCTTTTTAGAGGGTTTTCATTTTACGTGCCCTTTCCCTCTCTGCCCCACCTGGCCGCTTCCTCTCCAAGCTCGGTCTGTGCATTGATGACTATGTTTGAAAGCGTTCACCGGAGCAGAGGCTAATGGTAACATTGCAAGTCAAGGCTAACAGATTCATGGTTTATTATCAATTTATTATCAAATGCCGAATTCGGAAAGGATCATTTGAGTACATCAGACACGCAATAATATAAAATAATAACAAGTAAATAAATAAATCAATAAATATATATTTTTAAATAAATAAATAAAATAAAATAAAAAAACAGCAGGGCAGCAGGCCAAATCAGTCATCAGGCAACCGGGAATTCTCCCGGTGATCCCGATGGCCAGTCCGGGCCTGGTGCCCCTAATAGGTGCAATTATTATGGTGAATGCAAAAATGCTTGCTTGCTTGCTTTTCCAATGGGGTCATCAGCAGGGTTGTGTTTGTTTATATTTGAGCATACGACTAATAATTATGCTTAGCAGTCAAACAATTATCCTAATTATTTTTATCAATAAAAAATAGTTTTGTTACTGGATGACAGGCTTATTTTCAATATACACATATACCCACAATCACAAATAATTTATCATTTTCTTTTTATTTTTATTATTATTATTTACTTCTAGTAGAACATATGACATGCCTTCTTAAAATGTTACTTCAGTCTCTGAATCTGATGTTTTTTTTTTATTTGTTTAAAGAGTGTCTCTTAAAAATATTTTCCTTAGATTCTCTCAATTCCACTACAACACCATAAATTCTGAATTGGGGCATGTAGATTTCATACATTATGTAAATAAGACCTGCTGGCTGGCTCTTTTTGAACAGGACTGATCAATTTATTGTGCTCAGATCAATGTTGTTGTTTTTTTTTTTAATGTTTCAGCTACAGTTTAATGAATTAGATGTAGATGTAGTTTGTGGAACTGGTACTTGAATCTGTGCTTGTTTCTATAAAAGGTGATGGATAAGGATAATTATTTCCTGCATTTGTAGGACATTAAGAGCCATAATTTAAACAACAGTGAGTGGAGTAGGCTGTAGGAAGAACATTACAGTGGACCTCACAGCTGCAGCTTTTTTTTCCAAAAAGGGCAGAACATTAGTGTGTGGGACAAATATCTGTGGACAGTTTCTCTTGTTGGTGTTGAAATGTTGGTGTAACCCTAACCTTAGCCTTAACCTTTGTATCTTTTTATGTTAATCTTTTTATGCAAATGAATTTGCAAGTGTGAAAAAAACATTAACATATGGAGAAACAAAATGGGTAACATTAAGACTAACACTATATATAACGGAAGCAAAGCTCACCTGGAGGTGGAGGGAGAGCCTTAGCAGTTTACTTAGTCTTGGCTGGGGACAACTTTCTGCTCATGTATGGGACCAGGTGTTCCTCTCCATTGAAGGTCTGCAAGAGAACGGCACCAAGCCCTGTCTCTGTGGTCTTTGGCCTTGATTATGGGGCTAATGCTACTTGCCAGTATCCTTTTGTGAGGTACAGTGTGGAGATGAATCGGGCTATCCCCAATCGCTCCACTAGGTCATCCACACAGGGGAGGGGGTGCCTACTGAATTCTGAGACCTGGTTCAGCTTTTGAAAGTCATTGCAAAGCCGAATACTTCCGTTGGACTTCAGCGCAAACATGATGGGGCTGGACCAGGGGTTGGTGGATTCCTCAATGAGTTTGCCGTCCAAGCATAAGGGTTAGGCCAGATAGGCTTGATGGACCTATGTCCCAGCTGAATCTGTCTTTTGTCATGTCACCTTCATGGTTTTCAGAAGTGGGCAGGAAACCCTGGCCAGTCTCTCCCCAGGAGTAAAGGCACTGGGAGATCAGGAATGATACCCACCAGGAGTGGCCAGGTGCTGGCTTGACTTTATATTTTCACTTCGGCTGCCTGGATTTCTCGGACATCTCCATGCATGCAGGTCATTGTTATAGTCCCTTTTTTCTTGTTTTTTTTGGGCAGGATTGCGGGTCTGGCCAGGGTCACTGTGCTACCAAAGTCAAGTAGTGCAGTAACTGGTTGTCTGTGTCTGGAGGGTGCATCTTGCCAGCCAGGGTTTGTTGGCTCTTTTTGGGGTTGATGGGTCCGGCTTTGTAGGCATGGCCTCGTCCCAGAGTAATCCATATGCGGGGCGGCTTCGGCTGTCCCTTCTCCTCAATGTGGTTCAGTTTGAGGCAAGTTCCAGGGTAGCCAGGGCTCTAACATCTCTGTGGGGTTGTTGGGAGCATACATTCTGATGGCTGTGTGTTCATCAGGTGGCTGAATTCTCATAAACCAGTCCACTGCCACCCTTTCTGTGACCTTGGTGGCAGTGTGTTGATCTGGTTAGAGCCAGCTCTTGCTAATGCACAGGAAGGTGTCCAACTGCCCCCGAGGATTGGCTCTCTGCTAGGATAGGATCTCTCCTTTCACTGTTGTGAAGTCGGCAGCATCCTCAGGTAAGAGAGCACAGTAGGCCAACCAGGGTAGTGGGGTGAGGCTACAGGCCCATTCCTTTTCGTCCCAGGCATCATGGAGGGTGATACGATCAAAAGCCTCCAAATAGACTTCAACTTCATCTTCCTAAGTTAGCCGGGGCAGAAGGCACTGAACATCTTGGCAGCGGTCGGGGAGGTGGGTGGCGGCGGCAGTGGCAATCCTTTTGTGGGATAGGAGCTCCTGGGTTGCGTTATGTAGACTTTGGGCCAGCTGTCGGGTCACTGCTTGCTGCTGAATGTTTGTCTCCAGCATATTCTGTAACATAGGATCCACTGGGGTTGGGGGCGGGGGGG
>JANDJT010000114.1:17995233-18005637 GCA_024331685.1 Stegophilus panzeri
CCGGGCCCATGTCTGCATTCTCCACCACTGTAGGTGGGAAAAAGGAGAGGGGAGTGAGGCGGAGCTCTGGTGGTCCTGGGGTCTAGGTGTCAAGGCTGAGCTGTGTGGTGGGGTGGCCCAGGAGGTGTGCTGGTCTTCAGAGGAGTCAGGTGCTCTAGGGGAGGCAGCCAGGGAGTGGAATCTTCCTTGGATCCAGAATCTTCTGCAGGAGACAGAGAAATGTGTTAACATGGTCACAGAAGTGATAGCTCAGCTAGCTGTGGAGGGAGAGCCCTTTTATACTCCTCTGTTGGCTGCAAGATGGTAGAAATGTTCTTTCAGCACTGTGGTGGCAGTTGCTTGAGGAGCACTTTTCAAACATTGGCTTTCTGGAATTTTTGACTTTTCACTCTTACATGCAATATTCTTTTAGTTACAAGATGTTTAAGGGTTTTCTTGCATGTACTGCCTGTTTCAATTCCCCTCACAATATTTAATTGGGATTCAAATCCATGCTTTGACTAGACCATTCCATACCCCTCCATTTTGTCTTTGTGAGCCATTACTTGGTGGATTTGATAGTGTGCTTAGGATCATTATCCTGATGAAAGGCCCACTTTCAGTTCAACTTATGGACAGATGTCCATTTCCACCACCACAGTTGGTATGAGGTCTTCTCCAGAAAAGCTCTCTTTGGCCTAACATGTCTGCTGTTACTGTGGCCAAACAACTCTATCTTTGATTCGTCTGTCCAGAGCACATTATTCAAAAAGGCCTGGTTTTTGCCTATATCCTCATAGGCAAACTGTAGTCTTGCAAAGACTTTTTCCTGGCACGCCTCCCATGCAGGTCAGTCTCTTTCTGATTGTAGAAGTATGCACTTTGACACCAACAGTTGCAAGACTTACTAGCAGATTTTGTGATGAAATTTTGGGGTTATTCAAGACTTCTTTTTGCATCAGACACACTATTCTTTGGCTGAATTTGCTGGGATGGCCAGTCCTGGTCAAATTGGCAGTCATTTGAAATCTCTGTCACTAGATGAATTTCCTTAGAATTATGTATTTCAAATTATTTGGAGATCTTTTTTAAATCTCTTGCCAGAGCCATAGGCATCAACAACTTTTTTTTCTGAAGGCATCTCTTTACATCTTTACATCTCTTTAGATCTTGGCATGATGACACAACACACCTCAATAACAAAGGGAACACCAGACACTGGATGTGAGAGTTTTAACTCAGATAGGTTCCACCTGCACTCCCTAAGCAGGTTCTGATCACTGATCACTGGCAGCCAATCTTGAACACCTGATTAAAATTTTATGGATTGTGTGGAGATGTGATAAATGTAGGGGCGTCAAATATGTAAAAAAAATTCATAAGTACATGGGGAGTATTTATATATATTATATGGATCAAACTGACATTAGGTAATACCGTTGCCCTGAAGGGGTGTACTTGGATGCAACAATTTTTAGATAGGTGTTACATGTCAAAGATCATCCACATGAATGGCAGGACCAAGTTGTCCCAGCTAAACATTGTCTGCCTAGAGCATCACACTGCTTCTGCCAGCTTGCCTTCGTCCCATAGTGGATCTTGGTGCCATCTACTCCCCAGGAGTTACATACATGCACCCGGCTGTGCAGATGATGTAAAAGAAAGCTCGATTTATAAGACCAATCCACCTTCATTTATTGATCCATGGTCCATTTCTGATGCTCACATGCCCATGGTAGGCGTTTTCTGCGGTGGAAAGGGGTCACCATAGGCACTCTGACTGGTCTGTGGCTATGCAGCCCCATATGCATCAAGTTGCGATGCACTGTGTGTTCTGACATCATTCTGTCATAGCAAGCATTAACTTTTTTATTTTAGCAATTTGTGCTACAGTAGCTTCTGTGGGATCAGGCCAGAGAGGCTAAATTTCTCTCCTCATGCAGAGCAGTGAGCCTTGGGTGTCCATGACCCTGTCACTGGTTCACTGATTATCCTTCCTTGGACCATTTTTGGTAAGTACTAACTACTGCATATTGGGAACACCTCACAAGATCTGCCATTTTGGAGATGCTCTGACCCAGTCATCTAGCCATTACAATTTGGCCCTTGTCAAAGTCGCTCAGATCCTTTTGCTCGCTCATTTTTCCTGCCTCCAAAACATCCATCGTTACTATGTAATCAGAAAGCTTGGTTCTAGCTGCCTGTGGTGTCAGTAGAAGTACTGCTCTCTTGTCAGAAATAAGTAGGAGGGAGTTACTAAGCATCCAGTGTCTACTGTACTTTACACATTCCTCAACTTTATTAAGCTGGTGTCTGTCATCTGGCATTGCTGAATATAACTGTGTACACATAACTGTGTGCCATCAGCATAAGAGCTGAAAATAATACCATGATTATGAATAATTATAAACAGAGGTAGCATATTTAGAGAAAGGAGCAATGGGCATAGAACACCAAATTTTACTTTATTATGCATAGAGAACTCACAGACTGTTACAAACAGTCAAATATGACCTCAGCTAGGAGAGGGTAAATGGTCTGCACTTATATAGTGCTTTTTAACCTTAGCAGTTCTACAAAGCACTTTACACTGTTTCTCATTCACCCATTCATACTCACAAACCAATAGCACCAGAGCTACCATGCAAGGCGCTAGCTTGTCATTGGGAGCAACTTGGCGTTCAGTGTCTCACCCAAGGCAGAGTCATTTGGACAAGGAATTGAACTGCCAACACTATGATTAATGGACAACCTGCTCTACCACATGAGTCACAGCCACCCTGTGAGGGCTGTTCCCATAACTCCAAAAATATTTTCTAGTCTATCTAGAAGAATGCTATGATCTATATTGTCAAATGCTGCACTAAGGTCAAGCAACACAAACAAGGAGACACATCCCTGACTGGAGGCCAATAGTGGGTCATTTACCACTTAAATAGTGCTATCTCAGTACTGTGATGAGGCCTAAATCCTGATTTCAAGAATGTTATTCCTGTGCAAGTATGAACATGCTGAGCTGCTGAGCTACAACTTTTTCTAGGATCTTAAAGATAAAAGTGAGGTTGGACACCTACTTGACTGTTGTTCTATCAGCTGTGCCTAAAGAATTGTGGGAGCTCTTCCATGCTGCCATTGGTCACATAAATGCAGATCAAGTGGAAGCAGCCATTCAGAGAGTTTCATTTGGCCTAAGCTATGGGAAGATGTAAGAAGATGGACTGCTGGATGCCCAGTCTGTGTCCAAACTAAGGATGGACCCCAAGTAAGAGCCTCACCACATTCTGGGCACAGACTGGATTGAATATTTGGGCTGTTTATACCATCTAGTGTATTAAGATAATAAATTTTATTGAATCTTCTGCTCTTTGTAGTTCTTTTTTCCCCTTCTAGTTTTTTTATTGTTTTGTTGGCTAAAGCCTGATCTTAATGTTCTTCTTTTAAAAAATAGGCTTATTTTATCTACAAATGTTGAAACACTGCTGAAACAAACAAAAAATATCCAAACATTGAACATGTTTTAAGTTCTAAAATAAGCTCTAAATAAAAGTATTTTACAACCCCAATTCCGAAAAAGCTTGGACAGCATGGAAAATGCAAAAAAAACACTAACAAAAAGAGTCATTTGAAAATTCAATTCACCCTTTACTATACTGAAAACACATTATTTACACATTATTTTATGTTTTACTTTCTGAATTTAATTTATTTCATTTATTTCTCATTTCAAATATGATGACTGTATCACTCCAAAATAGTTGGGACAGTCAACTGTTTACCACTGTGTAGCATCACATTTTCTTTTAATAAAATTTCTTAAGCATTTGGGCACTGAAGACACCAGCTGGTTAAGTTTAGCAAGCGCAATTTTCCCCCATTCATCCATTATGCATTTCTTCAGCTGCGCAACTGTACGGGGCCTTTATTGCCTTATTTTGCACTTCATAATGTGCCACACATTCTCAATCGGAGACAGGTCAGGACTGGAGACAGGCCATGCTACCACCCACACTTTCTGCTTACGCAGCCATGCACTTGTAATCCGGCAGGATGTGGTTTGTTGTTATCCTGCTCTGGATGGCAACATGTGTTGCTCCAAAATGTGTACATATCTTCCTGCATTAATGTTGTCCTCACAGATGTGCAAGTTACCTATGCCATGGGCACTGATACACCCCCATACCATGACAGACGCTGGCTTTTGAACCTGATGCTGATAACAGCTTCCTTTTCCTGTTTGGTCCAGAAAACATGACGGCTGTTTTGTCCAAAAACTATTTGAAATGTTGACTTGTCGGACCACAAAACACAATTCCACTGTGCTACTGTCCATCTCAGATGAGATCGAGCCCAGAAAAGTCGGAGGTGCTTCTGGACAGTGCTGATATATGGCTACTGCTTTGCATAGTAAAGCCTTAACTAGCATCTGTGGATGCAGCAGCAAATGTTGTTGACTGACAAAATAATCCCAAGCCCATGTCAGGATACCCATTACAGACTCATGACGATTTTTAAGACAGTGACATCTGAGGGATCGGAGATCACACGCATTCAGAAGTGATTTTCAGCCTCGCCCTTTACGCACCGAGATTTGACCGGATTCCTTGAATCTTAATTATATTGTGCACTGTAGAAGGTGAAATGGCCAAAATTCTAATGATTTGTCTTTGTGGAACGTTGTTCTAAAAATGTTAGATTATTCGCTGACGCATTTGTTGGCAAATTGGCGAGCCATGACCCATCCTTGCTCTTGAAAGACTAGGCCTTTTTTTGGAGGCTCCATATATACTATGATTAGACGATTGTCTCACCTGTTTCACATCACCTTCTTATTTCAACTTGTCACATCGCTGTTAGTCCCAACTTTTTTGGAATGTGTTGCATGCATCAATTTCAAAATAAACGTTTACCTTCAAAAAAACTTTGCAGTTGATTAGGCAAAATATCAAATACCTTGTCTTTATACATTTTTTTGTTTAAAAACAAGTTAAAGTACATTTATAAATCACCCCTCTTTGTTTTTATTAGCATTTTCCATACTGTCCCAACTTTTTCAGAATTGGGGTTGTAGATCATATTGCTTTTCTCTTGACTTTATTTACATATGTGACCTTGACGTAATCCAAAAATAATCAGATTACTTTCATATTGTGATACTTGGACTATGTTACTAATTACATTTTAATGAAGTAATTTGTAACTGTAATGGAATACATTTTAAAGTAACCCTCCCAACCCTGGCTACAACCAGTAGTGTAACAAAAATCAGATTTTTGTTACACTCCCATTATGTCTGAAGCAACTCAGTGGATATTATATGTATAACAACATCACTTACAGTTATGTGAATAAATAAGTATACCCTATGGAATTTAGATTTTTTTTTTTTTTTTTTTTACATATTTGGTCAAGCAAACATTTGATCCTCTTTGAAACAGTTCCTATTAATAAAGATGATACACTCTACCAAATGACACATAACGTTGACATTTTGTATTCATTTGCACAATTTAAATGACCTAAAAACCAGATCAGTAAGGAAAACCATCTACAAGTGATGCAGATTTCAAATGACTGCCAATTTCTCCAGGACTGGCTGTCCCAGCAAATTCAGCCCAAGAGCAAAAAGAAGTCTCCAAGAACCCCAAAATTTCAGCACAGGATCTGCTAGGAAGTGTTGCAGCTGTTGGTGTCAAAGTGCATGTATCTCTGTTCAAAATGAGATTGCACAAATTTGACCTGCATGGGAGGTGTGCCATGAAAAAGCCTTTGCTGTCTAAAAAGAACATTAGAGCAGGATTACAGTTTGCCAATGAGCATACAGACAAAGACCAGGCCTTTTGGTATAATGTGCTCGGCACAGACGAATCAAAGATAGAGTTGTTGGGCCACAGTAACAACATGCATGTTTGGTGCTGACCAAAGACAGCTTTTCAGAAGAACCACCTCATGCCAACTGTGAAGCACAGTGGTGGAAATGTGGTTTATGTGGAAATTATGGGTTGTGGTGGCTTCATTGCCTCAGGGACTGGACAGCTTGAATTCATTGATTCAGCTATGAATTCTGCATCATATCAAAAAGTGCTTGAAGATAATGTGAGGCCATCTGTCCAAAAGTTGAAGCTGAACCAAAACACTAGCAAATCCACCAATAAATGGCTCAAAAAAGAAGAAATGGAGGGTTATGGAATGGCCTAGTAAAACCCTGGATTTGAATTCTATTGAATTGTTGTGGGGGGATTTGAAACAGGCAGTACATGCAAGAAAACCCTCAAACACCTTGCAACTAAAAGAATATTGCATGGAAGAGTGAAAAGTCAAAAATTCCAGAAAGCCAATGTTTGAAAAGTGCTCCTCAACAACTGCCACCACAGTGCTGAAAGAACATTTCTACCATCCTGCAGCCAACACGGGAGTATAAAAGGGCTCTCACTCCACAGCTAGGTGAGCTATCACTTCTGTGACCATGTTAACACATTTCTCTGTCTCCCACAGAAGATTCTGGATCCATGCATGCAAGAGTGGTCAAAAATTCCAGCAAGTCTGGTGGACAATTATGCAAAATGCTTACAAGAAGTTATTTCTGCTAAAGGGGGCAATACTAGCTTCTGAGGCCTATGGTGTACTTACTTGTTCCACAGAAGAATATCACATCTATTGATATTTCTGTTGAGTAAATGGTTGAAAAATCTATTTTTCCTTGTGGTTTTGTTCAAGTCACTTTTATTAATAGGCACTGTTTCAAAGATGATCAATGTTTGCTTGTCCAAATATATCTGTAACAAATCAAGTCTTGGGGCGGATGCAAATGCAGTTTAGAGTTTTATTGGGAATAAACAATCCAAAGGGCAAGGCAAAAAGCATAAACGAAGACAGGCAAGGGTCAGGCAATTGGCAAACAGGCATAAGGCAGGCACGACAAAGTGCACAAAGAGAAACAAGACACAGTATCAAAAACCGGAAACAAAAACACAGGACAAAGGCTTGGTAAGATGAAAAACACTCAATACTTCACGACAAAAGCAGACACACGAGGGGTTTAAATCCCAAACATAATAACGTGTGTAACACAAAACAGCTGTGATTAATAAGGACATGTGAGGAGACATCCAATAATGTAACAGGGGTGGAGATGGGACATAAACCATAACAGATACACTTGTAGCATCTAAACAATGTCAATGTCAAATGCAAACTAGGAAGTGTGACTTCGCGCTTCAGAGCGCGCTGCATGCTCCAACGCTATGCGCGAGGGGAAATTGTAACAATGTAAAAAAAAAGCCAATGATTTCCATGGGGTGAACTTATTTTTTCACATTACTGTAGCTAATTAATCTAAAGAGACTGACAAAGGAACGTGGCAATTTTCACAACATTTTTTGTCTTTATTTTTAAACCCAGGGGACCTGCAGCCACTCGAACCTGCAGCTACATAAGAGTGTTTAAAAATGAAATCAAAAGCTCATTCATGCCAAATAAAAACACTGACTAGGAAGCACTACTGAATTCATAATATACTGTATTACATTTGCAGATTTACTATTAAAATTAGACAACTCCTTTTAACATGCTCATGGTGCAGATAAGGGGCCCTTAATGAGCAAATGAGAATATGTGACTGGAGGGCAGAATTCACTTCGTCACTCCATTCACTCCTAACATTAAAAATTTTAACTTTACATAAAAGTATACTTCTGTGATGTCTTACAAAGTCTTACATATGGCACATGATTATTCAATTTATTGTTAGTGGTATCAAAACAAAATTTATGTGTCCTTCAATTCGAGTACATGTACATTTGTAATATTCATTTTAGGTGTGTGGTTTTCCTTCATGATTGGTATGACAGCCATGGGTGGATTTTTTATTCCTTTTGGTTTGGCTTGAGGTATTTTCATAAATTACAGTAGATTAACTACATCTCTATATTAATACACTATATTATATTTACCTAACTTCATCCCATTTTCAACATGAGCTTTATATACATTCATTCATTCATCTTCAGTAACCACTTTCCTGTATTGAGTGCAAGGCACTTTGTATACATTACTGAATTAATTTATTAATAATGCTCAACTCTTTCTTCATGATAGACATGCTGTATTACATAATGCAGGTGGTCAGTGAGAAGAGCTTTATTGAGTTGCAGTGACAAAGCAACTGGTTTTCCTTTAATTTGTCAAACATCTATAAATTCTGTACACAGAAGTTTGTGACACTGGCATATTTCATCAGTGAGGCATGCTGAGATTATACTAATCAACCGTTCCAGTTTTTACAGGGTCAAATACAGCTTTCTATCATTGATTGAGAAGCTTTGGTATGAGCAATTAAAGCCCGCAGTGGCAGAAGCCAGCAAGACCAGCTGCACTAATTATTCTGTACGATACTGAAAGGCGCTATCATCTCTATCCATCAACTGTCACATGCAACACTAAGTGTAGCATTCTTCAGCTTTCTGTGGTTATATAAGGTCAAATTCAATTAAATGCAATTTTTTTTTCTTTACTTAGAGAACAGTTATGCAGCAAGATTCATAACTGGTTGTTATTACCCAATATGGGCTAGAGTTAGGAAATTGTGTAAAAAAATGTGTAAATGTAATATGTAAAGGAAAACTACACACACTAACCCCATCCCTCAACCTTAGCATGCAACTTTTCTGAATGCTTCAGAAATTTGTACTGATTTGATTTTTTTTTTTTTTTGCATGGTCATTTGTGCAATAGAATTCATATAACAACTTGATTGTTCCCAGCAATTTCAAATCTAAATTCTGATAATGAAAATGGAAATGTAACTTGACAACTTGGCAATGAAATGAGCAATGACATATTTCTATATACTATTTTATTTATTATGATTTTTGTAAAATGAAGACATGGTGACTCTGCACTAGAAGTCCATTGAATGGACATGAAAACAAATATGCTACAAATACACTTTATTTGTTTTTATGTCCAGTCAGTGGACTTCTAGTGCAAGGTCACCATGTCTTCATTTTGCCAATATGCTGATACTAAAAGCATCAGTTAATGTTCAAACATCAGAATGGGAAAACATGTTGTCAACGACTTTGACTGTGGCATGGTTGTTGGTGCCAGACTAGCCGGTTTGAGCATTTTAGAGTTTATTCAGAATGGTGCAAAAAACAAACCAACAAAAAAAAAACATCCTTGAGCAGCTGTTCTGCAGACAGAGACACCTTGTTAATGAGAGAGGTCAGAGGAGAATGGCCTGAGAGAAGGCTATGGTAACTTAAATAACCTGGAACCAGATGGACTACAACAGTACAAGAACATGACGGGTTCCACTCCTGTCAGCCAAGAACAGGAGTCTGGGGCTCCAGTGTGCACAAATTCACCAAAACTAGACAGTTGAAGATGCTTAGAAAAACCTTGCTTGGTTTGATGCTTACTGGATTTTTTTTTGTTTATTTTTCACATGATTCTATGAAATAGATCAATTTAAATATTGATCCACATTTTAGAAGCATGACTAAATAATTTATAGGATGACACATCTGTATGTAATGTGATGGTGTTGGCACATGCAAGGAAAAGAGAGTGCAGCTCTCTTTTTTATGTGTCAACTTGCATTCATGAGACTGTGTTGGACTGTGAGAACATTCTATGCCTGAAATACTGGTATTCAAACTAACATGCTGTAAGATAAGTGTATTTGACACATGCTAATGGTCAAGGTCAGGGTGAAGGATGGTGTCTCACTCACAATTATTCTAAGTAAAATTTACTTCTGCAGAAATGTACTTACCTGACAGACACTTTGAAGTGATTAGCATTTAAAACAACAAAAAAAACAGCATAGTGATATTTTAACTCAATTTACAATTCTACCTAAAATTAAGCTAAAAAATATTCCACAATTAATCCTGTAATACAGTGCCTTCCACTAGTATTGGCACCCTTGGTAAATATGAGCAAAAAAGGCTGTGAAAAACTGTCTTTGTTGTTTAACCTTTTGAGCTTTTGTGCAAAAAAATCACAAAAATGCTCTGCTCTCATGGATATCAAACAATTGCAAACAAAACACAGGTTTATCAAAAAAATATCTTTCCCATTGATATTTTACATTTTTTAGTACACCTGGGTGACTAGGAACAGAAAATTGTTCAACCATGACTTGAGTATATATATGAGGTAACACCTAGGCCAAATTCCCTTAGTCATTCATAACAATGGGTAATACCAAGTAATATAGCTGTGATGTGCAGCAAAAGTTGTTGAGCTTCACAAAATGGGAAGTGGCTATAAGAATATAGCACAAGCCATCAGGGTAATAAATAAGCAGTTCCATTTAACTGGGAATGTTATGAATCAACCTGGCCGTGTGTCTATATTGTCTCAACACACTGTGAAGAGGATGGTTTGAGTGGCCAAAAAATCTCCAAGGATCACAGCTGG
>JANDJT010000114.1:18006690-18022627 GCA_024331685.1 Stegophilus panzeri
GAGAGATTCTGTATGGAGGAATGGTCTCAGATCCCTTGCCATATATTCTCCAACCTCATCAGGCATTATAGGAGAAGACTCAGAGCTATTATCTTGGCAAAAGTAGGTAGCACAAAGTATTGACTAAAAGGGTGCCAATAATTGTTTCACACCTATATTTAACAAATATATTTTTTTAAATAAACCTGTGTTTTGTTTGCAACTGTTTGATATCCATGAGTATTTTTGTGAATTTTTTGAACAAAAGATCACAAGGTTAAAGGTTAAACGATAAAGACATTTTTCACAGCCTTTTCACAGCCTTCTTTGCTCATATTTTCCAATGGTGGCAATATCAGTGGAGGGCACTGTATATCTCATTTGCTCTGCAGCTCTGCTTCTGATTTAACTATGGGTAACTGAGATGTTTTTGTGGCATACATTTAGCAAATCAACCCTGCCTGATGGAAAGTCATCAGTTGACACTGTCACTGACTTGTCAGCCCTGAGGATCTGGACGTGTGAGGTCAATGACTGTGGCCTTGTGCTTGACTGACTGAGTATATAACCTTCGGATCCCAGAGATACAGCAACTGAAAAGAAACACTGATAATATTCTAACTATGTTCTACTATTTAGGATGATCTAGTGGATTAAAATGTCATATTAGCATGTGTTAATTATGCAATGACTTATAATAATATAAAGTCCCAAGATTACATAAGAGTTTAAAATGGATACCTGGCTTTATGTAAGATAACTGATAACAACAGAAAAGTGTTCACCGTGTCGATGGGAGATTGATGATGCCACAGCCATCCGTGGATGGGAGTGCAAGACACCAAAATTAACTGCACTCGCATGGAGTGGCAGGGATCTCTCCCCTGGCAATTAGTGCCACTCCCCCTCACAAACCCCAAATGACACTTTCCATTTGTCTGTTTTTGCCTCATCCTGGACTGAAGAAAACGTTTTTCATAGAGTTGAAGCCAGCACCTACATATCTACATAGGTAGATAGCCAGCACCCTTTATCACTTTTTATAGAAGAGCATCAATAATCAGTTTAAGTGAATACCCAAAAGACAAAATGACATTTGTCAACTGTTGGCACCCAACTTTGACCCAACTGAACGGTAATGTCAGTTTATCTAGGTACTATCTGGGTACTTCTGAAATGTCAAGACAATATTTGTAGACAATTAGCTGTTACCACTTGTGACAAAAAAAAGCAACAGGCAATAATAATTTGTTTGATTTACACATACAGTACTTCATACTTTGCATGCCCAGCTAGCTAACATTTGTTTGGTAAAATTTGTATTGACTAACAAGTAACAACCAACACATATATACTCTGTATATACAAACACATTTATACTCTCTATAATGTTACTCTAGTCCATATAAAGTTTGAACACATTCCAGGATTCAGCTTTCTTGCTAAACATCTAAAACAAGGAATTGCTACAGCAAGTGATCATTTGAGTTTCAAGGACAAAGAAGTTAAGGCAATTTTTACCTAATTTAGCATATTTGAATCCAAAATTTCTAGTAAAAAAGAAACAAGTAAACATATGTGTGATTTAACGAATGGCTTTGGCAGGTTGCTTCTGTGGTTTGGTTCTCATATTGTAATAATGCTGCTGATATCTGCACATAACGAACGAAAGCCAAGTCTTTTTACTCTTCCATTATTTCAGACAATGCTGACACCTTAACAAGCAGTGTGTGTTCTTATATAGTCAGCAAAAAACATGCCTTGGAGTGAAAACCCTAACACAACCAGGTGAAGCCAAAATCTAAATTGGACAAAAAGAATTCAGGAGATGTCTGTTCTTTTCTCTTTAGTATCTTAACATTTTATCATTGTTTAATATTATCAACAGGAACAATTATATGAAAAAGCTGATCTGTCAGAAAATAAAGGAATAAAGAGCTATGTAAAAAGAGCATAGCCTATTGTGCATTACAAGTAATTTTGGACAATAGCCAATGTAGCTCCTTATTCCAGCATTTTCTGTTGGTTTGGCTTGATCCTTTTCCCATCTATGCAAATGAAAATGAACAAATATTATCAATATTTAGCAGCATTATCCTCGTACCTCCAGTGCAAAATAATAGACATCAAACTATAGACATGTCTTGGCTGATTGACTCCATTAAGAGTAATGAGGAAACATTTTTGCTTGAGCTATCACATTAAAGATTGCAGTTGTCTGAAAACTTTCCTTACAGGAATCAACATGGTCAGTCTTCAAATGAGATGAATACATGAGTAAATGAGTCACTGGCCTCTGAATTACAAGATTCATTTGTGACAATGTATGCAGCGGGCAGCTGTGGCTCAGGTGGTAGAGTGGGTTGTCCACTAATCATAGGGTTGGTGGTTCGATTCCCAGCCCGCATGACTCCACATGCTGAAATGTCCTTGGGCAAGACGCTGAACCCCAAGTTGCTCCTGATGGCAAGTTAGCGCCTTGCATGGCAGCTCTGCTACCATTGGTGTGTGTGTGTGTGTGTGTGTGTGTGTGAATGGGTGAACAAGACACAGTGTAAAGCGCTTTGGATAAAAGCGCTTATAATATATAAGTGTGCCATTTACCATTTATGAGAGAATGAGTTAGGCTCCTTTATTATGGTCTGTGGCTTTTATTTTGTGGGTACTGGTTTTCAGTCTCTCTATATACAGCGGCATTGATTAAGGATGAATATGTAAACCGACACCTCTTTCAGCTTGTGCAAAGCGTCGCCTGCAAACAAATGAAAGAGCTATTTGAGATTAAATGAGAAGGTGGAAGCTGCTGTGAACATACCTGAACAGGTGCATCCTCCAAATTATGACTATGGTTAGAAGCCGCAGTGCATGCGCTTTTGTGCAGTAGCATAAAGACTGATGTCATCATACTAATATCAATCATGTGATTCTTTTTAAGGGGAGTGTTACACCCTCTATATCCCCGATTGAAAACATTTTATATTTTCATATTCTAATTATGGTTCATGCTTTTTTGTTGTTGTTGTTGTTATAGGTGGGGGTTTTTGGTTTTTTTTTTTGCTTAGCCTGTTTCAGATTACTTACATATTATAATGCTAGTTTGTAATAATTTGATTATTTTGTGTACAATATATTCTATATTCTGATTACCCAAAAAATTACACAACATAATTTACTTTTATATCGTGTCACTAAATAATCAGATACAAAAAAATAAAAGCCTAAAAAATTATGAGGAGGAATAAGCTCCATGAGTATTACAACAACATAAACTTGCTATTCAAATGCAAAGAATATAGCAAATTATACCCAAGTGTCTCTCATAACAACGAACTAGCCCACTAATTCTGGATCTAGATTACAATATTGAGAATTTTAAAAAATCACCTCTGGCTGCTTCCAATGTTTGTGTCTTTATTAACCACTCCTTTTGTATTTTATTATCTATTCTGTTTTTGTTTGTTTGTTTGTTTGTTTGTTTTTTGCTTCAACCTGTCAAAATGTTAGTCACAAGCCAAATAGTGTTAGCAAGCTAGCCAAAACACAGACCATTAAATATACACACTAAGGTGAGCAGATGCCCCAGGTGACTCAGTCTCACATGATATTGCAAAGTTTGAAATACAAAAATAGAGAGATACACACAAACACCTCTGCTTAGTTACTATCCAGTTTTTATGTTCTCTAACTAAACAACTTCACAACTGTGTAACTGTGTATAAATTTTACAACAAGGATAAACTGCCTGACTATCATTCACTATCTTCCTACCAAATTAGAGAGCAAATAAAGATGATATTAGAAAGCAATATGAGATTTTGGACTAACATTTTAGACTCTCCAGATCTCTTGTAAGAATGATGTTCATCCCTCCAGTACAGTTCCAGAGGCATATACACCAAGGTGCATTAAGGCTGTTCTGCTGGCTTTATTTAATTTTTTTCCTTTCATTTATCTGCATGTTGAAACACTTTGTATGTTGGGTTTTCTTGTAACCTGTCTGTATGTTGAAACACTTTATGTTTTAATTGTTGTTGTTGTTTGTTTTTTTTGTTTGTTTGTTTTTTTGTTTTGTTTTGTTTTTTTGGTGGGGGGGCGGGGGGGGGGGGTAGTTCATGTAGTTCATGCATTGAGATGTAGCAACGCATGAGTATATAATGTTTGGACATGCTATGTGCTTTCATGTTTCATTGATTTTGGTTGGTTGACCCAGTTTCACAATGGTTACTTTGCAGTCATAAAACATGCAAAGTGTATTTTTCTTTTTCCTCTTTGATAAAAATGTTCTCTGCCTGCTCTAGTTATGAGCTAAAAGATTGATGACGGTAATCAGGCTTTTGATCTGCACTTTGTTTGGGGCAATGTGTTTCTTCCCAACTCTATTCATCTATTTATATCATTTAGATTTATTTCTCATTTCATCCATAAATATTGTGGCATCTAGAGTATCCTGAAATTGGGAGAAAAGAGAGAAGGAAAAGCATTTGGGGAGGAAGAAGAAAACAAGTGCTAGTGGCTCATCCATTACATGTTCACATCACTGTGACGAGTTCTGACAACTCTGCCTGGCAAGCACACGCACACGCACACACACACACACACACACACACACACACACACACACACACACACATACACACACACAGCTCCCTAACAAACAGGACAGTAAATAGGACAAAACTGCTATTTGAGGTTGAATCACTGATGCCTATTCCTTGCTATTTAAGGAGAAGTAGTTGGTGGTGCAGTACATCATGAACATACATTAAAGTACATTCAGTGTAAGATGCGGAATAAAATCCTTATTATTAATTAATTATAACTGATTACAGTTCTCTGTAATTTGCAGTCATAATCAGCCTGTGGGTATATGAGGCAGAATGGACTCCTCCAACATAAAAATCTGTCCTGATACATAAAATCAGTGCATATATGATATGTATTTTTTTAACAGGCTTTCGGTATGTTATACTAAAATAATCTAAACTAGACTAGAATTCATTCGATATTTCATTTTTTACCTTTTTCAGTGACTTGAGTCTATTCATTTAAGTGATTCATTCAGATCTGTTCACTAGTTCATTCTGTTGCATGATTTCCATTTCATTGCAAGTTACTGTATATCATTGTGAATGTGACAAATAAAATCTTGAATCTTGGCTCTTGATTTGCTGAAATGTGCATCATGATCAAGCCATAAGCAGGCTTGGGGAGTAATGGAATACATGTAACTGCGTTTACTCAGGATACAAAAAACTGGTAACTGTAATCTCTTATATTTACGTAAAAAAAAAACAAAGTAATCAGATTACAGGTACATTTAGTAATAAAAATGGGAATACTATAAGGATTACAATTTTTTCATTTAAAACCAAAGAAATTTATCTTTTGAAGTAACACAGTATAGACAGCTGCTTGATTATAGTTCTGGTTCTCTCTTGCCAGTCATGGCTCACGTGAGCAACCTCCTGGTGCATGCGCAAATAAATTTTGCGCAAAGATAATTTGGTAGAAATCAACACAAATTGTTCTCTGAAATGCTTTTGTTAGGGTGACCATACTGTACGTCCTCTTTGTTCGTCTGTTAACTCTTCCCATATATGGAGCTGTTCCTCTCTTACATTGATATGCTTCCTGTTTTATGCAAATATGCCCTTCCACCTAGCCAATCAATAGTTAACCCATTGTCTCTGTTGTGTCAAGCACAATACATGTACTCAGCCTTTCTTTGAATAAATCAGAGATCTTTTTTTAAATATGCGGACACCTAACCATCATATCTATATGTGCTTGTTGAACGTCCCATTCCATAGTTGGTCCCTCCTTTTCTGTTATAATAATCTCCACTCTTCTGGGAAGTCTTTGCACGTTCCCATTTGTGTCTCTTTTCCCTGGACATGTCCTCTTTTTCGGACCTTAAAAAAGTGTCTGAACGGGATTTCAAAATTTGAGAAATGTGTGCGCATATTTGCATTTCTTTAATCCCTCTCTGTAACTCACAGAGTAATTGATCGATTATAAAAGACTTGCAGCAACTATTGGCCAAATTCCTGCCTCTAATCCATTAGCCTACTCTCAGCGAACACGTGAAGGTGAAGCGCTATTATGTACGGGGTGTTGTCAAGCAAACAGTTGCTTGACAACAGCAATAAATGACAGCTGTCTTGAGTCGAAACAATGCCCATGGCCATATAATTTCATGTTATCACATTGCTTCGTATTACATGGCCATTCACAAGAATGTAGGAAAAATATAAAACGTGGGCAGAGTGAAATCAGTTTTATTTATATATATATTTATGTGATACTAATAGTGTGTCTTTTTCAGTGTATTAAAGTCTGCATTCATAGTAACACTGTTTTGAACGTTATTAAGACCCCCTACCCACCCAAAAAAAAAAAAAAAAAAGGTGTTTTTTTTTTTTTTTTTTTGGAAAACCAGAATATGGTCACCCTAGCTTTTATGATGTAATGTTACCCACATTAGCGACAGTGATCTTTTATTTATTCATTTATTTATTTTATTAAAACTAATCTATCATGTTTTTAAGCTCTAAATAAAAGTAGTTTAGATCATATTGCTTTTCTCTAAAAAAAAATAATCAGATTACACTACTTTCATATTGTGATACTTGGATTACATTACTGATTAAATTTTTTTTGTAGTAATTTGTAACTGTAAGAGAATACATTTTTAAAGTAACCCTCCCAACCCTGGCCATAAGGCTTATAAGGCAGCTGACACATACGTTGAGCAGTGTCCAATAACTAATAATTGTTTGTATTTAGTATTATTTTATAACAAGCTTGTATATCTGTGTATATCAGGCTCATGTTTCACACCCAGCCCAACACAGACTACAAAGCGACACTCACTGAACTCAATGAACATTGTAAGAGTAATTTGAACATTCTCTGATTTAAACTCGGATCTGCTCCAAGAGAGAGGAACAAATCTTGGCCATGTCATAAAGGATTCAAGTGACTCAAGGGGCATCATACAGTGCTTTGTGTAAGTATTCACTTGCTTGACTTTTCTACATTCTGTAGTAAAAACTTGAAATTGAAATTTACTTAATGGGAATTTGTACAATTTGACATAAATAATATGTTTAAAGGGGTCATATCATGATTTCTAAACATTTTTAAATGTTCATTATTTTGTTTATTGTATGTAAGAAAATAGGCTGACATGCTTTTAATGTTCA
The DNA here is from genome assembly GCA_024331685.1 of Stegophilus panzeri. Classification (NCBI taxonomy): domain Eukaryota; kingdom Metazoa; phylum Chordata; class Actinopteri; order Siluriformes; family Trichomycteridae; genus Stegophilus; species Stegophilus panzeri. The sequence continues at coordinate 18,013,875 of JANDJT010000114.1, forward strand.
AAAACACATTATTTGTCACATACTTTATGTTATTGCAGTACCTCCATTCCCAGGCTGCCTGAAACACTCTGATTTCTCCAAAGCCCCTCCTTACGAAAAGCCCAGAGTGCTCTGATTGGCCAGCTGACCCGCTGCATTATGATTGGCCAAAAACCTCAAGCATGTGTCGGCAATCTAATGCCCCTTCGGTTAGCTTCAGCCTCCAAGGCTTCTAAAGCAATTCTAGGCTCCTAAGCAACATGCCGTCGGTTTTACAATTTGAGTATGAGTTTGAGCCCGAGTCAGATTCAGAAAAAGCGGATGATCAAGCGGAACCAATTTTGCAAACACGACTTGAGCAGAACATTTTTACAGTGGTAAGTTTTTTATTTTGTAACTCTCTTAACTTTCAGATACGATGTAAATTCCGACGCCCCACCGGCGGCCCCAGCGCATTGTTAAGTGCAAAACTATGCTATGGACACAGCTTCTACATGTACATAGGTGCTCATGTGATGTATCTTTAGAAAGCTAAGATTCTTGTGATTCGATTGACATAAACCGTTTCAAGATACAATCACAACAGCAGCTACAATCAACGTCTCTGTCAGAACACAAACATACAAACAAACACTTAAAAAACTGAGGCAACTTAGCAAACTTTAGCTAGCATTTTAGCAGAGGTCTACAACTGAGCCCTGGGCCACAACACAAACTCGGCATTTGAGCAGTCAATAGTAGATACTTCATAAAAAAATTAAACATACTTACAGGTTCTTATTCAGAAGCACAAGATTGTCCAAGTAAAGTGGGAATCACCCCATTTTTCAGGACTAGCCCTTGTGTGTAGCCTGCCATGTACTCTCCCAGGTTCAGGAAGTTGTCTTTCATAAAATGTGTGCACAAGAAAACTTTTGGGTTGTACTGCTCAGGAACAGCGTTATAAATAAACAGTAACCACTGATTCCTAATTTCGTCGTTTTCAGTAGGCCAAACAAATGGTTTTTGCTTTCACACTGAAACACACAGTGTCTCCACGACATGGTGCCTGAATTCACTGAAGCCTCAGCTTCTTTCTTTGTGCTTGTCTTTGGGTGGGATTATGCTAATACTACACGTAGTGACGCAGACTTTTGCGGAAGTAATATCTGGACTTTGAACAATGCGTTTTGGGCAGGTCTGGAGCAGTGTTCTCTGTTAGATAAAATAAACCCCTTTGGGGGAGACTATGAGCTTTGTGACTTTGCAGATCTTGTACATGCACAAACAGATACATTACACGCCCAAACAAAAGGAAAACATTAAAAATCATGATATGACTCCTTTAACATTTGAAACTGCAGAATTTTTTAATTGTGACTGATAAGTTTACTGTGAACACACTTCCCTCTCTGTTCCCTTGTGAACACTCTTTCCTCTTTGTTCCTCTGTTAACCCTTCCCAACCAGGTACAGACAGATAAAGCCCCTCACCATTTGCACATTCCTTTGTCTCCCCAAATACATTTGTGCACATGTACATACCTTCCCGAATAACATTTGCTTGCATTCCATGACTTCCTGAATACCATATATGGAGTTGTTCCTCTCTTACATTGATATGCTTCCGGTTTTATGCAAATATGCCCTTCCGCCTAGCCGATCAATAGTTAATCAATTGTCTCTGTTGAGTGTCAAGCATGATACATGTACTCTGCCTTTCTTTGAATAGATCAGAGATCTTTTTTTTAAATACATTTGCAAACTACACTATATGGACAAAAGTACGTGGACGGCTAAGCAACATATCTATATGTGCTTGTTAAACATACCATTCTACAGTTGGTCCCTCCTTTTCTGTTATAATAACCTCCACTCTTCTGGGAAGTCTTTTTAAATTGAAGAATGTGTTTGTGGTGATTTTCCCATTCAGCCATAAGAGCATTAGTGAGGTCAGGCACTGATGGAGGGCGAGATGGCCTGGTGTACAGTCAGTATTCCAATTCATCCCATAAGTGTTCAGTGGGGTTCAGGTTGGCATAGGTCCCTTCCACTGAAGGCAAATCTAAAGCTTCAGCTTACAAAACATTTTAGACAATTGTATGCTTTTAACTTTGTGGTCAGGTATCCACAAACATTTGGCCATAGAGTGTATATTGATTTTTCCCCCTGTAAAATATACAGTCTGATGTTTCTCTACTGCGTCTCACACATTTGAGCTGCTTGAATGGGGTATCTGTATTGTCTTGTTGTCCTGGAGATCTTCCTCTGTGCACAGCAGGTAACTTGATTTCCTTTACTTGGTGTATATCTGTATTACCAGAATTTTACACAAGCATTAAGAATAACTTTAATGATTTGTAAATTATCATGTCTTTGATTTTATGATACTTTCATGAAAACCTCTAGTGAAGCATACCATTATTTTACCTCTGACAGACCTAAGCCTAACCCTAACTAACCTTAGCCTCATACATGTGTCCAATGGAACTTGCCCTTAAGTAATTCCAGGCCAAAGGCATGTGAACATACATGAAGAGTGTCTTTATTTAAGCTTATCTGCGAAACAAGATTGATAGCTTATAGAAAAGGTCAGATCACAGGCAGCCAGGTTCAACACAGACAAATCCATAATGAGCATTTACACACAGTATTTATTTGAATTAAGGTCAGAAAATGTTAGACAGGAACATGTAGAAGCAGTGGTACAAGGAATTTAAGAGACTAAACAAGGAGACTACAAGAAAAAACTTCACAAACAACACAGATAAACAAAGGCATAGATAAACACTAGCTGACAAGACATAATGACAGTTATGTTATGTTATAACAATGATCAGGTCAAGGTGTAGCCAAAACAGGAGTTACAACAGGGTTTGGTACACAAGAAAGATTCTGTGAAAAATGTAAAGATGAATGGCAAAAACCAACCAAACACATGTTTAATTTAACTAACAAGTGAGAGATTAACTGATAACTTAAAAAGATAATCAAACAGGCCTCTTCCAAAACTAAATGGGATGCCACATGCTTTTCAGCAATGCTCTCAGAAGTACTGTAATTGGCTATGGCCTGCCTCTCTTACATTATCCTCTTATCCCTCCAGGATGAAATATGCAAGAGATTAATAACATTTCACACTTGAGTAGGAGTGTCAGAAAGTGGAGCATTTCAAGATTAGAGTGGGTACCCACACCACAAGCTGTTTGGATTTGGATGAACAACCATCAGGTACTTTAAGACAGAGTTATATCTCAGCATATCCTTGCAGAAGAAAAGGAAAAAAAAAGAGCAATGCTTTTACATTCCACACTTTCCACATTCCATATTTATGGCAATTAGCAGATGCCCTTCCCCAGACTGCTTTGTAGTCTCTATGAAATATATCCTCATGCTAGTTCAATAGTTCATGGTGTAAGAATACCATCAAGCTAAAACTCATGGAGAAGGAAGTACAGCATGAAAAGAAAACACACAAGTGATAGATGTTTTATATGCTGAATATTACTTTAACCGCAAAACCCCCAGAACCTGTCTGCTGGTCAAGGCTTGGATTCCTCTGTCTTGAACTACACACCAAACTAGAATGGGAGAGAAGGTGAGTGTGATGTAGGAAAGGCTTTTATAGGTCACACACATGTAGTCACAGTCAAAAGGTGACGGCATTGCTATCTGTCTAGGAAATGAACACATTCACAGTTGTTCATTTTTCCATCACTTTGATCCAAAGTGACATAAAAGATAGACACAATCCAATCCAAGCATAGAGCAGTTAAAGGAGTACAAACATCTGACAACTGCTGGAGTAAATGCTACAAACCAGACTCATTATATTTCATTATACTGTTATTATATATTACCAGTGTATTACCCCTGTTGCAGTTGGCCTCTTACTGCACATGACAGAGAGAGATGGCAATATTATAAAGGTCAGACTCTAACGTGTGTATCGACTAGCCGAAGTGACACCCCAGATACAGGTCTACAGACAGCTTTTAAAGATTGGATGTGTCGGTGTGTGTGTGTGTGTGTGTGTGTGTGTGTGTGTGTGTGTGTGTGAGAGAGAGAGAGAGAGAGGGAGGTGAAGAGGCAGATAGAGGGAGAAGGAGTCGTCATAGGTCACGAGTAAATCAAAAGAAATTACACAGCTGCCAAAGCCTGTTACTTCAGCAGCAGCAAGGTAAATATGTTGCACTCTCATATCCCTCTGCTTGTGATTCAGGCACACAGATGCATAGAGAAATGAGAATTTGTATTTGATTTACTAAAAGAGAGTACATATGCATATATCTTTACATTGTGTGTATTTGACCATAAAACATGTTTTGGTCATGTATTGAATTTGACAAAGATAATATTACACTGAACCTATTAGATGTAAATACATAGATTTGTACCAATAGAATAAAACCTCTAAGATTTATCAACACAGTGACCTTTCATTGCCACATAGTGCACAACAAGAGATTGGATTTCTTTGTTCTCCGTAAACTCCAACCTTCACCATCGATCAGCTGATGATTCCCTAAAGCAGAATCCCTACTAAATAGAGTAAAATCAGTGTAACCCTTTATTGAGTGGCAGAAACAGTCATTTAAAAGACCATTATTGGTGGAAACACTCATAATAAACTGGAAAATTGGATCATCTTCTTGAAAATTGTGGTCTGATCAGAAATCCAATATACAGACTAAAATCAGGATTAATTCACAACATAGCATTATTATAGTTGTAGTTATTATAGTATAGTTATAGTGCCATTTACCTTCACATAGTATTCTTTCAAACATAATTATATTTCAGTCTGATTTCAAAGGTTGTGATGATTATATCAGTATATATGTATTATATCATGATAAGGAAATCTGAAATAAATGGTCTTTAATGTTAATCCATACCAGTGTATATATGATAAATATCAGAGGATGCAGCATTATAAAGCATTTACATGATACATAATATTTTTATCATTACTATTTATTGTTATAGGTAATGTTTAGCTTCCAATGGAACAGTATCTGTGATGTCTGTGTAGACCATCTTAGCAGGGAGAACAACATGGTCACCAGACCGGAAAATAATCTAATTCTGTTCATAGCTCTAAGTCATCATTTCAAATAATGTTTGTTTGGTTTTTTTTATTTTTTTGGAGGGTGGGTTTTTTTGTTTTTTTGGGGGGGGGGGTTTTTTGGGGGGTTTTTGGGGGTGGGGGGGGTTATGGTGGGGGGTGGATTGCCATTGTGAGGGTATCCATGAAATATTCAGACAAAATTATTTAGATTTTTTTTTACACTTCATAATCATGCCAGTGAAATAAAATAATGAATAATGTATAGGATATAGCACATAATTTTTCAAATTAAAAGCAACATCAGCAGAATTATACCATCTGAGACATAACCAGAGCAACGATCATAAAATGTTATTCTGCTGATATGTTAGCAGGGTCATGGGATTGTTAACTAAATAAAATGACAGTGAATTTGCTATTTTCATTTTATGAGTAAAAACAAAAACATACACATATTTTAATTTTGTTTCAACTGTTAAACAGGTGCAGATTAAGTGAGAAAATCCTGATTTATTAACAAATAATAAACTCTGCTTTGTCACATTCTTTGTTATTTTCTGATATTGGGCAGCTTTACTGGGAATGAGCTCTTTGAAAATGTGACACTGTAAGCAAATACAATAATATATTTAACAAAAAGAGAATTTTATGTTTATGTAATTTTTCATATCATCCTAGACCTTGTTTGCTGCACCATGATTGTGAGGAACTCAACAAAATGCAAGTGGATTGATCTGCATCCAAACTGCATGTGTGTATGTTGATGAATGGTATGTATAATCTATATTATGTATACATTTCATTAACCTGATGGTGTTTATTTTTTTCCTCAGAGGTGCTCATGTGTTACATTTGGTTAAGAAATTAATTCAGTTTTTGTTATAAGCTTGTGCTTGGGTTTCATTCACTCATCAAATAATTTTGATGAAAGTTAAATAAACTGACTGGCTCACTGATGTCCTGGTAGCAATGATGACAGTAAATTAAACATATATATATATATATATATATATATATAATGGTATAACATATTACAAATCAAAATTATATCATTAAGGTTACATTATATCAGTATAGATCATTGTATGAAAGAAAAAAAGAGTGTATGACCTCAAATCTGCTATAAGATTTTAGAAATTACTGTTAGAGGTGAAAGTCAGAGAACGCAGTATTTTTAATGATATTGGATTGGATGGTTATCATACCATGAATTTATTATGCAATTCCACCGGTAAAAAGAACCTTAACGTAATTTCACATTCAGAAAGTGGAAGTGCTTGTCATGTTACTGTGATGGGTTTAATGTCTTTGCTTTAGGGTTTGCACACAATGACTACTAACAGTTTTCTGAAATGTATAATATTATGGCAAATCTCAAAGAGTAATATTGCTCTAAGCACATGTGATTAATTTCACAGAATGATGTTCACTAATATATTATTAGTACTAGTGATCATCTAACATCTGTTTCTAAAATGTCATTTTATTTGTACATATTATTTCAATTATAATTATTTAATGCCATGGCCATAGTAGATATTTTCTTATGTATTTCTGTTATGCCTTCTGTCATTGGTTGGATTTTCCTTTTATGTATTTATCTTACAGCCACAGTAGACATCTTAGTCAAGCTGTTTTTTTGCAACTGGTTTTCATATTCTATAGTCTTCAGAAGAAACTGTACCATTTCAATTTGCTAAAAATAAGCCAACTCTGATATCAAATGACTGAAGGAGAAAAGGATGAAAAATTTGCCTAAAGGTCTTGTGCTCCTTTGAACCAAGAATTCAATGCTTACTGTACAGAAACATGCCATGTTATTGCATGAATATGAATGCATGTCATTCATATTGCACATTGCAGGCAGGATGTAGGAAAGTGAAAACACTGAAAAAATAAATAAATCCAGGGTCTAGGCATGATGTGATAATTCAGGATAATAATAGATTATATTAATAGTAGTTAATAGAATAAAGAATTGTTTAAAATTGAAAACATGACCTACTTGAAGTCATTTCTGTCTGCTGAAATGCATTCACTTTTCATGCTCAGTCTTCTACCAATAAAGTGATGGAAAAGGAATTATCCTAAACACCCTGATATTTCATACCATATGCATGCATATGGCCAATGTGCCTGAGTTATGTCTTTTCAAACCATTAATATAAGAAATTATGATTTCCGCTCTCCTCTGGCTTTGTTCAGTTTCTATAGAAACCAGTGGTGACAAAGCTGTTCTTTTTAAGCTGAAATGATGCCAGACAGCTTGTGCAAAGACAAGCCATCCTAACGATGCCTAATGATGTAGTACAAAATTGCACTTTATCTTAACACAGTCAGATGCCTGGGAAGTGCAGGAGAGGTTCAGATCAGGCAAAATAAAAAAGAATAAACAAATAGAATAAGAAGGCAAGTATTTCCCTGTCAGTATGAATAATCATATTTATATTATTATTATTATTATTATTAGATATTGCTTTCACAAATACTTACATTAACATTAATTGACTTGGTAGATGCTTTAGTCAAAGTGACCTAGAAATGAGGGTAGTGTCTACATTCCCCTGAATATCTATAAAATATTGCTCAGAATCCAAATATGATACAGTGGTTTATGAAATTCATTGTCAATTCCAGCAGTTCGAGCATCAATAGGAGCACAGGGAGTCCTTAATGTACAAAATGAAATGTTCAAGATGTCCCTGGTATTAAAAAAAAGAGTGTAGTTTTCATATTTTGAGAGACTGCCACTGCTACCCCCTGCTGGTGCCTAATATAGAAATTAAAATATTTAAAAAAATTGTTTGCCTGTCATATATTTGGAGATGTATCTGTCAGAGGATGGAATTTTAATTCTATGACTGTATAGCAGATCCACCTCTCATACACATTTTATCTGGTCTGCAAATCACAACTTGTGCTTTAATACTCTACATACCACATAAAAAGCATATAGTAGCATAGTAGCAAATCAAAGTCAAGTCAAGTTAGCTGGGTTTTTATTGTCATTCCTCTATGTAGCTTGCATACATTGGAATGAAATTCTCCAGGACCATGGTGCAACACGGAACAGTATGGAAGATTACATAAAGTGCAATACACAACAGTGTGAGACAAGTGTAGACAGGGGCGGATTGGCAACAAATAGCAGCCCGGGAATTTGCTGTCAAGCAGCCCCAATTAGATACACCAAATTTGACCTGACACAACATGTTTCTCGATCAATTAATCATTAATTAAAAAATACACACACACTGTTCATTTGTATTGTTTGTGTTAAGCTAATATGTAAAATGATTAAACTAATTTTTCTAAAGGTTTTCCTCCCCATGTTTGTGTGTACAGAAAGCAAAAATTAAAGGTTGAATTAATGTAATGATCAACTGACACCTAATTTGACTTAACAGCCTGCTTTTATTATCAGAATTATTTAAAATATGGCAAAACAGTTAACAGTGTTTAAGCACAGAACTAAACTAGAACCAGCAGACTCTATCCACAGGAGCACATTATATTCACACTACATATTCACATAAAGCACACTATACAGAGGGGGGGAAAAGTATTGAACGTGTCAACCTTTTTTTCAGTAAATATATGTCCAATGAGGTTCTTCACATGAAATTTTCAGCAGACATCAGTATTAATTCAAGAAATCCGGAAATATAAAGAATTCACAATATTAAAGTCCATAAATAAAGTTATGTGTAATAAAGTGGAATGAC
>JANDJT010000114.1:18022727-18036943 GCA_024331685.1 Stegophilus panzeri
ACTGTGGCCCATTAATTTCTTCATACAGGAAGCGTCTTGAAGCTGTCATTACAAACAAAGGCTTCTCCACTAAGTATATAATATATTCAATACTTTTTTCCTGTCATTCCTCTTTATTACACATAACTTTATATATGGACTTTAATGTTTGGATTTCTTTATATGTGTGGATTTCTTGAGTTAATATCAAAGTTTGGTGAAAATTTAATGTGAATAGCCTCATTGGAAATATATTTATTGAAAAAAATGTTGACGCATTCAATACTTATTTCCCCAACTGTATTTACAGCAAACTAAATTCACATAAAGAACACTATATTCACACTATATCACACAAAGCAAACATGCAGCTAAACTGAACTATTGAATATCTGTATAGAGGCTATATAATGCCGGGGTTGGGAAAAAAAAAGACAGGCCCTCAAAAGACCAGCCTACCAGGAAAATTCCCGAACTTCCCAATGGCCAGTCCGCACCCGAGTGTAGGACAATAAATACACAGGACAATAAATACACAGAACATGTGCTGTAAACTGTAATCTATCTTGTAGTGCAGCAGCAATAAGTATACAAGCAATATTGTCAGAAGGAACGAATTCGATTATAAAAAGTGACTGATGCAAATTGTCCGTAGTGTGTGAATGTGTGTGCGATTGTGCCCTGTAATGGATTGGCACCCTATTCAGGGTGTCCCCCGCCTTGTACCCAAAGTCCCCTGGGATAGGCTCAGACAGAAAATGGATGGGTGGATGGAACTTCAGTACCGCCTCTATAGTGTAAAAATTAATTAGTTAACTAGAGATTCAACAGCTTTGTTAGTGATGCTAATGAACTGGTTAAATTACTGACACACAATAAACTTTTGTATGCTTTACATGTAAAAAGATGATCCCACGATAAAAGACACAAGTATAAACAGTAGGTCCTATGGTGTGTTGCGTGTGTTACAACCTGGAGCTAAAATAGATTTAACTGTGATTTTTACCATTTCATTGTAAAATTAGCATAATTAGCAGTATGCTTAAGGTCAATGTCCACTCTCATGGTCTGTATTTTTGTCCTGTATTTTTGTCTCCATACAACTTTAACTCAACACTGTTCAGTCCCTATTGATGAAAAGCATCCCCACGATATGATCCTACCACCATAATGATTATGCTTCATTGTGGGGATGTGAGAATGCAGCACCTTGTTCCAAGGACAAACAAGTATATTTTGGTCTCATCACACCAGAGAACCATTCCCACATATTTGCTGATTCTCCAATATGTCCTTGGGAAACCCCAAAAAGTCTATTGGATTTCTTCTCACCATTATAAATCATAAAGCCCAAGTTTCTACTATCCGAGCTGTGGATCTCTCTAGCTCCTGCAGCATTATCTTTGGTTTATTGGTTGATTCTCTAAATAAATGTGCTCCTTGACATTTTTGGACATCCTCCTTCTACTCTGATTTGCCATTGTGCCACATTCTTTCCATTTATTTTTAATAATGGATTTAATGGAGATATCTGTGGGATATTCAAAGATAAGGATATTTTTATAGCCAAACCCTGATTGGTACTTTTCTAGAATTTTGCCCATGATTTGATAGCGACTTTCTCTTCATGATGCTGTTTGTATAGGTATGCTCTCTAACAGACTTTGGGACCTTCTAGGAACAGGTGTATTTATATTGAGATTACATGACATGTCAGTTGCACACAGATGGACTCCATTCAATTAGTTACAGTATGTAATATCTAATGGCAACTCTTTGCAACTCTTTACACACTTGACATATTGAATTAATATTTTAGAAACTTTATTTGTGAGATATAATCCCAAATAATTCCATTTAAGTTTTGAATTTTAACAGTACAAAATATGGAAAAGTTCAAGGGGGTGAATACTTATGCAAGGTACAGTATATGTTCACAGTGACTTACAGAGTGCACTGCATGGAATAATGCACTAACATTATTAGCCTGTAATTCTGAGCAAATACGCCAAAGAGTTCGGGAGATATTGCTATAGAAGAGAATGAAATGGTGATTCATTCCCTATCCTTTTGCTAATGGTTCATCCACTGCAGTTTGGTCTTTCATCTTTTTTTTTCTTTGTTATAGAGCTGACCTAATTTCTGAAGTGAACCAAATCTCCACTGTGTCAGGCATATAGCCTTAGTGCTGGAACACTAAGTGTAGGAGAGAATGAAAATCATATTGAAAATGTCACTGGTTAATTTGAAACAATCATTTTCTCAAGCCTACAGACTACAAAATGTCGGCTTTCAAGCAAACAAAATGTCCACTGTGTCATCCATGTAGCTTTAGTGCTGGAACACTAAGTGTAGAAGAGAATCTTATTGAAAATCGTATATTTTTTGTGAAAACTGGGGCATTGTTGAGATGTTCATAATTAAGATTAAAATGTTAAACTGCCTTTAAAAATGATTTCTCAAAAAATCTGTTTTAAGTAATTAAAGATTAATTCTCACCCACTGAATGCTCAACCACCTTCAGTTTTTTTTATGTCTAGCATGTTACATTCTGTTTTTATTTACACACTGTAAGTCCACCTTATACAAACAAACATAATGCAGTTGTTCATGCTATGTAACTCAAATGTATCGCAGTGTTGTTCTTTGCATATTATAATATCTGACATTTCACTGTGTGAAACATACAATGTTCAATGGTATCAGCGGCACAGGAAAAAAAAATCCAGTGTGTGTCTATTCTAACATTTTGAGTTACTGGATTTTTCCATGAGCTGTAAGCCGTGATTATCAAGAGTAAAACAAAAAACGCTTGAAATATTTCACATTATGTGTAATGAATCTAGAATGTATGAATGTTTCACTTTTTGAATTAAATTACGGAAAAAAATATCTTTTCCACAATATTAAATTTTTTTTTAGATGCACCTGTAATTGTTGCTTAACCCTCCTATTATGTTATGGGTCAATTTGGCAAATTTCCACACTTGAGATGTCTGAAATACTGGTAATCTCTCTTTTTGTCTTTGAAATTCTTTGACTTTTCCTCATTTACGGTCATGAACTTATATGCAAATATTTCTTCCTTAAAGGTTTACTGTTTTAAGCTGTTCTTTGCTGTTTTTTGTGTGTATTTAAACTGTGGAAGTCATTTTGACCCATAACATAATGGATATAAGTCTTTTTTCCCCCAACATAATAGGAATGTTAAGGTTTAAGCTGCTTGAATTACTTTAAATTATTTACAAAAGTATAACTATATGCTCAGAAATTAAATGTAGTTGAAACATGCCATGGTTACTTTTAATGAAATTCACATGGGAATAGAAGTCAGAAAACAATTGAAGAAATTCAGTAGGAGCAAGTTATTGAAGGCAAACTTCCTTGGTCCTAATTGCTGACCATTTCCAATGACCCTGCTGAAACCCCTGTCTATCTTTAAGGTCAGTTTTCAGCAACAGCCTCTCTGCTACGTCCTTCCTTTTCTTTCTTGGTGCTTTTCTTTTTCTTCTTTCCTCTGCCTTCTTTTCCTCTCTCATGCACTCTCCTCTCTCCTTCACCCCATCTTTTCCTCATCCTGTCCCCTTCACTTGCCAGTCTTTGACTAGCTCAAGGGCATTTTTGCTCTTACGCAATGTGCAGATGCAAGACTGCCTTCACTGCATTTTGGTCTTTCCACTGCTTCTGTTAGCTATCATTTGCATCCTATTACAGTAATTAGCCTACAGACTAATTAGCCTACAGACTAACTACAGATAAAGCCTCATCATTTGCATTATACAGCTGGTATTATTGTAACAAATTCACAGCGTTTCCAAATCAAGCATACTCATAAAGGAGAAACGGGTGGAAATTAGTGATTATCTCCAACCGGAGGCTGGACATGCTAGTTTGAATGGTATCCATAATAATTATATATATATGATGAGGGAATGATGCAACTCCTTCTACTTTTTGACCTACTCAACGGCGTGCCATCTACCCCAAATGCCAGAACCACTGAACCTGTTAGTTCTGCACCTGCCTTGATGGAACAGCCACCAACACACCCATCCACAATGGACAGAGACATATATGCACCCCGCACATCTGGACAAAGACACGCATTCCCTTCCATCATTCCAGAACAGAGACAATCATGCACGTACCAGAGGAATCACCTCATCAATGCAAGCTATATACAACTCAATTGCAGCTGCTCCCATGGGTAGGATACACACATCATCTAACCTTTCTGACCATGTTGTAAGCTTTTCTGATGTTTCAGCCTTTATAACACGCAGAGAATTTAGAATACATGGGGTCAAATCTTTGATTCAGGTTCTGATATCTCTTACAACAGTTTGAGTAACCAGATTGAGGAAGGGTTGCAGGAAGGTTTTAGTGAGTCAGAAATTTTCAGAACTGTTCTTAAGATCACAAAACCTGGTACTTTCAGGGAGATCCTAAGTAATAAAGAAGATCTGACTGTAGACGGTTTAAAGAGGTTTCTCCAGTCACACATCAGAGACAAAAACATAACTGAACTTTTTCAGGATCTGACTAATGCTAGGTAGCAAGACAAAGAGAGTCAACAGCAGTTTTTGTACAGAGTAATAGCAATGAGTTATTTTTGAGTCCCAGCAACCGGGTGTATATTTTACACCAAAAGCTGATTCAGGGCACTTTCCTTCATACAATCAACCAGAGGTTGAATGAGAACAGCCATGTGAGATGTGATCTCAAACCTTTCCTTTCAGACATGCAGGTTACTGATGACTTTCTTTTAGAATATATGACCAGATCTACCACTGAGGAAGAAGCACAGTTAAAACGACTGGGCACATTAGATAAAACTAGGCCAGTGACTGTGAGTTCAGATAACATGACACAGGTGAACTAACTGACAAGACTAGACAGGCCAAAGTTGATTCTGAGTTACAGGCTAACCGTGATGCTATTAAAGAACTGACAGCCCAAGTGTCCTCGTTAACCAAGCATTTAGCACATCTGGCGATAATCACTGAGACTATGAAAAACATAGACACAAGCCCACCTACCACTCATCACCAACCAGCAACTCAATGCCATGACAAAAGGGCAATATGAGCTGTTCCCACTGTTTTATTTGTGGGCAGGCTGGGCAGGGCTTTTGGCTGTCTTCAAAGGAAGCTGTCAGGAAATGGGAAGTGGTTACTGAGAGGGGAAACCAAAAACCTCAAAGAGCATGACACCCCAGGTAAAAGCCAATGCATCAAAATCTCCTCAGCTAAAACCACTGTGTCAGGTGAACCCAAAAAGACAGCTCAACTTATTGGGAAGTATGTATGGTTTCTAGTTCAATCAATGGTGTACCCCTTCAGATACTGTTGGATTCTGGTGCCCAAGTGACAATGGCAGGAAAAGCATGAATGGAGAAAGAACTGCCTGGTGTCAAAATCCAGCAAATTTAATCTCTCTTTACCAAACAGTCTCTGGAAATATCTGCAGTTAACGGCACTGAGGTACCTCTCGATGGTTGGGCAGAAATTGACCTTCAGCTCTGTAGTCAGAATCATGGACATGTGTCTATTATGGTCCCTCTTCTATCAAAAAGTGTAGCTGTCCTGTGTTAGGTAGCTATGTCATAGCAGAGATCATTAAAGAGAATGCTGAACAGGGTGAAAAAGTTGATGTTTCTTCTATACTGAAAGAAGCTTTAAGTGTAAGTGGGTCCACGGTAGGAGCGCTAGTTCCGGCTCTCCAGAAAATGACTCATGATGAGATGCCACAATGTAACATCTGCATTGGCAAGAAGGGTATAATTATTCCCCCTGGACAGATTCACTAAGTCAAGTGTCAGATTCGAGTGTGGCCAGGTGATGCTGTTTCAACCTATTGTGGAGAATGACTGCCCTGAGGGTTTAGAGCTATACTCAGCTTTGGTGGATGTTCCTTGTGGGATGTCAAAAATATGTTAAGGTTCCTGCCCAGAATCTCACTAAATCCCACTATACGATATCTACCTCCCACAGAAAACAGTTCTTGGCAACTCTGAAGACATTATCAATCTCAACCCAAATCCAGCAGCCCATTGCACATCCTGAGCCTATGCAACCAAGCATTGCTCAATCATACTCAGCTCAGTTGAGGATTGACAAACATACTCACAAAAGGAAAGTAAAAAACAGACATAATAAATTGCACCCTCCAGTTGACTTGTCCCATTTGCAGGAGGATGAACAGAAAATGGTCAGAGAGATGTTATTTGATCAGTCTAAGGTATTTGCCAAGGATATGCAGATTTTGCATGCAGATATTGGTTGCCTTCCTGACTTACAACTCAAAATCCACTTAAAAGATGATATACCAGTCCAAAAGTCCTACAATGCAATACTAAAGCCCTTGTATAGGGAGGTCAAGGAATAAGTTCAAAACATGCTTGATCATGGATGGATTTAGAAATCCATATCACCATATTCCTCTTTCGTGGTTTGTGTCAGAAACAAAGATATGAGCCTTCGTCTTTGTGTTGACTTCCGTGGACTAAACAGTAAAACTGTTCCTGACCGCCACCCACTTCTACACAATCAGGATCTACTGGATAGCCTGGGAGGCTACTCATGATTCTCCATACTTGAACAGGGCAGCGCATACCACCAGGGATTTGTCGAGGAGAATGCTAGACACCCAACAGCTTTCAGCACAAATTGCCCCAGCAGCATTCTAAAGGTGTATGGTCGCATTTGTAAGTCGCTTTAGATAACAGCATCTGCTAAATGTAAATGTAAATGTATGCAAGTTGTGTTGAATGGTCTGAGGGATGAATGCTGTTCCATACTTAGATTATGTGCTCTGTTTTTCAAAATCCTTTCAAGACCATTTCAGGGACTTGAAGAGAGTGTTCTGCTGCTTACGGGAGCATGGTGTCAAGTTACGCCCAAAGAAGTGTGAGCTATTCAAACATCAAATGAGATATGTTGGGTGCCTAGTTACAGGTGAGGGTGTCCAAGTTGGCCCAAAAAACCTCGAAGCAGTGCTGCAATTGAAAGAGAAGGAACCAAAGACTGTTGGAGAGGTCAGAGCTCTGTTGGGCTTTTTAGGCTATAATTGATCTTTCATTCAGGACTTTTCCCGAATAGCTCAATCACTCTGTCACGTAACGGAGGCACAGACAGAAACAAATGCAAATATGGCAGTTTAATACAAGAACAACAACAAGTCCAAAGGATAAAGCAGAAGACAATAATCA
This sequence comes from Stegophilus panzeri, assembly GCA_024331685.1. NCBI lineage: Eukaryota > Metazoa > Chordata > Actinopteri > Siluriformes > Trichomycteridae > Stegophilus > Stegophilus panzeri. Next base: position 18,029,917 of record JANDJT010000114.1, read on the forward strand.
TGAACAGGCAGAGGTCAGGCGATCAGGCAAACAGCACAAACAGGGCAGGGCAAAGAGACAAAGTCGTAAACATAAGCAAAGTCAAATAACCAGAATAAACAGACACGATGTAAGGTTTGGTAAACGACAGAGACAAGGCAACTGAGCACATACTTTGCAAAGACTTAGTGTTTGAACAGTCTCTTTTATGTGTGGTGTGATTGCAAGTGTAAATGGGAACAGGTGTGTCTGATTAGAATGCCGGAGAAGGTGAACGCACGTGTGTGTATGTGTGTGTTTTGGGGGGGTAGGGGAAGTGTAGTCCTCTTTGGCCATGTTTATATGGTGGTGCATTCTGGGAAATGGAGTCGCTGGTTTGCTGTGATATGACACACTCTTTAAGCTTCAAGAGGGTCCTGATGAGTTTGTTGGGAAACCTGCCAAAACTAGGCCTACAAGGGAGGGCATGAAAGGTGGTCAGTTGCCGTCCAAGACACCACTGAATGCAGTGCTGTCATTGCTCGCCTTGTTGACATGTTGACCAGCTCTCCTATTTTGGCATATCCAGACTTTAATTTGCCTTTTGTCCTCCACAATGATGCATCCACTGAGGGTCCGGGAGCTATGCTTTGTCAGGAACAGGGGGGTAAACTGCATGCAATCGCTTATGGCTCTAGGACAAAGGTTCTCAAGCTTTTGTAACTAAAGGCCCCCCCCCCAAGCCTCCCCTATCATGTTGGAGGAGACCAAGTATAATGATAATCTATTCTAAATATATATATATATATATATATATATATATATATATGTATGTATGTATATATATATATATATATATGTATGTATGTATGTATGTATGTATATAGGCTATACCTAATCTATAATCTGTTTTTGATAGATAGATAGATATATAGATAGATAAATAGTGTGACAACAGGCCGCCGGCTGGCGCACGAAAGAGAAAGAGCTCTCCTACAACTGCCACTATGGTGCTGAAAAGACAGCTCCGATTCAGCACCACCAATGTTTTCGACAGCTGGAGAGCGAGTGGCTGTGAGATGGGTCCGCCTACACACACACGACTGGCGGCTAATAATCAGCACGGCCGCTCTTCACCATCTAGCAGCCGCCGGGAGAGTATTAAAGGGACATCCTCCACTAGCAAAGGGAGAGAGGGTTCCCGAGACATGTTTAATGATTTGCTTTGTGTCTCTTTCAGAATATTCAGATGCGACAGAGGATTTTGACCCCTGCGGCCGCCACACCTCTCCCTGACCCTGACCGAGAAGCCCAGCGCCTCCTTCCCCACCTGACCCAGGAGGACGACATCGAGGCCTACTTGGAGGCCTTTGAACGGGTCGCCCACCGTGAAGACTGGAGCATCGAAGAGTGGCCACGCATTCTCGGCCCACTACTCTCCAGAGAAGTGCGCATGGCATACTACGCTCTCTCACCGGAGGAAGCAGCAGACTACGGGGAGGTAAAGAGGGAGATCCTGGCATGGTGTTGGCCCCCACCAGGCGGCGGCAGAGTTCCACCAATGGAGCTACAGGCCTGGAGCCAAGCCACACAGACAGATGGACGCCCTCCTGCGCATCACCAAGAGGTGGCTCCAACCAGACCAGTACACCGCCACCGAGGTTGCAGAGAAGGTGGTCATGGACCGGTTCCTGACAACTCTGCCGCCCACAGAATGCCAGGCCATGGGGATGCAGGCTCCCGAAACGCTCCAAGAGCTAATAACCACCTTGGAACAAGCCTTGGCCACCCTGGAACTCAGCAGGGAAGGACGGTGAACCCTTAGCCCTCCTAGAAGGGTCCCACCACATCGGCCCGAATGCCAGAACTACGCCGGGGAGAGAAGGAGCAACCGAAGCCACCCCAACTACGGGACACCCAGGGACGAGGCCATGCCAACAAAGCCAGGCCCGGGGACACCGAAGAAAGCCCAGAAACCCTGGCTGGCAGGGTGTGCCCTCCACACACCGGACCCACCAAAAACTCCCACCCTGACCGTGTAGAGGGAAACCCATTCACCGCACTGTTGGACTCAGGGAGTACGGTGACTCTGGCCAGACCGACGATCCTGCCAAAAAAAGTCAGCAGGAATGGAACCATCACAGTGATCTGCGTACATGGGGATGCACGGGAAGTCCCCGCGGCCGAGGTACAAATACAAGGCAAAGCAGGCACCTGGCCACTATGGTGGGTGTCATTCCCGATCTCCCAGTATCGTTGTTCCTGGAAAGAGACTGGCCAGGGTTTCCGACCAGCCAGGAGGGCACCACAGCGAGCGAAGGAGGCACGAGTCCAGCAGGCCTACATGGCCCAAGACGAGGGGGACGCCACAGCAGAAGGTGAGCAGCACACATATACTAACTCGATAGCGTCTGTGTTCCAACAGGTGAGACAGCAGGGGAACTTCGGGTGGGAGCAGAAGGAGGATGACCACTGAAGCATTGCTGGCACAGGTGTGTCAGATCGAAGGGGTCGACCAGAGTCCAGACCAGGGACTCCCCACAACCTACTTTCTAGTCAGGGGTGGCCTGCTTTACCACCGGACCAGCCACAGAGGGGAAGTTGTGGACCTCCTGGTGGTCCCCAAGACAAGGACCCAAATACTGATGCCCCTGGCCCATGCCCATCCACTCGGGGGCCACCTGGGGGCGCGAAACACTCTGGAAAAACTAAAGGACCACTTTATCTGTCCGGGAATGGATGCAGAGATCTGGGGCTTCTGCCAACAGTGCCCCCAGTGCCAACGCACCACCTCAAGGAAGCCCCCACCAGTGCCCCTTATCCCTCTCCATATCATAGGCATCCCCTTCGAGAGGATCGGCATGGACTTCGTGGGGCCGCTCCCAAAATCCGCCCGGGGTCATGAATACATACTGGTCATCATGGACTATGCCACCAGGTACCCCGAGGCGGTGCCGCTATGTAAAGCCACCTCCCGCAACATTGCTAAAGAACTGGTGTTCCTGTTCAGCTGTGTGGGGATCCCGAAGGACATATTGACAGACCAAGATACGCCATTTGTGTCGAAACTAATGTCTGATCTGTGTCAGCTGTTGCAGGTGAAACACCTGAAGGCGTCCGTCTACCACCCACAAACTGAAGGGCTCGTCGAACGGTTTAACCAAACCCTGAAGCGGATGCTATGCCAGATGGTAGACGAGGAAAGGAGGAACTGGGACCTCCTCCTGCCCTACGCCCTCTTCGCCAACCGGGAGTGCCCACAAGCATACACGGGCTTCATGCCCTTCGAGCTCCTCTTTGGACGGCGAATTTGAGAACTTCTGGACGTGGCCCGGGAAGCGTGGGAAGAACAGCCCTCCCCATTCCGCTCAGTACTCGACTTTGTACAGGAGATGCAGGAGAGGATTGACTGAGAGCTGCCCAGGAGGAACAGAAAATAACGTACAACCGCACAGCACAAGCACTGGAGATTCAGCCTGGCGATCGGATACTGCTGCTAGTTCCAAACAGCTCCTGTAAGTTCCTAGCCCGATGGCATGGCCCATATACAGTCCTCGAGAGGAAGGGTGCCATTAACTATCACCTGCAGCAGCCCGGTAGGCGAGCAGAGACAAAAACTTACCACGTAAACCTCCTGAAGATCGAGCCTGCCCCAGAATTGTCTGCATTTGCTACCCTAGACAGAGATCACAACAAAGGCACCTTGGTCCAGCAGGGTGAAGACCCCACCCCCACACAAAAACAGGAGCTGATGGAGTTGGTGGACCAGTTCACCAATGTCTTTTCTACCTCCCCAGGGATGACGCAGCTGGTCCACCACGGGATTAAGACCCGTCCAGGAGTGGTGGTAAGACAGTGGCCCTGTCGTGTCCCGGAGGCCTGCCGCAAGTCTATCGAGGAGGAGGTCGGCCAGATGCTGCGGGACAACATCATAGAAGAGTCCGCCAGCCCCTGATCCAGCCCAACTGTGGTTGTGCCAAAGCCCGACGGAAGTATGCGCCTCTGCAACGATTTCCGGAAGCTGAATCAGGTCTCTGAGGTCGACAAGCACCCCCTCCCCCGAGTGGACAATGTAGTGGAGCGATTGGGGAGAGCTTGGTTCATATCCACACTGGATCTGACAAAAGGTTACTGGCAAGTAGTGCTAACCCCAGTGGCAAGACCAAAGACAGCCTTCAGCAACGGCACATGGCCACTGGCAGTACCGGGTTCTCCCCTTTGGGCTACACGGAGTGCCCGCAATGTTCCAGAGGCTGATGGACATCGTCCTGCGACCCCATCGTAGATTCGCAGCCGCCTACCTGGACGATGTGGTCATACACTCCTCCACTTGGGCGGATCACCTATTCCACCTGGGGGAGGTCCTGAAGGAGCTCCGGAAGGCCGGGCTGACAGCCAACCCCCAAAAAAATGCCACCTAGGGCTGACTGAGACACAGTACCTAGGATACCGTATTGGCCGGGGCCTACTGAAACCACAAACAAAGAAAATCGAGGCGGTTAAAGACTACCCACGGCCTACATAAAAAAAAAAACAGGTACATGCCTTCTTGGGGTTGACGGGGTATTACCGCAGATTTGTGCCTAACTTCTCCTCTGTAGCCTCCCCTCTGTCAGATCTCACGAAGAAGGGCCAACCGGGTGAAATGGTCTGCGGAGGCCGAGCAGGCGTTCCAAGCCCTGAGGGAGGCTCTCAACAGCTCCCAAGTACTGTGTAACCTGGACTTCACCCTACCGTTCGCAGTACACAAAGATGCATCCGAGACCGGGCTGGGCGCTGTTCTCTCGCAGACCTTCAACGGAGAAGAACATCTGGTCCTCTACATCAGCAGGGAGCTGTCCCCAGCTGAGAGGAAATATGCCGCCGTGGAGAGAGAGGCCCTGGCAATCAAGTGGGCCATCGAGGAGCTGCGCTACTACCTGGCCGGCTGACACTTCACTCTGGTGATGGATCACGCACCACTGCAGTGCATGGCAAAGGCCAAGGACACTAACGCCAGGGTAACCCGATGGTTCCTTTCATTGCAGACTTCTCGTTTCAGGTTCAACACCGGGCAGGAGCCTAACATGGGAACGCAGATGGCCTCTCACAATGCGGCGAACTGTGGGCCCAACACACAGCAGCAGTAGGCTCAGAGCTGGGGGGGGCGGTACAGTGACGACAGGCTGGCGGCTGGCACACTAAAGAGAAAGAGCGCTCCTCCCACGACTGCCGCTATGGTGCTGAAAAGACAGTTCCGCTTCAGCACCACCAATGTTTTAGACGTGGCTGCAAGGCAGGGCCACCGACACACAATAATCATGGCTAATAATCAGCGCAGCCGCTCTTCACCATCTAGCAGTTGCCGGGAGAGTATAAAAGGGCCATCCTCCACTAGCAAAGGGAGAGAGGGTTCCCAAGACATGTTTAATGATTTGCTTTGTGTCTCTTTCAGAATATTCGGACATGACAGAGGGTTTTGCCCCCTGGCTGCACCCACGGAGTTCCCTGACTGCATGGCTCTGGTACCAAACCTCTTGATTAGAGGTGGTAAACCCAGGAAAGCCTTCCAGGTTGCTTGGGAGCATCTGGCGGAAGCTTCATTGATGGCTGAATTTAATTCACAGACCTTGGAACAGTGGACCAGCAGACCAGCTCTTTACTCCTGCACAGCTTTGTGAGGGTCACAGGAGTTTGATAATCCAGTTTGCATACACTTTATAGATTTGGAGAAGGCTTATAATAATGTCCCTTGACATTTTTTGTGGGAAGTTCTGGAGGAGTATAGTGTATCTGGGTCACTACTCCATCGTGATCTGGCTTCAGTATGGGCACAATGAAAATTGTCTCTGTGTTCTTGGCATTAAGTTGAATTTGTTTAAGGTGAGTGTCTAGAAGTATCATTCCTGTAATTTGTAGATGATGATGTTCTTTTGGCACAATCCAAACTTTACCTCAACCATACAGGAATGAAGATGATGGGCTGAAAATCAGCACCTCCAAGTCCAAGGCCATGGTTTCTTCCAGAAAAGAGTGGGGTGCTCTCTTCATTTGTGGGAAGAGACCATGACTGTGGCAGAGGTGTTTAAGTATCTTGGGAACTTATTCACAAGTGATGGATTTATAGAGCATGATATTAATAAATGGATTGGTGACAGCAGTGTTACAGTCACTGTATTGCTCTGTGGTGGTTAAATAGGAGCTTCCTTTGCAGAAGAAGCTCTCTGTTTACTGCTCTATGTCCTTGGGTTATGGTTAGGTTTGTCTATGTCCTTATGTGGTCATGTGGTCCTGAGCTGTAGGAAGTATCCAAAAATGTCCCAAGTACAGATCTCAGAAATGAGGTTACTCTGCAGGGCTGCTTGGCTTACTGACTGTGTTAGGGTGGGGGGCCTGACAATCTGGGAGCACCGTGGAATTGAGAAGAGCCAGTTGAAATGGTTTGGGCACCATGCAAGGATACCACCTGGCCAGCTCACGGTAGAGCTGTATCAGACACATCCAAATGGACAGAGACCCATTGAGCCAGACTCAGGACCCGCTGGAGATATTATATCTCACAAATCACTTGGAAACACCCAGGGATGTGGTATCTGTGGCTGGGGATAGAGAAGTCTGCACTGTAAAACATGATAGCCCAATTAATTTATGTGAACTTAATTCTTCTCTTTAACTACAATTGTGATTGTCATACAATTGACAGGTTTTTGATATTGATATTGAAGTTTATAAGTTTTAAAAAATGAAACTTGACTACTTGTGATCTTCAAGTTGAGTTTACTCATGTTTTTAAAGCAGCAGGTAAACTTTCATTTCTAAGTTTAACCAACTTAAACTGTCTTACATTGTGGGCTGAACTTCTCAGCCTATTGAGACCATGACCCCACCAGGAAAAGCGAAAGAAAAATGACTGAATGGATGTTTGGAGGTAAATTTTTACCTAGCTGAGCTTTAAAGTAAGCTAATCATGGAGCAGAACCATTCATTGTTAAGCCAGTGCAAATACAAGTGATACAGAGAATACATATATTTATGAACACAGATACAACCATCCATGAGGTTCTCTACAAGACATCAAACCACTAACACC
>JANDJT010000114.1:18036953-18049018 GCA_024331685.1 Stegophilus panzeri
AAAAAACACCCCCCCCCCCCCCCCCCCCCCCGCCATATATATATAAATAAATAAATAAATAAAAATTAAATTAAATTAAATTAAATAAATGAATAAATTGCCCCTGTATTGGATATCTCTGTTCAATCTGTGCTCACATTGAAGGGTCTAACTCAAGAACCCTGAAGGTCATGAGATCTGAACTCACAATCTTCTGGTCATCAATGCAGAACTGTAACCACTCAGCTGGCACTACCTACAGTAACAGTGAACCCCTGACTGTTAGAAGCAACTTTTCAATGTTTCTTAAGTCCTAGGCAAGTCCCATTGCTCATGAAAAACAAGCATAGGAAGGAACTGAAAGCTTTGACAGTAGAAACATGACACATTGAACACCCCCAACTTATGTCATACTAAGATTGAGCTAAGGTTTTATTCATTTTAAGCCTTTCTTCAGCACAATACTAATAAAATTAACATTGTGTTCTCTGCATTTGTTCTTATGACGCGCTATCCCCTGACACAGTTGGAGTTCTCCATTCAATAAAATGTTGTAATCTTGAGACACATAAAAATATTGTGGAAATTTATTCTCGAAAGAGAAATAAATTAGCTTAAATAATAAAACCCTAATGACGGCCCTTGATGTTTAAAACCTTTCAAAGATGAATCTAGGTCAGTGTTGTTTTAGGCAATATACAGTACTGGGCAGCATTGCCCTTTGGGTGGCACAGAGTACCAATATCAGATCTGTCCTGAAGTGATGCCTGTACACACTTGAATTTGAGTAAGCTGATGAGCCATGCATCTGACTCCCAGCATGAGGCCATGTCAGCTTGACTGTAAAAAGCCAAAGGCCTACACACACACACACACACACACACACACACACACAAACAAGAAGACAAATAAATGTTATTAAAATATTAATTATATATAATGAATTTATCTGTAAAAAGGCCGAGAAACGCTGCAAAATTTGTAAGCATTGCTGACCTTTTTTGGCATTTTGTTACCAGAAGTTAAGGTAATACTTTATTTGAAGGCTAGCTACGCACAGGCTTTTGTGACATATTCATAAGCATTGCATAATCTTTTATAGTCTTTTAAAGTATTTTATAAAGCAGTGATGGAGATGAAAGTTCAGATTTGGACAAAGATTTGACCAGGATGATGAGCCAAACATACTTCCAAGTCAGCACAGAAATTGTTAAAGAAACACAAAATCAGTGTTTTGCAATGTGACCATATTCTATATCCCTACAGACAACCTGTGGTCTGAATTGGAGATCACACGCACAAACATAATATATATATATATTTTTAAACTTAAAATATTATGCATGCAGTAGTGGACCAAGATTACTGGTCTCCAATCGTGTTAGACTTTACTAATTGTAATTGTGTGCTGCTCATTTTGAAATGAATGATTTGTATAAAAATTGTAATACTTAAAAATGGCCCTATATGTTTATATGGCAGTGGTTGCAGTGAGTGATTGTTTACATCTATGTGTAGTTTATGACAGTTATTAGGGCTATTTATGTCCTTTTATTTATTTATTTATTTTAGTCCTCAGTAGGCGGTCAGATGGGACTCCGTGACTGATTTGGTTTCTTTTTGTTTTTGTGTGTGCGCGTACTTGAGAGTACCAAAAGGCATAGTGCTGAAAAGTGAGAATAAACAAAAGAGAAATAGTCCTGCTCTCTCCATCTCTTGCTTCCTGTGTCTTCTTTCCGCATCCTTTTGGCCAGGGCTATCGAGTTTATAGCATGTTATCACTTATTATGAAAATCTCTCATAGTGTGTGTTATTAATATTTTATATAAACGTTTGCTCATTTTCATGGATTGCCAATAATTATGGAGGGAATTGGATACAATGTTCTCAGATTTCTGTGGTTTAATCAACAACAATGAACATTTTACTTCCCACTAATCTTGGAAAAGCCCACCTTCATGTGTACATGGAAAATCAGCAGCAAATAGACTTGCCAAAGGCTACTCCAATTCTAATAATGCACCACTATATTTACAATATTTAATTCAGAATCTTCAAGTGGATGGTTGGGTTGGGCCCAAATTGCATTCCTCATTGGACTCATTGTTTGGAGAACACTATTTGCCCCTCTTAGTCTTTCTCTCATTTCTAATGTGTTCCTGAGATTCAAGGTGATCATGACATGTGTGTTCATTTGCAGCTCTGCTCGATTGTGCTTTGGCAGGATTTATAGAATAAATGATCCATGGTAATGTTGATTACTACAACAATACACCATGATACATAAATTATGGAGATCATTTCTTAATGTTAAATGTTACATTTATATTAATGTTATGAAAAAATAAAAAAAGAGAAACATTTCTTTTAACGTTTATTTTTAAAAATGAGTAAGCAGATCATTCTTATGTCCTGTGAATACCAAAATCTGTGTAAACAGCACATATAACATTTGCATTATAATCTCTAAAACACCATGTTGAATGGCATATCAAAAGTCATCCAATAAACACATTTTCTTTTTTCTTTTTTTTTTTTTGTTCATCTCAAGAAATAGTACACACAAAAATACCCTAACCAAATGTAAAAATATACATCAATCTCAAAAGTTAGGCTATTAAAACAGTAAAACAGTTTACTTGCACAAACAGAGGTGACAGTGTCATGATGAATTAGACCATACCAAAGATCACATGCATGTGCACAGGGTTCACAGTGTATCCAAGACAACCGGACATCTACAGTATCAAAGTAGCTGGGTGCCCTGATATAACACTCTTGTCAGTTCTCTTTCTTAATCAACACTCGGTTTAATCACATTAAATAATCACATTAAATAATCTAGCTAAATCTATCATCATAGTATTATAAATATATTTAGCATATTAGGTCAGTCTAATTCCAACTAGCAATTTAAGGGCACATTTCACTCTATAAATCAGGTGGTAAAAGTGATAATAGCAGCACGTGTGTTAGCCAGTCCAAAACATAAGGACTCAATTAATCCCTTTTACCGCATATCCCTGTTAAATCCTACTTTCCTTTAATCTTTTCCTATCTTAAGGGCCAATCTTACATAACACAAAACCAACAATTATAAGCCACATTTATCTATAATGGTATCCATATAGTGAATGTGTACTGCAAAAAAATCTGACCTTAATCTCGTACTTCTTCAAAAAACAAACAAACAAAAAAAAACCTGAACAACTGCCCTTGGGCCATTACCAGTCTGTTGAGACTATTTTTATAACACTGAGAGTGTGAAGTGCCTACTACAGCATTAGAGGTCAAGCTGGCTATCTAAAAAAAAGTTCAGAAAGCACAATAATGATGAATTGTGTTCAGTCTGTCACCTTGGATTAAACTCAGTTTAACCATTGTGAAGTGGCATTGAGTCCATGCTGTATAAAATGACATGGACACTGTGTGCTAAGTCATGCTCGCCCTGCGAGGAGGCTAATGCCAAGCAAATGTACCATCATTTTTATCCATCAAATAAAGAATCCTCTACAAACATACCTGTAACATTTGGAATGGTCATAAAATGGTTCTTCTACACATTAGGAACATTCTGTAGAGAATAATGCCATTGCCAAGATTCAAAATGCAGAAACACTTTACAGCACATTTTTACCTTGGCTTCACTCTAGGTACGGTAATCACTAGTGTCACAAAAATACACAAAGTACAAGATCACCTTTAACAGTCTAGATTTTTTATAAATTTGCGTATGAGACTTTTTTTTATAGTGAAGTTAACTTGAAATGGATGTGTTAATCATTTGTGCAAAAAGGGCAAGACTATGAATGTGATAATCATTTTCTCTTCACCAAAAATCGAGGCAAGCTTCAAGTTCTTTTCCTTTCCAGTCTTGGTGGCTGTGACCGTGTCTTGGTAGGTACAGGTTTAGAAATGTGTCTCCTTCTCCGTAATGGTGGAGAGTTTGCCGTCCACCCTCATTTTAGCATCAGCATCATTGATGGCGTAGGGACTCTTTGCACTGAGGTGGCCTCTCATCCTCAGATCGGAGCTCGGGGTGGTCAGCTTCTTGATTCTCTAAAATTATTAATAGATCCAACACAGTAAGACAATTGGTATACCTCACCCTATGAGGCTAAATGCTAGTAAGGTCATTTGTTGACTTTTTGCAGAGCTGGGTTTTGTATTAAGGGATCATTTATAAAGCTCAGCAGAAGTCATTATGATAGTCATTCTAGCTCAAACCCAAAGAGTTATTTCCTTTGGATACAGTGGTGCTTAAATGTCTGTGAACCCTTTACAATTTTCTGCACAAATATGACCTAAAACATCAGATTTTCACACAATTCCTAGAAGTAGACAAAGAGACCTGCAAATAAGTAATAATTTATCAAAAAAGACAAAAATATTGTACTTGGCCATTTATTTGTTAAGGAAAATGATCCAATATTACATATCTACGAGTGGCAAAAGTATGTGAACCTCTAGGATTAGCAGTTAATTTGAAGGTGAATTTAGACTCAGGTGTTTTCAATCAGTGGGATGACAATCAAGTGTGAGTGGGCACCCTGTTTTATTTAAAGATCAAGGATCTATCAGACTCTGATCTTCACAACACATGTTTGTGAAACCTCAGAAAAAGAGTTGTTGATGCTCATCAGGCAGAAAAAGGTTTTTAAAAAAAAAAACATGTCTAAAGAGCTTGGACTCCACGAATCCACAGTCAGACAAGTGGATGTGTACAAATGGAGACAATTCAAGACCACTGTTACCCTCCTCAGGAGCGGTCAACCAACAAAGATCACTCCAAGAGCATACAAGATGTGTAATAGTCCATGAGGTCTCAAAGGAACCCAAGGTAACTTCTAAGCAACTAAAGACCTCTTTTAGATTGGCTAATGTTTATGTTCATGAGTCTACAATTAGAAGAACACTGAACAACAAATGGTGTGCATGGTAGGGTTGCAAGGAGAAAGGCACTGCTCTCCAAAAATAACATTGCTGCCCTTCTGCAGTCTGCTAACCATCACATGGACAAGCCAGAAGGCTATTGGAAAAATGTCATGGACAAATGAGACCTAAAAGGAAAGGAAAATACTGCATACTTTGGAGAAAGGAAAATACTGCATCCCATCTGTGAAACATGGTGATGGTAGTATCATGTTTTAGGCCTGTTTTGCTGCATATGGGTCGGGACGGCTTGTCACCATTGATGGAACAGTGAATTCTGAAGTACACAAGTGAATTCTAAAGGAAAATATCATGAAATCTGTCCGTGATTTGAATCTCAAGAGAAAGTGGGTCATCTAGCAAGATAAAGACCAAAAGCACACAAGTCAATCTGTCAAAGAATGGTTAAAAAATAATAATATTTTGGAATGGCAAAGTCCCTACCTTAATCCATAAAAAAGTTTGTGCAAGAACCTGAAGCAAGCAGTTCATGTAAGGAAACCCACCAACATCCCAGTTGAAGGTGTTCTGTACTGAGGAATGGGCTACAATTCCTCCAAGTCGATGTGCAGGACTGGTTAACAGTTACTGGATATGTTTAGTTACAGTTATTGATGAAACAAATATTGAACTGTTTGGCCATAATGATCAGCTCCATGTATGGAGGAAGAAAGATGATGCTTTTAAATCGAAGACCACCATTCCAACTGTGAAACATTGGGGTGGCAGCATCATGTGAGGGTGTTTTATTGGAAAAGGGACTGGTGCACTTCAGAAAATCAATGGGATATTGAGGAAGGAGGAATATGTAGAAATACTCCTCAAGACCTGCACCTCAAGACCTGCAACCAGGTTGTGTCTTCCAGAAGGACAATGATTCTAAGCATACCTCCAAAGTTTTAACAAAATGCCACAGAATCCCATAGAAAATTGGTGGACTAAACTGAGAGTGTATGTCCAAAGAGGCGCACAAAACATACTGAATTACAGTCATGGGGAAAAGAAAGTACAACCTCCTTCACTTCTACATTTTTATTTATTTGGCCCTAAAGAACAATTGTGTGGTCCTCACCAACTTCTATAAACAAATAAATAACCTCAGGTGGCAACAAAAAAACACAACACATTTCAATATTTTGTTCTTTCCAAAAAAGTAAATCAACTTTCAGAAACCAGGTGGGAAGAAGTAAGTACACCGATCCCACTTCCACAACCATTAAGAGAGTAATAAGCAACAAGGTACTACAATACTAATGAAATGCACAAGATTATTATTAATAAATCAAAAAATCTTACTACCTCTATAAAACCAGAACTTTTGCCAGTTTTGTGTTCTGAACACGCAGGTGTGTGTCTACTTCATGCCAAGAAGAAACTACATCAGCTATGATGTAGCAATGCATGCAATGATGCAGCCAGAGAAGCAATTGTTGCTGCTCATCAATCTGGGAAGTGTAATAAGGCCATCTCCAAACAGCTTGAAATTCACCATTCTACAGTGAGAAGAACTGTTTACAAATGGAGAGCCTTCAAGACAGTTGCTAATCTTCCCAGGAGTGTCCCAGCAAATTCAGTCCAAGGTCAGACCATTTAATGCTAAGAAATATAAAGAAAAACCCAAGAGCTACATCATGTGACCTACATGCCTCTGTAAGCACATTAAATGTTTATGTTCATGACAGCACAATCAATAAAAGACTGAACAAGTCTGACTTTCATGGAAGGGTGTCTAGGAAAAAGTCCTTCTCTCCAAAAAGAATATGGCAACACAAATTAGGTTTGCAAAACTGCATCTAAACAAATCAAAAAAGTCCCTTGGACTGATTAGACCAAGGTGGAGATGTTTGGTCATCATGCACAATGCCATGTTTGGCAAAAACCAAACACAGCATATCACCACAAACATCTCATACTAACTATCAAACATGGATGTGGAGAGGTGATGATTAGGGCTTGTTTTGCAGCCACAGGAGCTGGGAAACTTGCAGTAATTGAGACAATGATGAATGAGACATTGATGACTCCACCAGAATATTCTTGAGACAATAACCCACTGAAAATCTGAAACAGTAAATAAAAGTTAAAATAAATTTGTCTTAACTATTATTTTGAAATCACCTCTTATGGAAATAAAGTCGATGCTAAAACTCTAAGTAGACACTAAAAATCTTAATTGCATGATTGTGCTTAATTTTTGTTAGAATAATTGCAAAATTGCAACATAATATTTCCCTGACTTTTTAAAAATAACAAACTCAGAGTGTGCTGTAAATCCCGTCTGCATTTAATTTTACAATCATAATTGTTTCTACATTGATGAAGCAAGTTTAAATTAAATGAAATGACATTAAATTAAATGTAGACAAAATGTCTTGTGGTAAATGCCAAACAAATTCAGCCATGGCTAGCTAGCAAAATCTGAATTGTACATCTCAAACACAGTAAGCAACAACCAAGCTCATGTGACATTCTGTAGCTCACTCCATCAATAAGATGTGGCACAATGGGGTCAGACAAGGCCAAAGTGTTACACATGCAGCACAGCATCAAGTCTGCATTGTGCTCAGAATATCTTTCCAACCCTGCTGTTTGGAGCAAATTGCATCTTTGGCCTGTCAGGCCTAATCAACTAAAAGTTTCTCAAAATAATTTATCTAAGAATCTGGCCCTATTATTGTTAGGAGAAGTGCTGACAGTTCACATAGTGGAAGGTGAGTGAGCTTTCACAAAAAGGGCACAAAAAGGAAATCTTGATCTCAAACAAACTGAAATGAAAGGCTATAATGTAAGTTTGAGACCCTTTTGAATATTTGTTTTCCAACACCCTGATCCTAATCTAAACCATAACACAGGATATATTATAAACAAAACTGAAATATACATACTGTTACAATTTTCCCCTGTGGTTTGAAACATACAGTTCATAATAGTGCTCTAAAATCACTTCTTTACACAACTTTAGGCCTTAACAACTACTTCATAATAACTCTTCTGCTGTTCAGCAGGTGAAGATTAAATGTGTTTAAATGGCATAAAAATAAGATTACAGGTACTGTTAACAATCTCCAACTTTATAAAATCTGTAGCTACAATATATCTATAGTAATAACATTGTTAGACATGGTTGCCAGATTCTTCACTCAGATACTAATTGCTGGGAAATTTTAATAACACCGTGCTGGAGAATAGATTTGAATGTTTTTGAACGTTACAGTTTATTTTTTTATTTATTTTTTATTTGCATTTTTAGGGTAGGTATTTCAGTATTATATTAAAGGTATTATTTAATGCATTTGTTGTTGAAACATAACATAAATGAATTAATAACACAATATAATTTAACTTTTTCACCACTGTTTACACAGCTTTACGCAGGGACTTTTAAATTGAAGTGTTGAAACTCACCCGTGAAGCAGCATATCATATTTTAAATTTCATTGGTTATACGATGGGCCAGTCATCGACACAATCAGTTGTAATAGGCTCTAACTTTTCACGGAGGAAAGGGGGAGGACACTTCCCTTCAGCAAGGACTCTCATTGGCTATTGAAGGCTATGGACAGGACGTGGAAGATCCTATTGGTTCAAATGAGGTGTCAATCGAAAGGGCAGGGTCCAATGGCCATTTTGAAATCTACCGATAAGTGTTATTCGCGCACAAACTGAAGTTAGAGAAAAACATGTGAAACGGAGAATATATGAAAAATTAGGCTTATCTTCCGGTAATTCGAAATGATGCAGCAACAGTCCGTGTGTAGTTACTGATGTAAAATGTGTTTTGGACTAAATATTTTTACATAATTATATTGTTTGGACCTTTGCCAGTGTAAAAGATTATGTTATGGATCAGTGGACTTTTATGAGGCTTCATATGCGAGTTACCTCC
Source organism: Stegophilus panzeri (assembly GCA_024331685.1). NCBI lineage: Eukaryota > Metazoa > Chordata > Actinopteri > Siluriformes > Trichomycteridae > Stegophilus > Stegophilus panzeri. The sequence continues at coordinate 18,045,751 of JANDJT010000114.1, forward strand.
ATTTCATCGATTGTAGCTGCTGTTGTGATTGTATCTGGAAACGATTTATATCAAGCGAATCACAAGAATCTTAGCTTTCCAAACTTATATCGCATGAGTACCTGCGTACACACAGAAGCTGTGTACATAACATAGTTTTGCCCACAATATGGCGACGACCTGCAGGGAAGGCAAGGGTCAAACTGAAAAATTACCTCCATGAAGGTTCCTTCTGTTTTCCAGATCTGAACTATAATTCCCAGAGGGATGCAGATCATCGAGGACATAGCCATCGTCCATCCAATGCCATAACCCCAGTCTGGATACGTGTACACATTGTTGTATTTCAGGGGCTTGTACTTGATCAAGAAGAAGAGGAAAATTCCCTAAAAGAAAGAAATTAATAATTTTTTTTTTTTATTAATTTCAGAAAATTTCTTTCTGCCAAACAGAGATCATTATTTGTATTGGTTCATATTAAAGGAATACAACACGACAGGACGTGCTGTTACAGGAGATATAATCATCTTATACCTAATTCCTCTTATACCTCAGCAGTTTGCCAGTGATTACATTTTGTAATTCATTTAAAAAGACACCTCATATTTATTATCTGTTTTTACAGTTACATTTAAATTTGTGAAACGTCCGCAAAAACCAATCTGTTTCTATTATCACTTGTATTTATAGTATCTATAAATGGTTGCTCTCTCACCAGCCTCTTTTTCTGTCTCTTTAAGTTAAAATAAAGTTATAAGACAATAAAAAAAAAACACTTGTAAAATCACAAACTTCTCAGCCTGGAAGACTTTCCTGTGGTGAAAAGTGTACTTACTGTTATAAAACTGTGATACTGGAGACTCCTTGTATAAATGTTAAATAAATGTCTCCTTCCAGATAACTCGTATTTGTTTAATAACGACACACTTTTTAATCCATTTCGATCTTAGATTATGTGGAGCGTGTGCCACACAAGTCCCTGTGAATTAGTTATTACTATAGAAATTAAACCATATTAGAATGAGCACATTAATACTGTATAAACCTGCAATTTGCCTTACAGCCAGAAATATTGTCCGAACTGCTGTCATAGAAAATTAATCAACAACGTCTGACCCATCAGATTTGACAAATCACCTGTGCTGTGGTAAAATGAAGCAGGTGTGCATACATTTCAAATGAATAACGGGGAAAAAATAGAAGAAATATCATAATATGGAACAAATATGGATATCAGTGCTAAAAAAAAATATGTAACACAACTTACTGAACAGATGCCAGGGGTGAGGATCATCCAGCACCACTTGATGAAAAATATGGGCTTATACCCAATCATGTCCTCAATGTTCAAATAAAACTTGTCACTGCCTGAAAATGGCATCAAATGAACATGATGTAATCTGTCAACTCTGTTCATAATGAACACACACACACACTGCATACACAGCTAATGGTTTCTTATATAATATGAAACTCTGGTTCATTTATGAATGCAGTCAAAGTTCTGCAAAAATGTCTTAATATTTGCAATACATATCACATTCCAGCAGGTGTCAGGGCAGCTACACATATAAACCTCTTCGACATACAATGAGCATCATCAATTTTATACATGAAAGATCCATATGAAGCAGCCAGTAATTCAATACGATACCACTGAGAGCTGTTTTAGTGTGAAATGATGTGGTTTGATATTGTTGGTGTGATGTTAACAAAATAAAGCATTTGCTTTAAGGAGTGGCAGGGCATGGATTTTTCATTGGGGCTTCCTGGGCCCCAACACAAATGTGCAGTGCGGCCATATTGTAAATATTGCGATTAGAGCACGGATTTAAACCAGTCAATCTCTATAGTGCCATGCCTTAAGACAAATGCTACATTCCTGCTTCCTGTCAATATTAATCATTTATGAAAAAGAACATAAGAATACATAAGGCTCTTGCTTTTGCAATGTGATGTGCCTACAGTATGAAAAATGAAATATGAAATATTAAAGTGGAAGAAGTCTTTACCATAGACCCAGCCGATGCAGATGGACTCAAAGATGGCCACAAAAAGCAAACACATCCCACTGGCAGCATAGGAATCAAACAACTGGAACACATACATTCCACCCTGACAACAGAAGAAAACAGAATACTGTTAAAATAAGATCGAATAAAATAAAATCACTGACATCATGCACTAGCCCTTTCTACAGATCACATCTATATATTCAATTCTATGTGCATATACAGTTTATTTCCAGCAGCTTCTATACAAGAAATATCAATGGTCTTTGACAAGCACATGATGTACAGTACTATGCATCATTTTTTTTTTTTTTTTTTTTAGTACAACTTTGTTATAGATTTTTATTTTATGACTTCTACCCATCTAGGGATGGGTACCGAAACCCTTTATTAAACTGGCCTGGGTGCTAAATTATGAAAGACTGTAGTATCGATAAGCTCTGACACTATGGGTTCTGCTTTCGCTACTGGAGAAATTAAGAAAATATATTTCCTATTTATTATTGCAAAATAAATGTTATCGTGCACAGTTTATCTCACCAGCCATTTCTAATTTGCGATAATATTAAGACATTTGTTTGCATTTTCGTTATTCGCAATCCAGAAGTGAGATCTCTCGTGCGCGAAGGCTGTCACACACAACACGAAAGCTCCCGCTTAATACACAGAGTGACAATGGCGGAGGAAACCAAACATTCAAAAGTGTGGTTACACTTCACTAGAGTTGATGCAGACAACCAGGGCCGCCGCAAGGGTTTCTGGGACCCTGGCTAATCTGTACTCCGGGCCCAAAATCCCTACCCTCCAATTATATTTTCTTATTACCACGTGTAAAAACAATCGTTATCAATAAGCATAACAATCATTGCATATTCAAGAAGAGACTATAAAGAACTAAATTTGAACAGTTTATTAAATTAACTGAAATCATGCATTTATAATTATATACAAATAACTATATATTCACAGTACTAGTAATTAACACCATTGTATACACACACTCTCTCTCTCACTCTCTCTCTCTAATACACAGACACTACAAAACTGTCTGGATTTCTTTATAAGCTGTCGATTGTAATTTCTTATTCTCCAAGTACCAAGAACAATGAACTTTATTATTATTATTATTATTATTATTATTATTATTATTATTATTATTATTATTATTCACTGAGTGGATAATAAGTTTCACACACCAATAGCTCCAGCAAGAAATGTGGAAATGAGCTAAAACAGTGACAGGATCATTGAATCAGTGAGTTGAACTTGAGAATCAA